>CAJQZJ010034182.1:8179405-8204925 GCA_907164525.1 Lophiomys imhausi | reverse complement strand
TTCTTCTTCTTCTTCTTCTTCTTCTTCTTCTTCTTCTTCTTCTTCTTCTTCTTCTTCATCATCACTAAAATATTAGTGTTTTGGGGGTTGCATAATCCTTTTAGAACACACAGTACTTTGTCCACCGTATGTTTTGAAAAGATTTACCTTTATTTATGAGAATGTGTGTATATGCATATGTGTGAGGACTGCCCATGGATGCCAGAGGAGAGAGAGCCTTGGAGTGAGTCCCTGCAGTTCCGGGCAGTTGTGAAGCGCCCAGTGTGGAGTGTGACGGACAGGAGCTGAACAAGAGCAGTAAATGGTCTTAACCACTAAGCCATCTCTCAAGTCTCTCCTTTGTGCTACTTATTTTAAGTATTTTAATTGCAGATGGTCGACTTTCTGAAGCTTATCCATAACTGTATGGGAAATGCAGCTATAATCAGAATTACATTTTGTCTAACAGAAACACATAGGGGTATGAATAGATTTGAGTGTTATTGTAGAAGAAGCATGAATCAGGGTATAATTTTGGGGTAATGTTTTAGGTAATTTTGATTTGCAGGAAATATTTTTAAAATATATTTTCTTGATGCTTAAGAAGTAAGGTCTACTTATGTGCTTTTTTGATGCACAGAGATTGGTGCATTATATTTGTATAAATTTTTCTGAGACAAGATCTCTCTATAAAGCCAGGGTTGACTTGGGATTCAATATGTAGCCCAGGTCTTTGTTGCCTTATCTTTCTCAGTTCTGGGATTATAGGTATGCATCAGCACACCCTGTAACAAATGCTACTTTGATAGTTTAGTTTTATTTAAAATAAGTTACAATATAAAAATGGGAATATAGGAAAAAGTAAATATCACAGAAATTCACATATAAAAATAAATTTCCTTCACATAGACTGTGAAAAAAATGAAACATGTTAATAGTGTTGATTGTAATGTTTAAAATAGATCATTTTAATTGGAAAGAAGCTTAATGAAATTAAATTGATTCATGCTGAAAAGCAGTATCTGCTGTTATATAATAAAGACATTAATCCACTGGCAACAAAATAAGAGCGTTCATATTATCAAATTGTAGAGAAAATGGAATACACAGTTTTATTCTTTCCTTTATTAGTGATAATTTGGTTCCAGATCTGTATTTTTAAAATACTTGTTGAGCTCACGCACAAATACATGTATGTGAACACTCATGAAGACACATATATCCTGTACACATGTGTGTAGGCTCTTGCTCGTGCAAATGCACATGCATGTGTGCGCACATCCCTGCAGAGGGCAGATGTCAACCTCAGCCTTTCCTTTCTCAAGAGCTGTCCATCATGTTTTGTGAAACGGGGTCTCTCACTGGCCTGAAATTGACCAATTATGCTAGACTAGCTGGTCAGGAGCCCAGGATCTACCTGGCTTTGCTCCCAGAGCTGGGAGTACACGTGTTTGCCAACTTTATTTATTTATTTTTAATTAAAAAAAGAAGGAGGGTAGAATTCAGGTCCTCATCTTGCAAGGCAAAGACTTTACCACCAAGTTATCATTCGCGCTCCCCTGCACCTACACGCACACATCAGATGCGTGATTTTCTTTCCCTCAGAGTGTCGGTGACAGATGGGAGACGTATGTTGCACCTTTCCTCATTTTCAGTAAGAAAAAGGAGTGCTTTCATTCTGGAAGACAAAAGTGCCTTGTTTTCAGTGTGTCTCTGACTCTGGTGTGCTCCAGGTCTGCCGTGCCTAAATGACTTGACGGATACAATTTCTGTGTTGCTGCTTTTGTTTTATCTTGCACTCTTATTTAGTGTCTTCAGCTTTACATATTCCAAAATGAAAATCAAACCTGAGTCTGGCCTGGTGGCACTAGCCTGTTATCTCAGCTACTGAGGAGGGAAGGGCACAAGTTCAAGGCCACCCTGGTGGACAGAGTGAGTTCTGGGCCAGTCTGGCCAAATTCGTAAGCTCCTATCTCAAAAAACAAAAATGTGTAAGGGACTGGTTGCATAGCTCTACCAGCTATGCAGCTCGGTGGTGGAGCAGTATCCCAGCATGCTTGAAGTCCTGGGTTCAATCCCGACACCGCCTGGACCCTGGTGAAGCTCTGTATCAACATCAGTGGTCCTTTAGTGTTTCTGGTTGAGACATTCTTTTCATCATGTGGTTCTGGTGAGTGAACAACCTTGGTCATGGCAAGCACTGCCACTGGGCACCATCACATTCCCAGGTTTCTTCTGACCTTTAATTTTCAGAAAGGGTATCAGTAAGTTCCCAGGCTGCCTTTGAACTTCACTAAATGGAGACATTGAACTTGCAGTCTTCCTACCTTGCCTTGCACAGGAGCAGCTGTATTTGAAGGCCTGCACCCTGAGGCCATATTCTCAAAATTTACAGGTCAGGAAGGTCATTCTTCCTTAAGATTCCTAAATAGCAAGGGCTTTTAAAAATTTACAGAAAATAAACCAAAAAATAAAATCCATGTTGCTAGTTGACAGGAAAGATGTACTTTTGGGTTGTCACCGGCATGCCTGTGACACTGATGGGAATGTTCAATAGCCAATCTTGAATTCAGGAATTGACAGAAAAATCACCAGTTGCTGACAGCCCTGTGTATGCAGAAGAAATTGAATCAGATAGGACATAGTTTATAATGTAAGAAACATGGGCTCCTGTTAAGGAAAAGAGTTGATATAATAAAGAATGCTTCTTCCCACCTGTAGGTTTCCTAAGGCATATTTTCTACCTCTAGAACTTTTAACTGGCTCTCACAGATGTCTTCAGATGTCAGTTCTAATCATGAGGTAGGCCCTGCCAAGTATATATGTATTGTATACCAGTGCAATTTTCTTGAAGTTTAAAATGCCACTGACACATTCCTTCGTAGGTGAACTCCCAGCGTTCCCTCCCTCGTACACCACGAATAGAAAGAAGTCTTTTTCCATTGAGGTGATAGAATGACAGCCTCCAATGAGACTAGCAATGCTGTTAGAAGGACTGTGGAGATGCGGGCAAAAATAGATGGAAACATTTCTAGGCTGAGATTCTTTGTGTATTATTTTATTTAAGATTTTTATTTTTGGTTCAGAAAATAAGAGTCCCGAAGCTCTCTCTCTCTCTCTCTCTCTCTCTCTCTCTCTCTCTCTCTCTCTCTCTCTCTCCTTCCTTCCCTTGCCACTATCTCTCACTTTGCCTCAGACTTTCTCTTTATCTGAGGATGACCTTGAACATCTGATCCTCCTCCCTCAGCTCCCAAGTGCTAGGAATACAAGCATGCATGCCTGGTATATGCATTCACTGCTGGGATCTAGCCCGGTTTTTTTTCCATGCTAGAAAGGCAGCCTCTGAACTGAACTGCAGCTTCATCCCTCAAAGGACATTCTCACACAAAGAAAATAAAAGTAGTACGTAGAGTAGAGCATAGTAGGACACGCCTTTAATCCCAGCACTTGGGAGGCAGAAGGAGGTGGCACTCTGTGAGTTGGAGGCTAGCCTGGTCTATGAAGTGAATTCTAGGACAGCCAGGCTGTCACACAAAGGAACCACATCGCAAGTAAAGTTCAGCAGTTTATAGAATGCCATATAATCTCCCTGCCAAATTTGATGCTCTCTGTCTTTAATCTAGTATAAACTTGTGACATTTGGAGATTATTTTCAATCCTCATTGGGCAATTGTGGAAACTGATGGTTTTGTAAATTCTGTAGAAGGTCCAGACTTAAGCCTCAGAGATAAATCTTAATAATCAATAGAGACAAGAAATCACTTGCCTGTCATTGTGTTTCAAAGGTCTTCAGTGACTAAGGGGTTAAACAGTAGGTTAAAGAAGTGTATTTTAATGTTATTACTCCTCCTAAAAACAGATATACAAAACTATCCGTGGGCAGCAAGGTAAGGGCTAAAACATAGCAGATGGGAGAGGACATTGAGAGATAGAAGTAAGAACAAAGTGTGTGCCTGTGCGTGTGTGCATGTGTGTGCATGTGTGCACATGTGCATGTGTGCACGTGTGCATGTGTGTGCATGTGCATGTGTGCGCGTGTGCATGTGTGTGCGTGTGCATGTGCGTGCGTGTGCATGTGTGTGTGCCTGTGTGCATGTGTGTGCATGTGCATGTGTGTGCGTGTGCATGTGTGTGCGTGTGCATGTTGCATATGTGTGCATGTGCATGTGTGTGTGTGCATGTGAGTGCGTGTGCATGTGTGTGCCTGTGTGCATGTGTGTGCGTGTGCATGTGCATGTGTGCATGTGTGTGCATGTGCCTGTGTGTGTGCGTGTGCCTGTATGTGTGTGCGTGTGCATGTGTGCATGTGTGCGTGTGTGCATGTGTGCATGTGTGTGCGTGTGCATGTGTGCATGTGTGTGCATGTGCATGTGTGCATGTGTGTGCATGTGCATGTGTATGCACATGTGCCATGGAGTTCCTGTAGAGGTCAGAGTACAACTTGGGACAGTTGGTTCTGGTTTAACACCCAGGTCCTCGGGCTTGGCGCAGACACCTCTACCTGCTGTGCTATTTCCAAAGCCTCCAGTCTATTTTGACCTTTTTGTTCTTCTTTGTCTTAATGAGATGGGTATTATACTAGATATAATTAAAACCTTCATGTGTAATTAAAAATGAGCAAGACTGTAATTGTCCAAGATTAAGGACCTGTCAGTTTCCTGCTGTTGGTTAGTTATCCAGCACTTGTATAGGATGAAGGTGGTCGGTTTTAGCCAGTACTAGAAGAGTCCAGATAACAAATCTGCAGCACTAGTTTTAGTGTGCCCAGGAATCTAGCTTGGTGGCAACAGTGACTCTGTATCTTAGTAAGGCTGCTGTTGGCTCAGACATAGTTTTCACTTTATAACAAACCAGAATAGTGTTCCCATTTGGGAGCATTTTTTTTTTTTTTTTTTTTTACTTTTAAAGCCATTTCCAGAATGGAATTATCTGAGTAGTTTGTTGGCACATTTTCTGTGGGACATGGGAAGGGATATGTAGTCCTTACTTACTTCATGCACGTAGCATATTGTCATTGAGAAGTGGCCTTTTTTTGTACTTATACAGGTGGCTCAGCATTGAAGGGCAAATGATGCTGTGGCAGAGGTCAGGAGCTCCCTTCCCAGAACTCATGTTGGCCAGCTCACAACTGTCTGTAACTCCAGTTCTAAGAGACCTGATGCCCTCTTCTGGCCTCCATGGCACTTGCATTCAGGTGTACACACCCACTTGTAAATGCACATAATTAAAAATCAAAATAAATCTTTTTTTTTAAAAAGAGCTTGACATTTGCAGACAATGATCAGATTCTCAGGATTCAGAACAATTTCAGTTAACTTCAAGAATAGAAGGCAGTATTCATGCCAGTGTATAAATAAACAGAAGAAATAGCAATGTCTGCCCAATAATAGTTTGAATATATTTCCTCGAGAATGTATACATAGTCCCCACTATCTAAAAATGGACAAGAAAAAAAAAACTAGTTACAAGTGAATGAATGCCAAGATGATAGCAGTGATCTCAGGGTTTCTTTGATTGACTATAACAGGCACCTTACAGGTGTACTGGGTGTACAAATTAAACTGTGTTGCCTTTGACAGCAGAGTATGCATCTTAGAATGTGTTTTGGTTTGTTTTGCTTTGCTTTGTTTTATATGAGATGGGGTCTTGCTCTGAACCCCAAGACTTGCCTGGAACTTACTGTGCATCCCCAGCTGGCCTCAAGCTCATGGCAATCCCTTGCTGAGGTTATCATCACTGCTGAGACTGCAGGCATGACCTACCATGCCTGGCAGCTAGAGCACTTTTGGTATCAGTGTAATTTTCAGATTGGATATTCTTGCTGATGTTATTTCAGCTTCACTGACTTTTTGTCTTCTAGTTCCAATGATTTATCGCTAATCCAATATTCAGCTTATTGTTATAAGTTTGTGTGTTTTTTAAAAAGAAATATATATTGCATTTTCTGGCAGAGATCACCCATATGTGTATCCCTTGTATGTGTAAAGGATTTTCCTCTCAGGATTTAGATATATTTTATATGCATAGTAGACGCTTTGGTGGATAGGGAGATGGCTCAGTGGTCAACGTACTTGGTGAATGAATATGAGGACCAGTATTTGGATCCCCAGAACATGTGTAAATGCGTGGTGGGTTCCAGGCTTGGAAGACGGAGCTAGGGATTCCCAGAGCAAAGTGACTGTGGAGCCTAGCCTTATCAGTGAGCTACAGCTTTGATAGAGAAACTCAATCTCTCAGTGAATCAGGTAGAAGGGAAATAATCATTCCCAGCATTATTTGGGCTTCTACATGAGCAAGTACACACATGTAACTATATCCACACATGTGCTCACACACATGTAAAAATATGCATATATACTCATACACACCCCCACACACATGAAAATGGAAACATAAAAAATAACTCTTAAGATCTTTGTCTTCTAGCTGTATGTTCAGTTTCCATATTTACATTTGTCCCCTGCATACACACTTCCTTTTTTTTGTCATTCACTTAGAAGGTTTAATGGATATTAGAAATGGTGCAGTGTAGAGACTGAATTTTGCTTTTTTTATTTTATTTTTTACCCCTAAAGATTTATTTCAGTTTTGCAGGCAGGTAGTCCTGTTAGCCTGAAACCTGTTTCTTTGGCAGTGAACAGTTGCTTGTATTTCTACTCAGTTCTATCAGCAGGTTCCCCCCCCCCCCACATCTCCCAAACCTCCTCCCCATGTATGCAAGTTATTGGTTGACAAGAATTTGGTTAAATTTTCGTAAATATTTTGGATCCCTCAGTGATTAACATGCTTGGTGAATGAATATGAGGACCAGCTGGATCCCCAGAACATACATAAATCCTTGGTGGGTTCCAGGCTTGGAAGATGGAGCTAGTGATCCCCAGAGCAAAGTGGCTGTGGAGCCTAGCTTTATCAGTGAGCTACAGCTTTGATTGAGAAACTCAATCTCTTGGTGATTCAGGTGGAAGGGAAATGAGAATAATTCCCAGCATCACATTTGGGCTTCTATGATGGGGTGATGTTAAGCATTCTACATGCGCTCAAATGTGTCTCTTTTAATACCTCAAGCCAGAGAGTTTGTTGTCTCCTTTTGAGTGGTACTCTATAGAGCCAGGTATTCCCTGAGGAAAAGGCTGTCATCTGTAAGCCAGGATAAATGTTGTTTGTCTTTCTAAAGAGTTCTGCTGCCCATTAAACTGTTAAAGTGAATGACAAAAGAGGAAGTGTGTATGTGGATGAACAATGTACATAAGGATACTGAACATACAGCTAGAAGACAAAGACCTTCCTTCCTGCCCTTTCGATTTTTACAAATATTGTAATAGTTACCCATGAGATGTTCAACTAATCTCAGTTTTCTAAAGCATAGTAACTCAATCTGAAAATACCATTTAAGACTCAACGAGAAAATGAAAGGCCCTGATTTGAGGAAGGGAAGTCGGTGTGGAGTTTCTGCATGGTTGTCTGTCACTGCCTAATCTGCTTAGTCTACTTGTATATAGGCTCACTTTCTGTTGGAAACTTTTGTCTATGCTATCTTCTTAGCTCCTGATATGCTATACTTTTTGTTGTTCAATACACTAGAGGCAGGTGAGCATAAGGGATGGCTTAGCACTCTGCTTGGTTTGGTATACACACACCCTTCTTCCAATAATGGTCTCAGAAGCCTAGGATCTTTACCTGGAAGTACCATGCATGCACATCTTTTCTGAACAATGCATCCAGCAACTTGTTAGCAACCTGGAGCCCCTACCTCCAGTGAGCTGTAGGCATAGTCCTCTTTGGGTAATGGGATACGTTTCTTCTCACCTTAACAACCAGTAAACTTAGAGTCTGTTCAATCCTAGAAGGATTGAAAGGTCAGTCCAGCCTAAACAGGTTTGGGGCACATGTGCAATAAGGCAAACTATGTCCCCAAGTCAATTTTTAGGGAGAATCTCCTGTTTTCTATCTTATGTCTGTGTGTAATCAGACATGCATCTGATTAAAATCAGATGCATTATGGGAAGAGATACTCACAGTAGTCCTGATCCATTAGTGATCAACATAGAGAACTTCCGAAACTAAGCCCCTAATGTCCCATAAAAAAAAGAAGTTCCATGGGCTGAAGAGATGGCTCAACAGTTAGTCTTGTAGAGGATAGGAGTTCAATTCCCAAAGCTGTCCACACTGGGAGGCTAACAGCTGTCTGTGCTCCATTTCTGGGAGATCCACACCCTCTCTGACCTCCTATGCTCATTCCTTCATACAGGCAGTGGGCTTTTAGTCTGTCATCACTGTAACTAAAGATACCTTGATCCATTTGCAAATCCCTGTGAGCTCTTATCTCAGTCCTTTGAGATAAGAGGCTGAGAACCTTGAGCTATCCAGCCCAGACCCAAGACTGAAATGCCTGATTATTATTATCTGAATTTCTCCTAAGCCTGAGCTATAGGAAATTAACAAAGGAAAGAACAGCCATGACACTGGGTGTTTCCTTTAGCTTCCTTTGTCTCAAGTCATTTCAGTAAGTTCTTACCTGACACAGTCCCTGAGAAATCTCCTCATTAAAACCCCTTGTAGTGGCTGTGGCCCATTGCAATAGGAAGCCAGAAAACCTCACTGTGCAGCTAATGAGTGCAGGACTTCTCAAAACACAAATAATTAGGCAATAAACTCATTTCCCAGATAAAAGAAAAAATGTTTAGAGGCCCATTGTTTTCTTTTGAAGAGATAATTACATTGTTATATTTTCCAGAATTTAATTTTCCCATTGACAGGGTTGGTATAAGTAGATTATCACTCTATCTCCTCTGATAGAATGAAATTACAATAGTTTATCTGTTTTATTGCTGATTCTTAGAAGACTGTTTCAAATTATTTGCATAATAGCTCATTCAACTTAGTTGATAATTGTCTGCTTTTGAGGTGACTTTGACCTTTCAATAGTGGGAACTGGAACTCATTTCAATTAGAAGTTTATCTACCTCTTCACTTTAGGGTCATTGAAGGGTCATTAATCATCATTGCAAAAGAAGAAAAAATCAAATGGCATGAAGAATCTGTGGCATTTTGTTTTGTTTTAATTTTTTCTCTGCAATCATTTATTCTTTCTTTCTTTTTCTTCTCCTCTTATATATTACATTTTGACTGCAATTTCCCCTCCCTCCTTTCCTCATAGCCCCCGCCCTTCCACTTCCTCTCTTCTCCCCCAGATCCATTCCTCCTCTGTTTCACTTCAGAGAAGAGCAGACCTCCCAGTGATATCAGCTGAACATAGTATAACAAGTTACAAGAAGATTAGCCACTCACCCTCATATTAAAGCTAGCTAGACAAGGAAATCCAAGAGAGGGGACTTCTTATGTAGCCTTGGTTTGTCTGGAATCTGCTGTGTAAAGAAGGCAACCTTAGACCTGAAGCAATCCTACCACACCTGGATCCCAACAACTGATATGCTAGGCATGTACCACCATACCTAGCCTTCACTTTTGTTTTGTTTGAATTGTTCCTTTAGATAAAACAAGAATTTTTTTTGTTTTGTTTTTGGTTTTTTGGTTTTTCGAGACAGGGTTTCTCTGAATATCTCTGGCTGTCCTGGACTCGCTTTGTAGACCAGGCTGGCCTCGAACTCACAAAGATCCGCCTGCCTCTGCCTCCCAAGTGCTGGGATTAAAGGCATGCGCCACCACCGCCCGGCGACTACTCTTTTTTTTTTTTTTTTTTTGGTCTTTCGAGACAGGGTTTCTCTGTGTAACAGCCCTGGCTGTCCTGGACTTGCTTTGTAGACCAGGCTGGCCTCGAACTCACAGAGATCCACCTGCCTCTGCCTCCCAAGTGCTGGGATTAAAGGCGTGCGCCAAAGCGAGTCCAGGACAGCCAGAGATATTCAGAGAAACCCTGTCTCGAAAAACCAAAAAAAAAAAAAAAAAAAAAAAAACAAGAATCAAACAAAGCTCAAATAGTTTTTACTTCAAGGTATTCTTCAATAAACATTTATGTAGTAGGTGGGCTCAGTCAGTTCAGTGCTTGCCTTGCAATGTGAGAACATGACTTTGACTCTCAGAATCCATGTAAAATAAGAAAATCTGAATGTGGTGGTAGAGTGTTTATAAGCCTAGTATCAGAAGGGCAGAGGTGGACAGATCCCTGGGACTTGCTGCCGTGCAAGTCCAGCCTCTTTAGTAAACTTCACTAGTGTGATACTCTGTCTTAGAGAATAAATGGGGACAATGTCTGGGAAATGATGCTCAAGGTGATATCCTCTGGATTTCACAAGCAAGCACACCTATAAACATGTGAACACATACCCACACACATGCGAACATACATGTGAACACCCACGCAGACAAACACACAAATACACACACAATTTTATCAATAATCAACTAACTAAAGACTGTAACTTCAACTTAGCAAGGATAGTTATTCAGTGAAAGCATGAATGAGAAACAGGAAGGCGTCCACTCAGCTTTGAGATTGTCATTTTAAGAAATATCATAGGACTAGAGAGATGATCTCAGTGCTTAAAGAGTACTGGCTGCTTACCAGAGAATGGGTTTGATTCCCAGAACCCATGAGGCGGCTTACAGCTGTCTGTAAATTCAGTTATCGGGGTACAGTGCCCACATCTGGCCTCCAAGAGTGCCAGAGATGGCACATAATACATAGTCATACATTCAGATAAAAGAAAACAAACAAACAACAACCAAAATAGTGCTTATCGATTTCGCAGATGGTGAGAATTCAGATCTCAACACCCACATCAGGTCGCGCACACATGTCTGTAACTCCAGCTCCAAGGGATGCATTACCATTTCTGTTCTGTCCTTCAGAGTACCTATGGATATGTGCATGCACACGCACATGCACACGCACACACACAGACACATACATGCCCACACACATGTACATGCATACCTTCAAAAACAGAACTTTGAAGAATTTGACCTAGTAAGTTCCTGAATCTCAGCCCTCCTTAGGAATACAAAACTCTGTAGTCTCCTTTGCAAACTGCAGGAGCAGAAACTGCAACTTTGATTATTTCAAGAGAAATAAGATTCAGTTATCACTGACAGCCTCGTGAACATCAGCATCCTCACAGGTGTCATGGCCACAGTCATTCAGGCTGACTGAAGGGGTTGTTTTAGATTTTTGTTTTGTTTTAATTCCAGATATGTTCAAAGCTTTTCAAGTGTCATCTCATCTTTGTTCTGACCCTGTAAGGAGACACTTTATTTATAGATGATAAAACTGAGCCCTAGGTTAGAAAGATGGCTCAGCAGTTATGAGCTCAGGCTGCTCTTCCAAAGGAACCACGTTTGGTTTCCAGTGCCCAGTCAACGGGCCTTACACTTGTAATTCCATATCAAGGGGCTCTGATGCCCACTTCTGCCCTACAGAGACCCTTGTACACACACCCCAGACACACATACATTCAAGTTATTAAAAATAAAATAAATCTTAAAACATAATATTTGGCCATTGCCATTACTCCAGGAGACCTAGAGAAGTCAGGTTTTCAAGGAATGTTTTTATAATATAGTATTCCATTATATAGACCAGTGGTATTTTTTAAAAATATGCTGTTTTCTTTTTATACATAGGAAAAATTGGATGTGGGGGTGAGGAAAGAAGTTGATGGCATGGGAACCTCAGAAATCAAGTACGGAGACTCCATTTGCTACATACAACACGTGGATACAGGGCTGTGGCTAACCTACCAGTCTGTGGATGTGAAATCAGCAAGGATGGGATCCATACAGCGCAAGGTAAGATCAGACGCAAGATCACCTTATCGCAGCCATGTTCCTAGGTGAAAAAACACAAAAACACAAAGTAAAGGGTTCAGCCACCTGCCTTGGGATTATCATTTTACACTGTAAAGGTCCAATCTCACCATTTGTTTATTGCAGTAGTTCAGCCAAAAGATTCTGAAGATCACTTTGCTTGCCATGTATGCAAACCCAGTGCCCAGTTGTATATCTGAGATCATAATAGTAACTACTATTAATAAATTATGGGATTTCCAGCCCCTTGAATTCTGTGCAACAATGCTACCATAATAGACTTTCTCTCTCTCTCTTTCTTTTTTAAGGTGAACCCTTGCAGGGGTTTTCTCAATGGTGTACATACAGGATTACAGTTTTGGGATTTCTGTATTCAAATATTAGGGGAATAAATACACCATGTTCTAGCTTCTATATTACTCTACCTCATTTCTTTGTCCTTCATTCTTTCTGCTACCTTCTCTTGCTCACAAGATATCCTTCCTTCTTTTTGGTTGTGGCACCCTTCCAGGCCTGCCTCCATTGTCCCAAACCTTTCATTGGTTTCATTTTTCTCTTCCTTCCTTTCTTTCTTCTTCCTTTTTAATTTGTTTTTGTAACAGCCCTGGCTGTCCTAGAACTCACTCTGTAGACCAGGGTGACCTCAAACTCACAGAGATCCACCTTCCTCTGCCTCCTGGGATGTGTTGGGATTAAAGACATGTGCCACCACACCTGGTGATTTTTCTTTTGTGAGACAAAGTCTCACTAGGTAGCTCTGGCAGTTGTCGAACTATGTAGTCTAGGCTGGCCTTGAACTTGCAAAGATCTGCCCACCTCTGCCTCCCAAGTGCTGAGATTAAAGGTGTGTGCCAGCATTCCCAGCTCCTTTCCCCAATTTATAGGCATCACTTTGCACTGAGCCGGTGTGTCACTTAGGCACACCTTTTGTTGTCCTTCTGAAAGTCACAGCTTTCAGACCTGGGTTTTTGGAGAGGTCTTTTCTTCTCTTTAGTGCATGACTCCTGTTTTATCAGCACAATGCTTATCTATTCTTCACAGTCTAAAGTTAAATGATCACATTTGAAGTTCTTGCCTTGTCTACTGTATGTCCCCATGCAGTTTGATTTACTCCCTATTGTGCTTAAATGTCATTTAATCCTCTCTGGAAATGCAATTTCTAGACACACTTAAAGGCATGCCCCATTAATTCCCTTGGTGCTTCTTAAGTCATGCAAAATGGTAATCATAGTTAAGTATCACAGAGTCCGAATTCTGCCTTTGGAGAGTGGCAGAAGGAAAGCGTGAGGCATGCTGGGTAGTCAGGACTCACTGGTGGACTTCTCTGTCTGTCTGAATGACTCCATCTTTGGTACATCTACTGTGTTTCTATTGTCTGGACTCATAGTAGGTGTTCACAGCTTTTTCTTATGACAATGCTTGTTCTTCTCTGGTCTGGCCATGTTCCTCCTCCTAAATAAACTTCTGAATTTCTTTCAGTTGTTTTGAGATTTAACTTTCCTTATATCTATTATTATTATTATTATTATATCCTTTAAATCTTTTCATCTAGCTGTTGTATAATTTCATAGTGTTTTCATTTGATTAATTTTACATGTTTCCTTACTGTGAATTTTTATTCCTAGTTTGTAGATATTGTAGGTTTCTGCATCCTTAAAACAATTGAGATTATTTTTACTTTCAAGTACTGTCATTTTATTACTTTTTGGTAGTTTTTTTTTAAACCTATCAGCAATTTATGAGTTCTATCAGTTAAAGCTGATAAAAACCATGTTTTAGCTTCCTTTAATTTGTTCATGTAATTAAGGTGCCAGACGTCTAATTACTAAAGAATCCTTACATTTATAGAATTAAACCCTATTTAACCATAGACTGGTAAAATCCTACTAGATTTAATAACTCATTTTATTCAGGATTATTAAATATATCCATGAGGAAAATTAAATTCTCCTTATGAGTTGTTAAATTTTCATTTCATATAATTTGCATGTTTATTAATTTCCACATGTCTTGAACCATCACTCTTCATTGGTCTCCTTTCAACCACATGAAAATGGGACGGATTTTCCCAGACCGAAGACTTAGAAAAACAGATAACAAGGCACAGTTTGCCAGCCTATGGTCTTGGGTGTCAGTTCTTTGAAACTGTCAGCCTTTATGTACACAACCATCCAATTCTAAGATCTTGTAACTAGTAAGCCTTAAATTATCCTTCCAGTGTTTTCTGAAAGCAAGTTATGTGTAATTACTTTTATACTTAGTTGAATGGGGTTCCTTTAGAATATTGGGAGTTACTATTGTTTTTGAGATAGAGTCTTGCTTTGTTTCCCAGGCTAGCTTTGAACTCCTGGGTTCAAGTGCTCCTTCTGCCTCAACTTCTAGAAGCTGGGACTATAGTGATGCGCTGCCATGGCTATCTCTGTTAATTGCTCCTCTGGGCTAGCCAGGCCTTTTGCTGTTTGTTTTTGCCAATGAAATTCACACAGTATTGTATTATCATAATCCATTTCCTGTATTCTGTGTTTTTCTTTCTATTTTATTTTCAGCCTAGTTTATGAGAGGCTTATTTATCTGTTTTCTCAGAGAATTGAACTTTTGGATTTAATCATCCTTTCTAGTGTCTTGTTTTTATTTCATTAAGTTCATCTTTTATCTTCATCAGTTGTACTCTTTTACTTTGTTAGGTATCTTTTTCATGAGAATTTTTAGAGGCTTTATATGTTATTTTAGTATGTTTTTCTGCTAATACAGGCAAGCAAGAGAAGCATCTTACCTTTGAATACAGATCAGTGTCTCATTGATTTTTGCTTCAGGGGTTCCTCTTAACTCAAGATATTTAATAATTTTAGTTCAAGTTATAAATTTTGGTTCATACAATCAATTCAGGGTGCTGAACTGCTGTGCTCTATGTTCTGAAGAAGGAAGCTGAAGGGACATGAGGTATTGTTCCTCAAATGAATTCTACATCTAATTGACTTGAGCCATTGGAAGTCTGGAAGGTGGTGACAGCTGTGACAGACAGGACAGAAAGGAAGCCCTGGGGAGATTTGAACCTATTCTAGTATTCACTTTTGTGATATGTATGTGATCTCTTTGGAAATTTTGTTGATCTGTACACTGAAAATAAGTGCATTCATCTCTCAGTATATGTGAATATATGTGTTTATGTATTTATGTGTGTGTTTATGTGGTGTGTGTGTGTGTGTGTGTGTGTGTGTGTGTGTGTGTGTGTTTTCACAGTTTAGATACATCAGAGTCAAAGGTCAGTGCTTAATGATCAGTCCACAGTACAGCTGGTGATATTTCATAGTAATGGAGTGGAATGTATAGTGCTGCCTTCTCTGATGGTTTATAGTTTTATTAGAACATTGATAAATCATTAAATGAAGATATGGGACAATGTTTTACTGTTGTTTCATTCAACTCAATATATTTATTGAATCATCTTTAAAACAATAACATAATCTAATCAGTGTACTGCATGGCTGTTTTATACAGGGGCCTTGCCTGTTATGTGCTCTGAACACAATGGTGTCCTTTGTCTGGTTTTGGTTCTATTTATTATTATGGCTCAACTTTTAAAAAGGATTTATTTTTCCTTTCATACATGAGTGTACTTTACTGTGCTCAAATCTACCCATCATTCCTGACTCTTAATTCCTTCCAGGTCCCTATCTCCTGGCTCAGCTTTTTGAGAGGGTATTTTAAAATTTGTTTTTGTCAAAGAGGAGTATTTAGGATTAGACCCAGGGTCTTCCCAATGCTAGGCAACCACTCTACCACTGAGATATAGCCCTAGCTCTCATTATTATTTTAATTTAAAATAGACTGTCACTAAATTGCCCAGGCTAGACTTGAGAGCTTTCTGCAGTCTTCCTGTCTCTACCCTCTGAGTGGCTGGAGTTACAGGCCGTGCCTCCACACAGGGAAAGAATATATTTCCTTCAGTTTGCCTTGATAGAAAAATGACACTGTCCCCATGCTCATGCAGGCCATTATGCACCATGAGGGCCACATGGATGATGGTTTGAACTTGTCCAGATCTCAGCATGAAGAGTCCCGCACTGCCCGCGTTATCCGGAGCACAGTATTTCTCTTCAATAGATTCATAAGGTAATTTGTACAGTGATAGTTGCTAGATACTTTATTTTTGGCTGTCTCTCAGAATTTATAAACAGAACACCCTAAAAAAATACACTATCTTCATAAGTGTATGTTTTGCTAGACTCACAGAAAACAGTTAACCCTTAGGGAATGGGAATTTGTGATAGGCAGCTATTGGTTATGATGATTTTTGTAATTTTTTTGCTGGACTTATTAAATTCTGTGTTCTAGTAAAAGATAATGACATCTAGACACTTGATGAATTTTGGAGAACATTAAAAATATTGTGATTCTTAAAATGAATAATTTTTTCTACTTAATAATTGAAACAATTGCTTACCCATGAAACAAATCAACCTATGGTTACACTGTTTTCTGACAACATTATGGTAATATACAACATAGCCTGGATGGAAGCCCTCTCTGTTTAAGTTTGCAGACCTGATAGAAGAAATTTTTTCCATAAATATACACATTTATATGTATATAACTAAGTATAATAAAAACTTTAAAAATGTGTGCCTATAATTATTTAAAATTTTGCATGCATATATACTTTAAAAATGACAAATTATGAGAATTGGTATGTCTCACATTGTTCTTTATACACTATTATTCATTAATAGTCTTACTAGAGTATTAACAACCCTTTACATTAGAGACATTGATTTCCTGTGTAGTTGTATTTTTTACAATTTAATTGGTTTGCAAAAATTAGCTGGTGGGAGTGCAAACTTGTACAACCACTATGGAAATCATTCTGGCGATATCTTAGAAAACTTGGAATATCTCTACCTCAAGACCCAGCCATACCACTTCTGGGTATCCACCCAAGTGATTCCTCACCAAACCACAAGGATGATTCCTCATCTATGTTCAGAGCAGCCTTATTTGTAATAGCTAGAAACTGGAAACAACCCAGATGTCCCTCTACTGACGAATGGATGTAAAAACCTTGGTACATTTACACAATGGAATACTACTCAGCCATCAGAAACAATGAAGTCATGCAATTTTCAGCCAAATGGATGGAACTAGAGAAGCTCATCCTGAGTGAGCCAACCCAGACTCAGAAGGATGTGCATGGCATCTATTCACTTATAGTCAGATTTTAGCCATATAGTACAGGATAACTATGCTACAACCAGTGCACCAAAGGGAACATGAATATAGACTTTGTTGATGAGACACTTTGCCCTAGTGATGCTGCCTTGTAGGCCCCCTGTATGTGAGGAGGCTCTTGGCCCTCATGTGACTGATGAACTGGATGGGGGTTGATGTGTGGGGACACCACACTCTGGATGAGTAGGATGGGAAGGTGGGAGGGTAGGACTGGGAGGGGTGGAGGGGGGCACTGTGATGGAGATGTGGCTTGAGGTAGTGAATAAACATTAAAAAATTAATTCTAAATTATTTTTCATAGTTACTGCTTTAATCAATCTTTTTTTGCTTTCCAACAGTCAAAAGAGCTTCCCCACCCAAGATTATATTAAAGTTCATTTCACTATTTTCCGCTTTGTTGACTGTTACATTGTACTTGGATTTTGGTTTGCTATCACTTATATTGTTGTACCAGGCTACAGAATACCAGTTGCTCGTATTAATCTGAAGACCATGAAGAGATGATGAAACCAGGGACTAGTTTGATTTGGTTGGTACCATAACCTATGAAGCCTGGTTTCTGAAACCATGGCTGGGGCATCAAGGAAATGAAGAAAAAGCAGACACACATCCAGTAAAGTTGAGGTCAGGTGGGAAATGGTGCTGTAGGTACAGCATGGAGGGAGGGCCAGCTAGTATTTATAGGAGGTCTCTGCAGGCTGCAAACACCCAGGAGCAGGGAGCTGCACTTGTTGTCTCTGCATGCCATGATCAATTGACCATAATGGCCCACACTCAGACCTCCCCTCAGGAGAGCTCTGCCGATTTTTTCAGCCTCACCTGGGGAAGACTTTGGCATTCCCATGGGACTGAGGCCTTAGAGTTTTGGACATGGCTGTGCCCATGTCAACAGTTTACACTCAGGACTTCAACCACCCAGGGGGTCCCTTCATCACCTGTGAGGTGGCATAGGTGCCAGGGAATTTCAGACAAATAGCCAAGAATAATTGTAGTTTTACTGTTTCTAGTGAATGAAAAGCTGAATTCAACTATTCCAGCATCACTATCAATCTTTACATGAATGATCATACATTTAAAATTTAAAAATGGAATGCTATAAAATGCTAAGCTAATTGTCATTAATAATTTTAAAATGTTAATTTTAATATTTCCAACAATTTTATTATATATACATATATATGTGTATGCCTTTTGTCTAGTTTTATTTATTCATTCTGTGACCCATTGAGCAAGAATGCAGGTTTATTTATGGGAGCATGGGAAACTTGCCAGTGCTACAGCACTGAATAAAATGACACCTTTTCTGTCAGCAACCATTAATTCTCACTGGCTCCTCATGGAGGAGTCAGGCCTCTTTGAGACCCTCCTCCATCCATGATAGAATATCCACAGGCTTTATCTTGTGCAAATAATCTTACTGCTTAATTCATGAGCAAAACTTTTGTGAAGATTTAATTTCAATTAAAAAAAAATTAGGTGTATGTGTTGGGGTTGGTGGATGTGTGTGTGTGTGTGTTCTCACAGAGTTCACAGGAGAACACTAGACCCCTGGCACTGGAGTTACAGGTGGCTGTGAGCTGCCTGAAGTGGATGCTAGGACTGAACTCAGTAAACATTCTTAACTGCTCAACCATCTCTCCAGGCCCCATAAATAGGAGCTTTTAAAAACCAATAGGAGTCAGCAAGTAATGTCTATAGTAAAACCTAAAACAATTCCTTACCAAAGCCCAAACCAACCTCAGACAAGCAAATATCAGGACTATGAAGGAGGGAAGGTGTGGCCTTATATCTTAAGGTACCTAGCACTATAAAGTGCTATCAGTTGACTTTGTATTTGGACGTTTTCTCCATTGGCCCAACAGGGAGTGTTGTTGAGGCATGAGTCTGGATGTTTCAATCTTAGATACTTAGATACCATATTATACACTTCCATTGTAAAGATGGCCATTAGGGCTGGTTGAGAGCATGCTGTACACATTCCTTTGTTTGTGCCTTCTTTAGAGGGGGTGTTGTAACAGAATATTAATTTTATGTAAACACTTATATTTATTAATACTTAAAAAACACCTACAAAATACTTAAATCCTATAACCTAAAACCTATAATCTAAAATATATAATCTACCTAAGAACACTGGAATGCCTATCTAAAATCACTTAACTAACACTATTTTAACTTTTTGTTTGTTTGTTTTTTGTTTTCGAGACAAGGTTTCTCTGTGTAACAGCCCTGGCTGTCCTGGACTTGCTTTGTAGACCAGGCTGGCCTTGAACTCAGAGATCCGCCTGCCTCTGTCTCCCAAGTGCTGGGATTAAAGGCATGCACCACCACGCCCTACTATTTTAACTTTTTAAAAAGGATATTAATAGTCTTAGCATAGGTCTGTGCAGGATGACTCGGTTTACAGCAATCCCATCAGGTAGTATCTTTTAAGCTTAAAGTCCATTGGGCCTTACTTTGTCAGTTGGCAAGGCCAATTTATTTCAACCACAATTTGGCTTACATAGCGCCTTATCATGCCGATCTTTGGCAGTTTCCAGGGTCCACGAGAAATCTCGAGATGTCCAGAAGTCCTGTTGCTTCTCACAGCAACTGATGTTTTTTAGTCACACCCCTTCAACAGGGCATATCCTCCGACAACAACTGGCTTTGTCTATATCAGCAAGGAAAGGATGCGAAGCTTTCCTTATGTGCTACCAAATGCTAAGCTGAACTGCTTACTGATTTCACTAAAAAGGCCTAACTTCTACCACAGGGTGTCAATGTCAAATCACCTGCCAGTTGAAATACTTTGAACTGAAATTGTGGATCACTAACCTAGATAAATTTTTTGCTATGATTCAGGGGCCTGGATGCTCTCAGCAAGAAAGCAAAGCCACCCACCATTGACTTGCCCATCGAGTCTGTGAGCCTGAGTTTGCAGGACCTCATTGGCTACTTCCACCCCCCAGATGAGCACTTGGAACATGAAGACAAGCAGAACAGGCTGCGTGCCCTGAAGAATAGGCAGAATCTCTTCCAGGAAGAGGTGAGATTACTCCCATTCCCTTTCTGTCGCTCCTTTGGGAAAATGACTTTGTAGTGAAGAAAATTGTCTGTCCATTCCACATCTTTACACTTCCCAGAAGAGAGTAACAAGGATGTTACTGAGCAGAGGGACAAGCTTGGCAGAAACATGGTCATTATTTTTATTTCTGTGTCACTCCCCTGGCAAGGGACACTTATTTTACCATAAGCTCTCACTGGGGCAATTTTATCACTGCAGTTAAGTGTACTGCTGAATGGACTCCAGTAAAGGCGGTGCCATGTTATTTTACAGTATTTGCTTTGTGATTGCCTTAGACTTGACTTTAATGGTTTTGAGTTTGTAGCATATTATTTTAAGGTGCTTCTTACCCACATTCAAAGCTATGAGTTTAAAACCACAGTCCCAATAAGCTGAACAAATGAACACACTTTGATCCAACTATTTAATATTGGCTCCATAAATACAAAACACACACACACACACACACACACACGCACGCACGCACGCACGCACACACGCACGCACATACATCTTATCAGAACTTGGAAATTATATAGTAGGGTTCGGAAACTCCTTGAAAGAGCCTCAGGTCAAGAGGGTCCCAGGCTTGAAATAGAAGCAACAAAAGAGATAACCCGCATGGAGGACAATGAGCTCCAGGTTCCTGAATGAGCAGAGTGATCCCACCCTTTCTTTTTGCATACATTACATTTTGTGGTGCTGGTGACAAACTCAGGTCCTTCTCTGTGCTGCACAAGTGAGCGATGTGCCACTGAACTGTTTCCATCTCGTGTGTGCCTTTGTGTGTACGATTTATTTTACTAAATTTTCCACTGCCTTAAAAACTCATGTACCACACCTTATGCCAGAGTTAGACAATCTCTAACTTAATGTCCCTAGGTGTTGTCAATACTAGCAAGACAGGTTTTGAGCCTTTAAGTGAGGGGTGTTGGAGATGATAGAGCCAGCTAGGGGCTCAACAGGCATTCCAATTCTAAGTGTTCCCAATATAGGAATGATTATTTTTTTCAAGAAAGAATTAACTTGGGCTGGAGATATGACTCAGAGGTTAAGAGCATGTACTGCCCTCACAAAGAAGCTGAGTTTGGTTCCTAGCACCCATTTTAGGAAGCTTACTGCCTGAAACTCTAGCTCTAAGGAATAAGGTGCCCCCTTTTGACCTCTGGAAGTACTATACTGACATCCTATCACACACCCAAAGACAGACACCTATATGCAAATGATTAAAAACAAACCTTCTTTCTTCGTCCCTCCCTCCCTCCCTTCCTCCCTCCTCTCTCTCTCTCTCTCTCTCTCTCTCTCTCTCTCTCTCTTACAAGAAAGAAATACCCTGTGTAAACATCTAAGGAGAAAGTATAGAGGACATCATTGAGTTTCGATAATCCCAAAATCTATGTTGTACTTTTAAAGCTGATTTTTTCCCCTGGTGCTTTTGAAAATGATACTAAATTTTGCAGCTATTTCTCTTTGTAAATAAAAGAAATGATCTATGATCATAAAGGCACAAAAAACTCGCAGGAATGTCAACACAAGCCAATAGTAAGAACAAGAGGGATTAATGGTAAGAAGCTTTTATCTTCACATGTGCCAGATCATTGGACTGATTGCTATAAAGCAGTGTTTTCATATCTGGGGGAATTCAGCCTAAATATTAGAGTTTGACAATTTAAAATACGAATTTCAATATTTTCAGTCTAATGTGGATAAAGTGCTTTTTCTTTGTCATGTGTTACATAAGACTGCCCAGAAGGGACCTAGAAATGTTCTAAGGCCCATGACTGGTGCTAAAATTCTGTTCAATGAGTGAATTTGACTACTCAATATTTCATAGCTTTCTTTTAATGGCCCTGACTCATTTTGAGTGCCTCAACCCAGCAATGACAATTAAGGCACCATTTCAAATGTAGGCTGCTTCCTGCAGAACTTGATAAGTGAATTTTTTACTTTAAATTTTTTTCGGTGGCTTTCTTTCACTTAATTTAATGTCTTTAATTTGATAGTTCTACTAATGCTCATTATAAGCAAGGGTGAGTCACTGTTAGTAGAATACCAGTCCTGACCCACTCATGCCAACCACTGTTAAGCCTTGCGATGTCCGTGTGAAGAGCGTAACTGTACAAAGCTGCTTTCACTTTTGTTTGACAATGGAAACCAAATGTGAAAACCTAAGATTTCCAAAGAACATTTAAATTTCTTGGGCAAACATGTTTCTTCTTATCCTTTGAATAAATAATCTTAGTTTCCTTTACAATGAACTTATGATGTTAAGCTAGACTTCCCCCTCGGTCTGAGCATGATCAGCTTCTTTCCTTTGAGACGGGCTCACTCTTTAGCCCAGGCTGCCTTGAACTTGCGGTTATCCTCCTGTCCTCGTCTCCTGAGTGCTGGATTGTACAGTGAACTCCCATGCCTGGCTCAGAATTAGTTTCAGATAGTGATTTGTTTTTTTTAACCCCTTCTCCCAGGGAATGATCAACTTGGTTCTGGAGTGCATAGACCGTCTACATGTCTACAGCAGTGCCGCCCACTTTGCAGATGTCGCGGGACGAGAAGCAGGGGAGTCTTGGAAATCCATTCTGAATTCTCTGTATGAGTTGCTGGGTAAGGACCATGGCTGAGATTATGTGGGAAGTTTGACAAGATCTTGTAGTAGTTACAGCAGTTTTACAGCATGCTTCCTAGTGGGGACTTTTAATTTTTAATGAAGTTAACCTAAAGCCAATGATGGTTAGTACATAATCTCTTCTCTGAGTGAGGAAGGCCACCACAGGAGTATCTGTGCCTTGGTTAAGGAAGGTAGCTTTCACAGAGCCTCTGTAATAACCAACATTACTTATTTCCTTCTTGGTTCTCAAGTTAGTATTACAAAGTCCCTTCTCTTTTGGCTCTGGCTTGCTAGGGGTTCTTCTAGTGTCCCTCTGGAGTGTTTATAAGATCTGACTTGCCAAGTTCTAGGTACATTTTACTTTGAGCAACACATGAGGTGGTTTATAACATATTTATATTGGCTCTGTGCAAACATAGGTCTTCTTTAGTTTTGACCTGAACTATTTCAGTAGTCTCTTCATGTCTCTTGCCAAGAACTTGGGTCAGTCCGATTTTATCCTATTGCAAGCTGCTTTCATGGTAGCTAGCATGCTACCTGTATGGTATCACTCATCACAATTCCTGTTGAGTATCAACTGGAGATAGTTTTAAAGGCAAGACTATCAGCTTTCTGGATTTTGTGTCTCTGTCATTTGATTTAATGACTGGTGTATGGTAGATACCCAATATCTATTAATACATTGATATTAGATGACAGAATTCTGATGGAAGAGGAAAGTATATCTGAATAAAGAAAAATGATAAAGTATTTTTTAATGTGAAGTATGATGGGTAGTCAAAATATTTGGAAATATTTTAAAATATAATTAAACTCATTAAATTTATAGAATCATAAGACAATTTATTAATAATTGTCCCTGTTAGAATTTTAAATGTTTTCTTTAGGGGAGCACTTTGATATGCCATTAAAATTAAATACTTGCAGTTTGGTACTTTCATGGTGCTGGCATTCACATTCCTCTGAACAAGACCAAAGATGTTGAGGCTATTATCAGGATAAAAAGTTTGTGGTGCCAAAATTCTAGAGAGTAAATATCCTTGCAAATAGGAAATTAATGGGACTGAATTTCTAGATAAAAAGAGGGAGAGACAGAGGATAAAAACTTCAGTTTGGTGTGTTTCTAACCTAGTTTGGTATCTTTTTAATAGTTTAGTGTAACTTCTTTATGTGATATAATGTGGATTGACTTCAGACAAGTCAGATGTTTGGCGTGAGTTGTGTTATAAGGTGGAACAAGTTACACATACATCCAGACAGTGTGACGTCTTAGTTTTCTCATCTGTCCCTTCAGCAGGTCACATGCTCACCTTCCCATGAGTAACCAACATGAACATTGGGAGTGATGGTGATTGGGGGAACACACCATTCAAGTCCCTTGCAGTCAAACACACACTTTAACCTACCCTACAAATCTCTCAAGGTGTACTCCCTATAACCTCACAGTTTGGGGGGGGGTTCTTTAATTGATTATTTTAGACTCTATTGAAATAGCTTTTATATACTCTACAAACGACTGAGAACTGTACAAGAAGATAGCTCCCTGTTGTGATTAGTTTCATGGCTTATTTTGCTGGAACGTGGTGAGAGATGTGATTTTAAAATGGTGAACCTGTCTCAGTAGAGAGAGATGGCAGAGGTGGTATGGGTACAATGATGTATTCATGCTTTAGGCGTCATATAAATATCGGTCTAACAGATTTTAACACACTATTATTTTAACACAGTGTTTCATTGTACCCAGAGAATCAGTTTCTCTCTCTCTCTCTCTCTCTCTCTCTCTCTCTGTCTTCCATGTGGTCAGCTTCCCACAATCTGGGTTTCCTTTTAGGATCTGTGCTAGCTCTTGTCAGGTCCTCATGTTACATACTTTGTAGTGGACTTCCAATTTGATGTCAGGTGGGTAAAGGAAATTCTGTCTTGACAGAAAGAACATACTACTTCCTCTAGCCCTCTGAAACCCATACCAAACATCACACAATCCCAAACTGCAGGCACTCTGGCAAAGGGATAGATGGGTGGGATTTTATGACCCACCAACCAATGCTTGAAGCCTAGGTTAAGTCCCTGCACTTCCTGGCTTTCAGCTAGAGGGTGGCAGTTACAGAGGAACCTCTCCTGCCCATCATAGATGCTGATTCATGTGCTTCGTCCAATTTAAAAGTTGGAAGACCCAAGATTTAAGCAGAGTGATTTTATCTTCTCCTCACACTGTACATTGGGCAGAGTCACATTCAGTCAATGTTAATTTAACTCATTTAATAAACACTCTGCTGAGTTTTCCATCGTTTTTTGGTAGCATGGCGGATATAGCCATTAATTCACTTCATCCAAAAACAATGGGCCTCTTACTCCTTTTCCTTTAGGACCTCTCATTGAGAAACAGAAGCCTTGCCTCATGGGTAGCTAAGAGCTTCTGAGAAAATCTCTCTCCCTCTTCCTAGACCCCAGCCACTGCCTCTGATGTGACTTTAGACACAGATGAAGCTCAGTGTCCTGATTGGGAAAGTGGAGGAAATTAAGATGCTTGCTTCTAGAGTTATTCTCAGTTCCAGGAGTTGCCCTGCTGGGCGGGGAGATTACAGCTGGCACCTACTGTCTCGTATGCTGTCTGTGAAGTGGTGATAACGGTTCCACCATAGGTTGGTGGACAGCTGGCATTTGGTCTTGGTGTCACGTGATTAGCATAGGCTGGCACTTTTCTTTTTGCCTCCTTCTCCTCAATCCCTGTAGGGGTTAGATAAATTAGATTTAGAAAATATATAGGAGTTTCTGATACTGTCTCTTAATTCGGGGCCTGAAGAGCATTATCAGCATGAAGTCAGGAAAAACAGGAAAGACTTAATAGACTGAAAAACAAGGTTGAAGTCAGGAAAAACAGGAAAGACTTAATAGACT
>CAJQZJ010034182.1:8111818-8170460 GCA_907164525.1 Lophiomys imhausi | reverse complement strand
ACACACACACACACACACACACACACACACACACACACACACACACAGAAACTAATCGTGCTTACTTTCACGTTCTGACTAGATAAAAGTTTAAAGAGTTTTAATTATTCAACATTGATAAAAAATTGGTTCCACTAACTTGCATTTGCTTCTTAAGAGCTTAGCTGGAATGTTTTTATTGTACATAAGACGAATTACAGTTATTTTAGCACTGGATATTCTTGTTGTGTACATTAGCAACCAGTTTTTCATTTGTGCAGTGGAAAAAATCACTTCCCTTGTAAGCTTTCTGCACCATGAAGAGGTTTAGTAGGGCAGAATACTAGATTTAGAAGAACTTAAAACCCAGCACAGGAAGACACACAAGACACTGTTTTCTGTTCACATTGTATTCTCCCTTGCATTCAGAGGGTCACACACAGGCCCCAGGACTCTGATGTCAGCAATTGCCAAACAGTTGAGGGAAAATGGCATCAGAGGAAGATGAAAAGCCTTAGAGATTAGGGCCAGTGAGGCAGCAGTTAGAGCATGTTGCTGGACTTGTGTTTTTCTAGCACTGGGAAAGAGTTTTGTCTTGTGTTCTATACTGTAATGTTCTACTCATGTTAAACTTACGCTGCACTGTGAACAGAAGAATGGTTATTAGATGAAGACTAGCATGACAAATATGGATGTCATTGTTTTTCTTTTAGAAAGGAAAAACTTATTTTTATAGATTTTTTTTACATTTTATTTTTGTGCATTGTATGTTGTTGTTGGGAGTCTCATAGGCATGCCAAGAAATCAGAGGACAACTTCGAGAATTCAGTCATTCCTTCCAGTATGTATGGGTCTTGAGGCTCAAACTCAGGCTGGCAAGCTTGGGGGCATGCACCCATCCTCAGACCCAGTTACTGTGTGCATTCCCTTTATCCTTTTCCTGAGGCACCCAAGTTTCCTGTTGGGCAGAGAGAGAGAACACTTCTGTGCTTTTGTGTATTTCTATTTCTTTGTCATAGCAGGAATTGGCTTTATTTGTTCCCTTACTTTGAAAGGAGATGTGAAGGGCATCTCTAAGTGTGGCTTGCACAGTCTAACCATAGACTTTTTTAATGCTCCTGTTCTTCAGCAGTCCTTCAACCTACTTCCTAGTGTGACTAGACTGTGAATGATGGCTTTCCCTCTGGGGATATATTTTCTGCCTTTGAATACCATGCTATTCAAAAATCTCACCCACACCTGTGAGCACTTATACTGTGAACAGTCTTAAAGGTGTAAGCATAGAATTTTTGTAAAAAAAAAAATTACTAGCTGTCACAGAACTGAATCTGCTGAGTTTCTAATGGGAAAAAATTGAAATTTTTTTATTTGAGTGTATAATCTGGGTGGGAATAAATGTCATTTCAGAATTTTGTATGAGAAAGGATCTTTGGCTAAAGAAGTAGAGAAATCGCAAGGCTAGGGGAAGTTAAAATCAGTTTTTCTAAACCGTTTTGGTCTTTATATGATTGGGAGTCTCTAAATAGACAAGAATGGCTTACAACTTTATTAGTAATCGGCCCCACCATCTTCCCCATGATTCACTTGGTTATCTCTCCCACCACACCTGTTAGAACCACAGCTGCTAGCTGGATGCCCTTTTACTTTGTCTCCGGAAATCTGGTATGTTCTTAGCTTCTATGGAGTATAGGTGTGAAAATTGAGCTCTAGAGAGATCAAATAGTTCAGTCTGATGGCTAATTAAAAGCAATGCATGTTAGAATCCAAATGGGGAAACTTCCAGAGAGCTGGTTTCTGTTACTCTTCATTATCACCTCCCGATGTGAATCCTTACTTTCTAGATTTGCTTGCCTTCTAATGAGAAGTTTTCAGTACTCTTCCAGAGATACCAAGACATTCAAAAAATTACTCAGTTTTGTGTGTGTGAATGTGTTCCTAGTTGCATTTGCATATGGCTTAGATGACACTGGGAAGTGCTTTGCTCTCTCCATCCCATATATTATGCCTCCTGCAATCTTCCTTGGTCCTTGAACTTGAAAATCACATTAATGTGAGTTCTTCTTTTGCAGCGGCTCTAATTAGAGGAAATCGTAAAAATTGTGCTCAATTTTCTGGCTCCCTCGACTGGCTGATCAGCAGACTGGAAAGACTGGAAGCATCCTCTGGTATGCTCCCCTTGATATGTGTGGTATTCTTTTCTGTTTTCTTCTGTTTCTTGTTCTTTAAGATAAAACAAGTTTGCATGTTCAGTGTCATGTGTTTTTTAATTGGTTAAATATTTTTATTGATTATTATTATATTATTTTATAATATTATATATTATATTATATTTATTAGTTGGTTGATTGAGTCACCATTGTTCTTAGTTGTTCCCCAATAGTGTTGATGCAACAATGGAGCTTCTGAAAGGGGAAAAGAGTCTATTCTGGAGCCAAATATGAGTGACAATGGCCTGAGAACACAGATTTAGGTTTCATCCCAAATTCTATGATCCAGTGCAGAAGCAATTTCACAAAACTTGTATAGTAACAGGACAAAGAGAGGCACGAATCAGAGCACTTTCCAAATACTTTAGTGGAACCATCCAGCAGACTGTGGCAGAGCAAGGGAAGCTCAGCTACAGGCCTCAGAGATATCTGATGACATTCAGCCTTTGGTTGGTAGAAAGAAGGGATTTGTTAAATTAATACATTGTGAGAGGTTTTGTCTGTTAATTACAGGGAGGTTAAGTCAGACTCAGAGGAATGGCTATTAAGGATGCTGAAGGTAGCAGAAGATAAGTCATAATTAATCTCTTGACCTGCACCATTCTACCTATTCCTCAGTTGCTGATGTCCTAGTCAGTTACTCAATCTTGCAGAAGGGTCAGTGAGCAGTGCAGCTTTTTTTCCAGCAGAGAGCTAGCAGAACCTTGTCGATTTACATTTATAAAATAAGTCTAATGATAAAGTCCTGAATAGGATTCTTCTTCCTCCTCAAACTGATGACCCCTGATATGTTCACTACACAAAATCTTTAGTTTTTAGAATTCTTACTTTTTGCTTTATACTCAAAATATTTCAAAGATACAAGTATATTTGGGTGAATGTGGGAAGTTAGTTTCCCAAATAGTACAGTACCATAGTGTATTTAGAAAGATTTCATAAACACTTGAAGATTGTCCACAAAACAGGACACTTGTTCCATGTAGGAACCCTGGAAATCTCTCACCTTTGACCAATGTCTCCCTTTCTTCCCTGCCCCTGATAAAACTGTCCAGTTCAGTTGTTTTAGTTTCTATATGGGGAACCAGCTGGGTTGTAAGGGTTTAAATATCAGTGGTGTGGGGGACAGTGCATGATTAAACCATGACAGTGTACATCTGTGCCTTGTAGGCCATAGTTCATTGAAAGGACAGCAGGTTGGCATGTGGAAGTACAGTGGGTCAAGGTGAAGTGTTTCCCATGGACAAGTTCTTCTTTAGGCCAGTGGTTCTCAACCTTCCTAACACTGAGATCCTTTGATACTGTTCCTCATGTTATGGTGACCCCAACAATAAAATTATTTCACTGCTACTTCATAGCTGTAGTTTTGCTACTGTTATAAGTCATAATATAAGTACTCGATGTGCAAAAACTGATAGGTCACCTCCAAAGGGATCACAACCCTAAGGTGAGAACTACTCTTTAGAGGGTCTGAGCTCTTGTAGTGCTGTATGTGGGGTTGAGTCAGCTAAAGAAAGGTAGGAGGCAGGGCAGGCTTCTTCTAATTATTGTCCTTTGAGCGCTGTGTACTGGCACAACTTGAAGCCTGCCAGCTCCCCTCCAGCACAGAGCCAGTGTGGGGTGGGGCCAGTGCAGAGTGAATTCTTATGGCTTCAGAAGCCAGAGCTTTGAAACACAGTGTTCAGTTCCTGGACACAGGGTGCTTTAAACACCCTGAAGCTATCATAGTTAATAAGTTCTTCATATTCTAGAGATAATAGTTCCACCACTTGGGCGAAAGTATCTCAGCCTCTGGTGCCCTATGAAGCCCTCCTCCTTGATACATGGTTAGATGTGACATGTTGAGTCAAAAAGAGACCAGGTTCTTAGGTTAATTTTTGAAAGTCACTATTGATGATGGAGAAATCACACTTACCTGAGCAACATCAACTCAACCTTCATGGCACAGAGGAAGAGAAAGAGACTATTCCCTTGGAGTCAGTGGTTGAAGCTTAAAATAAAATTCTGGTGGTTTGTGCATGTTTGGATATGGTACGTGTGTGTGTGTGTGTGTGTGCACAACAGTGTACATGTGAAGGTTAGAGGACAACTCTGGGCATTGGTCTTAACCTCCTGCCTTGTTTCTCCATCACCTCTGTTGGCGTGAGAGATTTCAGGGATCTCTTGTCTCCATCTCTGCCTGGCCCTAACATAGGAGCCCTGAGATTCCAGATGTGTAGTACTTACTGCTTATGGCTCTCATGTGGATTATGGGGATCCAAACTCCTGTCCTTATGCTTGCACACAGAATTTAGTTTATCCGTTGAGCCCAATATTAGTTTTTGATTCAAAGCTTTGTATTTCATAGAAAGTCTACCATGAGATATTGGATGGATTATGTTCTCCATTCTAAAATACAAAACAAAACACAACACAACAACAAAACAATCAATCACAATAGCATTGGAAAATTCCTAAAGAAAGACTTTGGTGACAGTCACAGGCCAGTACTTTTTTTATACCCAAATAGTTCATGCTATCATCAGTCACGTGTCCTTACCCTGACCCGAAGTAACAATAAGAGTGGTGTTTTCATGCAATGATCTTGGGTGGTCAGGAGTTGTAAACCATGCTTCATGTTGCAATCCCTTATGAATATAGGAAAATATAGAATGCATTTTGTAAAGGTATCTATCCCAAGTACTTGAAATTAACTATTTATAATGAAAAGATCCTAATTTAGTAGTTAGCTATTGTCAAAATTTAAATTTAAATTCTGACCTTGTCAAAAATTAAGCCTTCCTGAGACACATCTGAGGGAGGACATGTCATTCCACTCATTTACTTTCTCCACAAAAGGTTTAAGTTGAGACTAGGAAGGAATAGGCAGAGAAGGAATGGAGCCTTCATTTGGAAGGCTTTTTGTATATTGTTGTATTTTATCAGCAAGATAATATGTAGCACATGGGGGAATCCCTCAAAGGAAACTCCAATGAAACAGAACCTTTTTTAATAGGTTAAAAAAAAAGAAGCAAAAGAAATAATAAAAGGTGCTCTATTTCCTGGCATCTTTATCCTCTTCAGAGTACTTTTTCCCCCTAAAGCAGGTAGAGAAGGAGGATGGCAAATTACATTTCTAGAAAATGATTCTTACAATGAAAGAGTTCTTTAGCTATTTTAAAGTCAGGAATAAAAGGTGCCGTGTTTCACAATATGTAGTTGAGTGATTTCATAATTATTTTCCATGGTTACTTGAAGACCATTGTTCACTTCTAGTTGTAGTGCTAAGGATGATGGGATAGCAAGGCTTGCTGGATTCTGGCTTACAGATGGGGAAGTTTCCTGGTTGGCTCAGTCATGGATTGTGCACCCTAGATTGTTCAATGGCTAACAGGACTATGGCTTCTACAATTTACTTTGCTACTCATTAGGGCTGCGAGTTCTCAAATAGTCAGGAGTTTCCTATGTAGAGTTATTATGCTTGTACAGTTTCTACTTCTGCCTCACTGGTGTCTTTCATGATTATTTTATGGCAGTTATTTTCCTTTTCTAGATATTTTTATAAAGAACATAGGTTTCTTTAATATATTACAGAGGACCCTGGGGTAAGCAGTAGCGAATGTGCTGTATGCAGCCTACTTGATTGTTGAGGTAACAGATACCTGATCACGATCACATGGCCTGGAAACCTTCCTTGTTCTGTGAGTGTCAGTTTTTTCCAAGCCCTATTAAGGAAGAATCTGAGGACCTCCTTGTCTATTTAAATACTGATGAGAGGCTGAGCCCCTGAAAACCATGGGTACTGCAACCAGATCTGTTAGTGTGGCAGGAGCCACTAGATAGAGCCATTGTATTAATGAACTCACAGTAGCTGTGGTTTCCTGCACAAGACCAGAACAAGATCAATCCAGCCCAAAGTCTGGCATAGAAGGGGAAGGTGCTTTCTGGGCCCCATTGCTTACAAAAGGAGTTATTGACAGTTGACAGAGATGACTGTCTCTTCCCCAGTAGCTGCTTCCTTCTTTCCTTTTGATTTCCCTTGTATCTATAGATGGCCCAACAACTATACATAATGGTCAGGCATGAAGTTAGGAAGGAACTGTGTTGAAATGGTTGTTGTAAGCTACAGAGGAAGTGGGGGTGGATACGATAATATATGAAATTGTCAAGACTAAGAACTTGATCTGATACAGGCAGTTTCAAGGACTGTATTTTATATACATCTCAAGGTTTGGAGAGAAGTGAGAGCCAATGAATAGCTGAGAGTAAGTGTTCCCCTGGTCCCTCTTTTTGTTGCCAATAAGATGCTACAATAGAAAGTTGGGTGACTGACTTTGTGTATTGGGTCACAGCCAGAATACAGTATTTTGCACAGTTTACTCAATGTCTAGTAGAGGAAGGCCTTGAAGTCCTTAATCTGTGACATGCTGTCAGTATTCCATTTGAAAAGTTATTTAGTACATTGTATAAAATAGCCTTTAGGCTGGCAGCATGAGTCAGCAGATGGAGGTATTTACTATTAAGCCTGATGACCTGAGTTCTCTTCCTGACTCACGCAGGAGAGAATCAACTCCCAAAATTGTCCTCTGACCTTCACAACACATGTCACATGTTGCGATGCACATACCCACTCATACACACAGTAATTACACACATGAATAAATAAATAAGTGTAATATACAAAAAACACATCAAATTACTTCTTAGACTATGTATGTAAGGTGGTATGTGAAGCATAAAGGATTATTGTATTCAGACTTGGACTCTGTTAAATCTCTCTTTACATATATGCCAATCTAAAACAGCAATGAAGCACCTCCTGAATCTAAACCACTTCTGGCCCTGATGTTCCAGGCAAGGGAAGCTCATCTTAAACAAGCTGCTTTCCTTAATCCCTGCCATACTGTCATCAGATTTCCACTCAAAGTTGGAGAAGGCACTTGTTTTAGGTTAAGGGAAAGCAGAGGAGGACTGAACCCGTGTCAACACTATGAGGTCTGGAGGAATGTCACCTCTATCCTCAAGAACTTACAGAGGCTAGCCACTGGATGTACTCAGTGATAACTGATGAATGAAAAAATAATTAAAGCCAAGAGCAGCATAGGAACATCTTGCAGTGTTTATGATTCAGGTTACCACTGAGCACTTCATTAGCTTTTGTTCTTTGAGACAGAGTGTCAGGTGACCTAAGCAAGCCTTTAATTCATGGTGTAGTGGAGGATGGCCTTGAATTTCTGATCCTGTAGTCTCCAATTCCTGTGTGAGTCACCACACCTGGTTTCAAGCAGTGCTGGGGATCAAACCCAGGGCTTTGTGTATGTATATGGCATGTGTAAGTGTGTGTGTGCAAGTGTGCACATGCTGTGGGAACCATGTGAAAATCATGGGACAGTCTCCTCAGGTAGTGGTCCTTGCTTTCTGCCTTTGCTTAAGACAGTCTTCCTTATTGTTCACAACTGTGTGTACAAGTATTGCTGACTCATGAGCTTCTGATGATTCTCTGTCTTTGCTTCCATCTTGCTGTCAGTGGTTTATTCTCACATTACCATTCTTCTGTTTTGTAGTACATGCTGTTTTGTAGTATAATCCTTTTCTCCTTTTCTCCTTTTTTATACTTTAGTTTTTTATTTCTTCAAGTTATATCTCGGTCACAATCCCTTCCCTACTCCCCCCTCCTGTCCCACCCTTCCACCCTCTTCCCCCCAACAGCTCCCCCTTTCAGTCCAACAAATGGTTCCTTCTCTTATAACAGTAAATACTATACAAAACAACAGAAATAAATACGCCACAATTATGAGAGTTAAATGGCTTAGCATACATTTCCATTGTCCAGTCCATATGTATTTGGCCCCTGACTTTAACATTCTACTATCTAACCATCTCCATGAGTTTAAAGTTGTATATCTGACTCAGCTTTCATACTAAATTGCATCACAATTTTAAAAACATCTTCTTAGATCCAGAACGCCCTCTTGATTCCTAAACAACTCAAGATTTAACTATGAGACTCTAGCTATCTATTCTTCAACCACCTCAGAGACCTGAGAGGGATAAATATATCTGATTTTATAGGAAGTACAGGGCCTGCATCTTCCAAAACTAAGAAATGACATATCAGTGGCTGCCTGGACAGTTCCCGTTTTCTCTCCATACTTTACAGCATCAATCTTCAGCCTTTTGGTCCCGTTTCTCTGACAGACATTGATTGTAGAGCAGGAATTATGAAGGACTTACCTAGCCTGTCTTGGCAGAGCTAGGCTGTCGACTTAACTGCTACCAAGTTTTGTCCTTTTTGGACAGCAGTCTGTCTACAGTTGAAGCAAGGGGTTTTTCATGCCAAGAGATAGGCTTGCCACTAATTCAACCATCTCACACTGGAGATTCTTTGATGCTCATCTTCTACTTGGAGTAGAATAGGGGGTGCTGTCAGGAGCTGACATGTCTCGATATAAAAAAAAAATCTTAATTTAAGAAAACATCTTTGAATGCCATATTCTGCAGATCTCTTGGGGTTTTTGAAGGTGCCCTATCTATCTCTTGTATTTAGATAAGCAAATGTTGCTTGTCTCTTAACAACTTGATTTCTGAGTAGCTTAGAGAATATCTGTGATAGACTGTCATAGTAGCTAACAAAATGACACGCTTGCATGACTAGGAGTTTGTATTTCTTAACTATCCTAAACGGTTTAAGACGGTTGGTATCAAGAGGCCAGAGCTTCACATTTCATTTTTAAGCATCACTAGGTACAATACCTTTAAGAAGCATTACCTTTAATTTTGTATCAATATACAAAGATCAATACCAATGTGGCCAAATATAATCTTAATTTTTTATCAATATACAAAGATCAATGCCTATGTAGCCCAATACAATCTTAATTTTGCATCAATATACAAGGGTCAATACCATTGTGGCCAAATAAAATCTTAATTTTGTATCAATATAGAAAGATCAATACCGATGTAGTCCAATACAGTCTTAATTTTGCACAATATACAATGATCAATACCACTTTAGCCAAATATAGTACTAATTTTGTATCAATATACAAAGGTATAAGGGCATATTCAATAATCTGTCCCTTCTTCTTGGTCCTTCCCATACTATGTCTATGTCCCATTTTTCTCAAGTCTGTGCACTCCTACATAGGAGAGAAAGAAGGGTACAGAAAAGAAAAAGAAGGAAATCCCTGGGTCTAACCTCCAAAACCCATTTAACAAGACCATTTAACAGCTTGTAGTCTCTTCCCCTAAATAAAAAAATATTCTGTTATCTATCAAATAACCAAAAAAGGGGGGGGGGAACACCCTCCCCACCCTCTGGGCATGGGACGTCACTCTCTTAAAATGACTTCCTGCTGATTTGGGTCATAGTAAACCTGTTTGGGGCCCAAACCAGAATGGAAAAATGGTTAAAAATGTTAACACAATCCTTTTATGTTCAGTCCTTTTGTGCTCAGCTGTTTAGATGTCCTAAGAAGTTTGTAGACAGAAGCTGATCTTCAGGGCTTTACTGACGTTCTGGCTGGGCAGTCTGTGGAGCTGAACGATCTTAGCAATTTTGAGTTGTTGTGGTTGTAGACTTTTGATGGAAACAGCTATTGAGGAAGTCTGCAAGGCTGGATCATCTGGACCACTTGTCTTCTTTGGTGTCTGATCTGTTTTCTGTTGAGGTTTCTGTTGTCCAGTTGTCCCTGGATTCCTTGAATGGATGCTTTAAATCTCCTGGAAAGATAAGAACAGAGCCCTGCCCTAATCCTAACTCTGGGACAATTACTTTTTTTTGGGGGGGGGGCAGGTAATATTTCTCCTGAAGCAAATTTGGTTTTTTGACAATATATAAAGTATTATCTTTCAATCTGGATTAAAGAAGAAATTATTTTGTTATTTTGGAGCTAAACAAGCCTTTAGTGTATATACTTTGAGATCTCAAAGGACAATTTGTTTGTATTGAGTAGGCCTTTTGTAAGTAGCTTTTAAACTTAAGTACTTCCAAATCCTATGTGTCTGTCTCTGCATTCTAAGTATTGGGATCAAAGACCTGTGGTTCCCATCTGAAGGGATTAAAGATGTGTTCCACCACTCCTGGATCGAAGTTTTTCTCTATTTAGAGCTTGTTTTGTATCAGGCTGAACTTGAGCTCTGAGATCTGCCTGTTTCTGTCTCTAGTGTGTTGGGATTAAGGGTGTACTCTTCTTGAATTATGGGATTAAGGGTGTGCACCATCACCACCCTGTTCCATGTAACTCTAGAATTTATAAGACAACTAACTCTATAGTGCTCCTCCCGTCTCTGCTGAAGTTAAAGGCATGGGCTAACACCACGCATTTCATGTATTTTACCTTAGCTCTAAGTTTTATCGACTCTTGGAGGTTTATAAAACCAGGTTGAATGGCTGTAACCTTTAATTTATTTACAGTGTTTTAAACCTGTTACCTGCTTTTTTTAATTAATAAATTTATTTATTTGTTGCTTCAGGTTACAACTCCATCATATTGTCCTCTTTCCCCCCTTCCCAGCCCCGCCCGCCCATCCTCTACCCCCTAATCCTTCCCTCTTGTTCCTCTGGGGTGGAGTGTCCCTACATAACAGTCCCTCGCCACAGTTCAGGAGTCATATGAGGGCCAAGAGCCTCTTCATACACTGGGAGCCTATGAGGCAGTACCACCAGTGAAAGGTGTCTCCTTGCTAGGAAGGGAAAACTAAAGAACAGACCAACAAACACACAAACCCACAAAAAAAAACAGCAACAACAACATAAAAAGACGGGAAAAAGAAAAAGGAAAATGAAAAAAAAAAGTCTATGTCCATGTTCCCTTTGGTGTGTTGGTTGTAGTACAGATATCCTGTACTATATAGCTAAAATCCTTCTATAAGTGAATAGATGCCATGTGCATCCTTCTGAGTCTGGGTTAGCTCACTCAGGATGAGCTTTTCTAGTTCCATCCATTTGGTTGCAAATTGCATAATTTCATTGTTTCTGATAGCTGAGTAATATTCCATTGTATAGATGTACCACAGTTTTTTAATCCATTCTTCAGTTGAGGGACATCTGGGTTGTTTCCAGTTTCTAGGTATTACAAATAAGGCTGCTATGAACATAGATGAGGACACTTCCCAATGATTCCATGAAGAATCATTTGGATGTATACCCAGAAGTGGTATGGCTGGGTCCTGAGGCAAAGCTATTCCAAGATTTCTAAGATATTGCCATACTGACCTCCATAGTGGTTGCACAAGCCAGCACTCCCACCAGCAATGGAGGAGAGTTCCCCTTTGTCCATACCCTCACCAGCATGTGCTGTCATTTGAGCTCTTGATCTTAGCCATTCTGACAGGTGTGAGAAGATGGAATCTCAGAGTCGTCTTGAGTTGCATTTCTCTGATGATTAAGGATGTTGAGCATTTCTTCAAGTGTCTCTCAGCCATTAGGGATTCCTCCTTTGTGAATTCTCTATTTAGCTCCGTCCCCCATTTTTCGATTGGATTATTTGGTTGCTTGGCATTTAGTTTCTTGAGTTCTTTGTAGATTTTAGATAATAGCCCTCTATCAGATGTGGGGTTGGTAAAGATTTTCTCCCAGTCTGTTGGTTGCCGTTTTGTTCAAATGACAGTTTCTTTTGCCTTACAGAAGCTTTTCAGTTTCATGAGGTCCCATTTATTGATTGTTGATCTCAAGTCCTGAGCTGTTGGTGTTCTGTTCAGGAAGTTGTCACCTGTGCCTATGAGTTTGAGGGTTTCTCCCACTTTTCTTCTAGTAGATTTAGTATGACCAGCCTTATGTTAAGGTCTTTGATCCACTTGGGTTTAAGTTTTGTACAAGGTGATAAGTATGGGTCTAATTTCATTCTTTTACAAATGGGCATCCAGTTGGACCAGCACCATTTGTTGAAGATACTGTCCTTCTTCCACTGTGCCATTTTGGCTTCTTTGTCAAAATTTAGTTGGCCATAGGTGTGTGGGTCCATTTCTGGGTCTTCAATTTGATTCAATTGATCTACTGGTCTGTTTCTATACCAATACCATGCTGTTTTTACAACTATTGCTCTGTAGTACAGCTTGAAATCTGGGATGGTGATACCTCCAGATGTTTTTTTATTGTACAGGATTGATTTAGCTATTCTGGGCTTTTTGTTGTTCCATATGAAATTGAGAATAGCTCTTTCCAGGTCTATAAAGAATTGTGTTGGTATTTTATAGGAATTGCATTGAATCTATATATTGCTTTTGGTAGGATAGCCATTTTTATTATGTTAATCCTACCTATCCATGAGCATGGGAGGTCTTTCCACTTCCAAGGGCCTCTTCCATTTCTTTCTTCAGGGGCTTGAAGTTCTTGTTGTATAGGTCCTTTACTTGCTTGGTTAGAGTTATCCCCAGGTATTTTATATTGTTTGTGGCTATGGTGAAGGTGTTGTTTCCCTTATTTCTTTCTCAGTCCATTTGTTTGTTGTATAAAGAAGGGCTTCTGATTTTTTTTGAATTAATTTTGTATCCAGCCACCTTGCTGAAGGTGTTTTTCAGCTGTAAGAGTTCTCTGGTGGAATTTTTGGGGTCGCTTATGTATACTATCATATCATCTGCAAATAGGGATAATTTGACTTCTTCATTTCCAATTTGTATCCCCTTGATCTCTTTTTGTTTTCTTATTGCTCTAGCAAGAACTTCAAGTACTATTTTGAAGAGATATGGTGAAAGTGGGCATCCTTGTCTTGTCCCTGAGTTTAGAGGAAATGCTTCAAGTTTCTCTCCATTTAATTTGATGTTGGCCACTGGCCTGCTGTATATTGCCTTTATTATTTCTAGGTACGGCCCTTGTATGCCTGTTCTCTCCAGAACTTTTAGCATGAAGGGGTGTTGGATTTTGTCAAATGCTTTTTCTGCATCTAGCGAGATTATCATGTGGTTTTTTTCTTTCATCTTGTTTATATGGTGAATTGCGTTGATAGACTTTCGTATGTTGAACCATCCCTGCATCCCTGGGATGAAGCCTACTTGATCATGGTGTATAATACTTTTGATGTGTTCTTGAATTTGGTTTGCTAGTGTTTTATTAAGTATTTTTGCATCTAGGTTCATGAGGGAGATTGGTCTGAAGTTCTCTTTCTTTGTTGGGTCTTTGTGTGGTTTAGGAATCAGGGTGACTGTGGCCTCATAGAATGAGTTTGGCAGTGTTCTTTCTGATTCTATTTGGTGGAAGAGTTTGAAGAGTATTGGTGTTAGCTCCTCTTTGAAGGTCCGGTAGAATTCCATGCTAAAGCCATCTGGCCCTGGGCTTTTTTTGGTTGGGAGATTTTTTATGACTGTTTCTATTTCCTTAGGGGTTATAGGGCTGTTAATCTGTTAATCTGATCTTGATTTAGTTTTGGTAGATGGAATCTATTGAGGAAATTGTCCATTTCGCTTAGGTTTCAAATTTGGTGGAATATAGATTTTTAAAGTAGGACCCAAATATTCTCTGAATCTCCTCAATGTCTGTTGTTATTTCTCCCTTTTCATTTCTGATTTTGTTGATTTGACTTCTTTCCCTCTGCCTTTTAGTTAATTTAACTAGGGGTCTGTCTATTTTGTTGATTTTCTCGAAGAACCAACTCTTGGTTCATTGATTCTTTGTACAGTTCTTTTTGTTTCTAAGTCGTTGATTTCAGCCCTAAGTTTGGTGATTTCCTGCCTTCTTCTCCTCTTGGGAGTGTTTGCTTCTTTTTTTTTTTCCAATTCACCCAGTTGTTAATTAGCTAATATGAGCTGTCACAATTTTCTTGAAGGCACTTAGTGCTATGAACTTTCGTCATAGCACAGCTTTCATTGTATCCCATAGGTCTGGGTATGTTATGCCTTCATTTTCGTTGGATTTTAAGAAGTCTTTGATTTCCTTCTTTATTTCTTCCCTGACCCAGTAGTCATCCAGTAAGGAGTTGTTCAATTTCCATGTGTGTGTAGGCTTTCTGTTGATTCTTTTGCTGTTGAAGACCAGCTTTAGTCCATGGTGGTCTGATAAGATACAAGGGGTTATTTCAATTTTTTTGTATCTGTTGAGGCTATCTTTGTGTCCAACTATGTGGTCAATTTTGGAGAAGGTTCCGTGAGGTTCTGAGAAGAAAGTGTATTCCTTTGTGTTTGGGTGAAATGTTCTGTACATATCTGTTAGGTCCATTTGGTTCATGATCTCTGTTAGACTCAATATTTCTCTGTTTGGCTTCAGTCTTGATGATCTGTCCATTGTTGTGAGTGGGGTGTTGAAGTCTCCCACTACTAATGTGTTGTGATCAACATGCGATTTAAGTTTTAGAAGCGTTTCTTTTACAAATGTAGGTGCCTTTGTATTTGGGGCATATATGTTCAATATTGAGATCTCCTCTTGATGAATATTCCCTTTAATGAGTATATAATGCCCTTCTCTGTCTTTTTTCATTAACTTCAGTTGGAAGTCTGTTTTGTTTGATATTAGGATGTCTACTCCAGCTTGCTTCCTGGGTCCATTTGCTTGGAAAACCTTTTCCCAGCCCTTTACTCTGAGATAGTGTCTATCTTTGATCGTGAGATATGTTTCTTGTATGTAGCAAAAAGACAGGTCTTGCTTACGGATTTAATCTGTAAGCCTGTGTCTTTTTATTGGGGAGTTGAGTCCATTGATGTTGATGGATATTAGTGACCAGGGGTTGTTATTTCCCATTAGTTTGGTATAGGTGATCGTCCTGTGCCTCCTTTGGTTTAGTTGCTGTGGGGTTTTCTATTCCCTCTGTGTTCTTGGGTATAGTTTTCTTCTCTGTGTTGGAATTTTCCTTCTAGGATGTTCTGTAGGGCTGGGTTTGTGGGTAGATATTGTGTTAATTTGATTTAGTCACTGAATATCTTGTTTTCTCCATCTATGTTGATAGAGAGTTTTGCTGGGTATAGTAGTCTGGCTGGGCACCTATGTTCTCTCAGGACTTGTAGGACATCTGTCCAGGCCCTTCTAGCTTTTAAAGTTTCTGAGGAGAATTCAGGTGTAATTATGATGGGTCTGCCATAATCCTTTTCTTATACATTCAGTTTTGACCATTCTATGGGCCCTTGTGAGCCATTATTTGCTAAGAGATGCTGTTTTCTTAGTCTTCTATTTCTTAGTTTTTTTTTTATTTTTCTGTGTGCAGCAGAGGCTGTCCAACTTTCTCTAAAAGGCTAGTGCCTCAGTCTGGGCTGCTGACTCAAAATGCCACGAGCCCCAGCCCCAGAAATGTGTTACTCTTCTCAAGTCTGGAGGTTTCAGAATAGCCCTTTTGATTTGGTGTATAGGTTTCCTCTCTCATTGACATTCCATCCTTTTTTGGGTGGCAGAGACAAACATGCTCCTGTAGCCGTCCTCCTCTGTGATGAGTTGGCACTCCTGACCTCATGTTATAGCTTCCTGATAAATATTTTAGAGCCTGTGTGCCCTAAGGTCTCAAGTACAGCCCCTCAGTTCTTATTTGTAGAGGGAGGCAGCCACAGTCAGTAAATAGATGTATCTATATTAGTATAAGTAGGCATCCGTGCACTCTGTAGTAATAAATAATGTAGAGAAATTAAAAAAAAATCAGGATAGTGTGGGAAATCTACTAACAGTACCTTCCTGTCACTGTTGTCATGCTTTATATGGGCTCAGGGTGAGGAGTTTGTTTTTCTACCACAGTTTAGATGATGCTGGTGGCAGTGGCCAACTCTGGTATACTACTGTCAGCATCTCTGTCTCAAGTCTTGGCTTCTTGAATTTCTGTTTTCTTGTTTTTTTTTTTTTTTTCATTATCAGGCTGAGAGGCAACTGCTAAATTAGCCCCAGAGTTTGAGGTACTATATAAATTGAATATATGTGGATATTTTAACAGATTAACTCACAGTGAGGAAGTCAGCATCCATTGCCCTCCTCTGCAGAGGACAAGGATTTGGGTCAGGTGTAGGTTCTGAGAGCTTGAGAGAATGACTTCTGTATCCACCATTGTGAGCCTGGCACTGCAAGCATCTTTTCCAAGAAAGTGAAAATGTTCCACTTGACACTTAAGAACTTTTCTACAGGGATTTAGAAGCTTTTTTCCAATTCTGCACAGTTCTTAAAGGGACTGAGAAAGAGATAGAGAGAAAGAGAGAGAGAAAGCTATGTGTATTGGTTACAGACACCTGGCACCATCATTATTTACAAAGATGAGCAATAATGGATGGCTAGTTTGTTTACTCCTTCATTATTAATTGTTGAAATTATGTTTGCTTAAGTTTGTGTGTGTGTGTGTGTACACATGGGTATGTGTATGGTCAAGCATGCCACAGTGCACTTGTGGAGGTCAGAGGACAACTTGAGGCTTCTACCATGTGTATCCTGGGGACACAGACTCAGTTCGTCAGGGTTGGCAGCAAGCCCCTTTACCAGCCTGAGTCATTTTCCTGACCCAATAAGTGGACAATAGAAAAAAAAGAACATGGCTTTCAGTTAGCTTTTAAAGTATACACTAAACATTCTCATAATGAGACCCATTTTGACTTTGCTCTTTCATAAAAACACAAAAAGAGCTATATTGTACTTTTGTGATGGTTATATATTTCATATTGTTTTATTTCTGTACTATTTTGTTTATTTCTTTTGTTTTTGAAATAATTTTTTCCTTTGGGACCCAACTCATGTTGCTGAGCCTGGCTGCAAGTACCTTTACTAACTGGTTTCTCTTGCTATTTTAGGATTATGTTTTTAATTCCGGAAAGCTTAGTATCTGCCCTGAGCTACTGTCCATCCATACTTCTCGAATACTTGCCCATGCTGGTGTGCCTGCCACTCGTGCCTGCACTGCTGTTCTGCCCCGCTTCTCTCTGAATATCTGGAGAGGAATATGTTTTCTGAGTCCCCCAAGCCTGCCACATGGCTCTCAATTATACTCTTGAGGCATATTGACCTTCCTCAGCTGAGCTCCACACCTCTCTCCACTTAGATTTGTCGTCTTTGGATATCTGTCTGTTCTGACAAATGCCACCTGTTACTTCCCACCGTGCCCTGGGGCAACCACATTGAGCACAAAGTAATTACATGCCAATCAAAGTGCGTGCAGTTGAATGAAGAAAGAAGGAAGGAAGGAAGGAAGGAAGGAAGGAAGGAAGGAAAGAAAGAAAGGAAAGAAAGAAAGAAAGAAAGAAAGAAAGAAAGAAAGAAAGAAAGAAAAGAAACTGGTTCACAATGCATCAACCTTCTTTCCCCTTTTTCTTGTCTATAGGTATCCTGGAGGTCCTACACTGTGTGTTAGTGGAGAGCCCCGAAGCTCTGAATATCATCAAAGAAGGGCATATCAAATCCATTATTTCACTTTTAGACAAGCATGGTAGAAACCACAAGGTAAGTAAGCTGTTTGATTTCCATGAGTGAATTCTAGACTCATTAAGTAGTGAAGAGTGGACTGTATATTGCAAAAGGCTAGAAGAAAGGATTTTAAATGTTTTTACCATAATAATATAATTGGAATTTTGAGCTGTGTATATGTGATTGCATACTGAAAATATGAATCAGGAAGACAAATGGAATAAATGTCCAACAAACCAAAAAGGACTAAAATATTGAGAGGCCCAAATATCTAACATGCTATATAATGATTTAAAACAGAGAAAAACCTAATATTTTTTCTTACATAACAGGTACTTTGAGCATTTAACCAATTTTCTACTTTATAAATTGAAAACATAACAGTACTAATAAAATAAATAATAAATGTCTGAGGAGATAGATTCATTGACCATGACTTGAGCATCATACAATATGTCGATGTATCCAAGCAGGGCCTGATATCCTATACGCTGATATGGTTGTTGTCTTCATGTATCAGTTAAAAATAAATTAGTAGATTAAAACATACATGAACATAAGACAGTTTCAAGATGTTTTGAGATTTTCATGAGTGTTTTCATCCTTAGTTTCCAGGGAGTAAGATTGTTTAGTGCATAGTCATCACAACTGAGGGAGTACTAACAGTTTTTTCTTTGTACGTGAAGGAAAGCTGGGGAGTCAGCTGGGACTCATACTGTCATGTTAAAATGATCAAGCTGAGGCTGTGGATGAGGCCCCATAAGGTGCCTGGGAAGGCCTGAGAGCCAGAGTGCAGATCTCCCTCATCTGCAGGAATGCTGGGAAGTTGTCACAGCTTTCAGTAGTTCTGGTGCTTGGGAGGCAGAGACAGAGGACCCCTAATGGGCAAACCGTATAGGTAGGCTAGTCAAATTGGTAATCTCTGGGTTCAAGTGAGATACCCTGCCTCAATATATACTGTGGAGAGAATGAGTCAGGATGCCCAGCATCAACCTGTCTTCCTCATGCTCATGCACACATGTATGTCCACACACACATGAGCATGCATACTCACATGCATGAGCACCACACATACACATGCATATACTTGTGCATATATCTGTGTGTGTGTGAGAGAGACAGACAGATAGATAGACAGACAAAGACAGAGCCAAAGAGAAGTAAGTAAAAACGATGGTGTCAGTCATCTGGGGTTGTGTGCTTGCCTTGTGAGAAGTACTCTTGGTGCTTGAGTCAGAGTCAGCTGGACATGCTTATCTCTCGCCAGGTCCTGGATGTGTTGTGCTCTCTCTGTGTTTGTCATGGAGTTGCTGTCCGTTCTAACCAGCACCTCATCTGCGACAATCTCCTGCCAGGAAGAGATCTCTTACTGCAGACCCGCCTTGTAAATCATGTCAGCAGGTGAGTTCCCAGGGAACACTGTCATCACTTCATACTGCAGCCAAGGGACTCTCTCTCTCTCTCTCTCTAGGAAGCCAGCAGGAGGTCTGTTTGCTTTACGAAGGAGTTGTATATGTTCCCCCACTGAACAAGTATTGTTTTTTGTTTTGTTTTACCAAGCAGATGGGTTAATAAAATAACAATAGATGAACTGAGAAAAATATGGACTTACTGGAAACATGTGTGTGAGAGTTTGTTTACTTTCATGTGTTAGACAGATTGCTCCTGGCATCTTCAGAAGCAGCCTGTAGCTACATTGTTAGGAGTCACACTGTTCTTCAGTATCCTGTGAATATGCATACTACAGCTGATAAAAAAAAATATAGTGCCCTAAGTCTAACACATTTCAAACCAAATAGCTAATGAAATGGCATATTCCATTGGATCTGCCTTTTATGAACTCTGATGCTCATGAGTGTCACCTACAAGCTATTAAGTGCTGTGATTTGTCTATGGGTTGTGCTATCTGTATTTTGTGAGCTTTCCTTGGTACTGCTCTTGTCTACCTTTTATAGATGATGAGGGTGGGACTGAGGTAGCCCTTGGGTCTGTCTGCAGAAACTGAGCTAGTGAGCAGCATGCCATGCTATCTTTCTTATCCCTCTAGATAAAGAAATCAGCAAGCCTAAAAACACATCAACAAAATGTCCTGTGTGGTAGAGTAAGTAGGGGCTTCCCAGGTGGTGTGAGCTCTAGATGTCCTGCATCTAGATGTGCAGCCATTTCTAAAAGATTCATTTATTTTCAGTTTATGAGTTTGAGTGTATGGTATGTATATGTACCACGTGGGTGCCTGGAGGACAGAGATGGGGAATTAGATCCTCTGGAGCTGGAGTTATGGGCTGTTGTGAACCACCATGTGAGTTCTGGGAACTGAACCAAGGTCCTCTACAAGAGCAACCAGTGTTCTTAATCACTGAACCATCTCTCCAGGCCTCCTGCGTTGTGTTGTTTAAACAGGAGTGATAAGGCTTCTTCATATGTCAGCCCTGATTTTAATGAGTGTTATTTCCTAGACTTCTCTCTGGGATCATCAGAGAATATAAACCCACTCTTAAAATGGACTGATGGGTTAATCTGTTTGCATTCAACTGTTAATTGCTTGTCTCCTATCTTCCTATTTGTATGAGTTGGCAACCATGTACCACAAAGTGATATTTGCAACTCTTGCCTCTCCAAAACTTCCTGATTGGTTTTCATAAAATGCTGAGGCCTGTGACTGAGGCAGAGAGAGAGGTAGGTGGAGCTTTCAGGGGAGGAAAAGTTTTTAGGGAGGAGAGCCATGAGGAGAAGGAGGCAGGAGGAGTAGGAGGAAGGACAGATGCCATGGGTTAGGAAAAATCAAAACACATGGCATGAAACATCGGCATGGTGTGGAGAAAAACAGCCCATGGAGAGTACAAGTATCTTTGTGTTTTTTTCTGGGGAAAATGAAAGGTTAGATTAGAGGGTTAAGGTTTCACAGTCCAGGCTAAGGTTGGCTAAAATCTATCAGGTGTCTGTGTATATTTATTTATTATGGCAGGTTAGGGATTAGCACAACTGAACTAATAATTTTAAATTTCTACTGGTAATTAGTAATTATTTTAATTCTACAATGGGCTTAAATGGAATTTGCCAAAAAGTCTTATGCTCAAAGCAATTAAGGAATAGACACTTAGGCAACAACACTCATTTGTCGTGTGCTACCATTGATGGTCCCACCCCATCATAGCCCATGTGGCACAGCACTTACATTAAGAAGATTCACATGTCCTGGATTAATAACAGCTCCATTTATTATGTGGCCTTGCTGTAGCAAGTATCTCATTTTGTGATCTATGTTTGATTAATGATATGAAATTTTCAAAATATCAGTTAAGAAAAAAGTCACATTAGACCCTGGATTGACTTGGCTGAGTAAACTCAGCAGCAGGTGCTGCAAGCTCGAGTCAGACTGGGATTCTGTCTGCCTGGGTCCCACCTCAGTGGTGGTTTTATAATTTTGTAATATTTTTTTAAATGTAGATTTAGGATGTTGGATCAGTTACTTGTTGTCATGACAAAGTACATGACAAAAGCAACTTAGGAAGGAATTGTTTATTCTTGCTTACAGTTTGCGGGTAGAGTGGGGGAAGGCATGGTTACAGGCGCATGAGATGGGTCGGCCCTTTGCATCTGCATTCAGGAAGCAGAGTGATGGTTGTTGGTGCTTAGCTTGCTTTCTTGTCTTTATCTAGTCCAGGATTCAGGCACATGGGATGGTACTGCCCACCTCAATGCACCGAATCTAGAAATGTGGTCACAAACATGTCTGGAAGTTGGTCTCCTGAATGATTCTAGATCCTATCAGATTGACAGCATTGGCCATCGTAGATGCAGAGAACAGGAATAATAATTAAAATAATGATGAATGAAACCAATGGAACTTTTCTTTGTCCTTTTCTCTCTAAAAGCATGAGGCCTAATATTTTCCTGGGTGTCAGTGAAGGATCCGCACAGTATAAGAAGTGGTACTACGAGCTCATGGTGGACCACACTGAACCCTTTGTGACAGCAGAAGCCACTCACCTGCGAGTGGGCTGGGCTTCCACTGAAGGGTATTCCCCGTACCCCGGTGGGGGTGAAGAGTGGGGTGGCAATGGTGTTGGTGATGATCTCTTCTCCTATGGGTTCGACGGCCTTCACCTCTGGTCAGGTAGGCACTATTCCTTTTTCTTAAGCAATTTCCAGATGGTGGAGATCTTGTGACCCTGTTGTGCATGTCTGCAAGCTGAGAACATTTCTTGTTCAAAACGTCAATGCTGAGACAATTTGCTACAAGAGTTCAATGAAAAACAGATTTTCACTACAAAAAAAAAAAGAATTACATTAATAGTATGTTTCCAAAGGGCTTGTGAATATGTGTGTCAAAACAACATACTAGTGCATGAAAGACTGCAAGAATCTCATGTATTTATTGGTATGTGCAAAGATTTAATGTTCATCCTAGAAATCACATAATACAATGGCTAGTTTAGATTTCAGTGAGATAGTAGAAAAGCAGGAGCCAGTCAAATGAAAGCTGTATGTGACCAGTCCATTCATAGCATGGTTTGACAGGTGTGGAAAATGTAAAACTACATGTATAGTTAAGGTATCAGCTGCCAATTCTCAGTACTGAGCTGAATATCTATTGCAAATGCTATATGTTAAAATTTTGTATTTGTTTCTCCAGATCACAAGTAGGTATAACTTGGTTTACTTCAAAGTTTAGTTCTTGCATAGTAATAGAGTATTAGTTTTGCATAGTATTATTGTTTACAGATGCTGGAGTTCACCTGGAAGTTGCAGCATGTTCAGTTTACAAAGTGCATTTATAAGACGGTTCTAGGGTGACCCTAACATATCTTACACTTAGTGTGTGGAAGACACAGAAAGTTACCGCAAGTTATAGAAAATGAATTTTTGACTCTTGTTTGTGAGAGATGTTCATTTAATGGTATAGAGGTCGAACCCATTCTGGGGGTAAAAAAGGCTTAAAAATTAAGTGAACTTAATCTAAGAGTTAATGGTAATGAGGTTAATGAATTCAAAGTGCTCCATAGAGTTATATCTACATAATAATAGTTATCGGACTTCCTTAATACAGAGGTCAGTTCAGATGTCATGAGGGAACCATGTTTTGGATAGGTTATTTAACTCTTGGAGTTTGTGGCCAGGGGTCTGAGAATAGGTTATATTGCCTCACTCCAAGTGCATGAGCCAATCAGATCAGAGCTATAATGCCTTCCTTGTTCCCATAGTAATTTTCTGTGGTCCCAAGGAGAGGAAAAGACTGCTTAGCCAAACATAGGGCTAAGTTCTGTTTTATGGTATGTTTGATCTGTAATGTCCTCAACTCCATCACTCTCACTTCTGAAAATTGCTTCATAGGAAATGGGCTCTCCGTTATATGAATGAGCCACGTTAAGGTGTTTTCCACTTAGGCAGAGGTGAGAGAAAGTGTTCCTCTGATGACACAGCCTGGAATTGCTCTATTGAAATTCCACTACTTCTCATCGTACGTTCACCTTGCAACTTTTCCTTCTGATGTATTAGAAGAGGTTCGTGCTGCTGCAACTGACACCTGTGCTCTATGCCTTTATGACAAAGTGCTAAAGAGAAAAATAAGGACAGAGCATAATGAATGTATGGATGTGCCATAGAAAAGGTGGCAGGTCACAGAATTCCTGGAGAAAATTATCCTGAAACTCTGCCAAGAAAACTTGTTTTTCAACTTTAAAATCTTTTCTTGGTGTGAGGGGTGTGTGTGTGTGTGTGTGTGTGTGTGTGTGTGTGTGTGTGTGTGTGTGTGTGTGTAGAGGTCAGAGGACCACTCTGGTATCAGCCTTCCACCTAATTTGAGACAGGATCTCATTACTTACTGTATACAATCCACAGACTCTAAAGATTCCCAGGTCTCATCAGGGGTGCTGGAATGGCGACGTGGGTGCTACTGTGCTTTTACATGGGTTGTGGGGGTCTGAACTTGTTTCCTCTTTCATGTACTGCAAACCTTTGTCAATATTGAGCCATTTCCCTGGACCCTTATCCATCTTTTACAGTGTTAAAAAACTATGAGTCATATTCATATTACGACTGCAGTTAAAAGCTGTATTTATTCCATGTACGGCGTTACGGCATGGCACGCTTTACTAATATGGAATTCAGTCAACAAGGACCAATGTAAAGTATGTGCAATCTGCCCAAGTTCTGCATCATGTTCATACTAATTGAGACAACTTCCTGGAGTTGCTCTCGTATTTTTCTCCTTTTTAACTGTTGCTGTAGGATTTAAAGCATCAAACTGGCAGTTTCTAGGAGAGAACACATGTTTTACCACTGAACATTGTGTAATTAGAGACCAGTATTCCTTGGAACAGGAATTTGGCTTCAAGTCAAGTTTTGAGTGACATCTTCATTTATTCTCTTATATTCAACTATGTACACTGTTGTTATTGAAGCATTGAAGATGAGGACAAGAGTGTGAGACTCTGGATACTTTTAGAGAACTGAAATAAATAAAAAGCAAATGTATGGAGAAGGGCTGTGGAGCAATGCAGGAAAGATCAGTGTAGATTTGTCACCCAAGGTCATGTGTTGGCCTTCTGCTCCTCCCTGTGGACTAAAGCAGAAAACAAGAATGGCCCAATGGAGTGAGTGTGCAGTGAGGGGCCCTCTACCTGGAGATGTGATCATGATACTTCCACTCTGTGTGTGTCAGTCACACCATGGCTTGGAGTTCCTCGCTCACCTTCTGTCCTATCTGGCTGCTGTAGACGTTCTAGAACACAGCTCCATTACAGCAATGTCTATCCAACTGAACAATATATTGGATTGTAATAAATGTGTTATTTTAGTATCGTGACTACAATAGAAACATTCTTATTAACTGTGGATCTTGACACTAGCAAGGAAATCAACATTTTCTCAGGAGCTGCTTTGCTGTCATGTTTTTGTTTCTTCTTGTTTTTAAAGCTGCTTTTGCAATATTCAGGGAGTTCTAGAAGATGTACCTAATAATAATTCTGAATCTGAAAGAGAGTTGCATATTGATAAGAGCAAAACAGTGTGCACATTTAGAAAGTAGAGAATATCTACCACTGGTGTTTTAAATATGTCCTTGCTTAGAACTATTGGTATACTAGACATTAAAATGTGTGTGTGTGCGCGCATGTGTGTGTATGGTATGTGCGTGTGTGCGTGCTTGCATGCGTGTGTGTGTGTGTGTGTGTGTGTGTGTGTGTGTGTGTGTGTTTATGCAAAGCATGGGTGATGGAGAGATGTTTCAGTTGGTAAAGGAGCTTGTTGATATCCTGAAGACCAGAGTTTGATCCCCAGGACACATATGATAGAAGTGGAGAACAGACATGCCCAAGTTGTCCTCTAACTTCCACAAACACATCATGGCACACATGTATCCTGAGCACATGTGTGCATATGCACCTGTTGTAGTCACTGTTCTATTACTGTGAAGAGACACCAAGACCAGGCAACTCTAATAAAGCAAATCATTTAATTAGAGGCTTGCTTACAGTTTCAGAGGTATAGTCTATTATGGTTCATTATTCCCATCATGGTGGGGAGCATGGCAGCAAGCCTGACAAGCATGGTGCTGGAGAAGTAGTTAAGGGCTACAACCTGATCTGCAGTCAGAGAGAGAGAGAGATTGACAGACAGACACTGGGCCTGGGGTGGGCTTTTGAAACCTCAAAGCTCACCCACAGAGATACACTTTCTCCAACAAGGCCACACCTCCTAATTCATTTCATGATGACTAAGCATTCAAATATATGAGCCTGTGGAGGCCAATCTTATTCAAATCACCCTAACATCCATAAACACACAAATAACAAGTAAATGAAAAATGTAATAAAAATTTAAAGCAAAGTATGAGACCTGAAGTCTGTTTTTATCCTTGCTCTAATTGTAGCTATGTTTATGCCTGTCAACCTGTGTTTTGAGGAGACCAATAACTCCTTTTTTTTTTTTTTGTAATATGCTGTGTATAGTAGATGCCTCTTGGGACTAATTAGGTGAGGCCTTGTGATGTCAAGAGTGGACTGATACCTGGCTGTCCAGGGGAAAGTATGACATTTGTCAAATAACTTCATGCCTCTAATTGTGTCCTGTTGTACCTAAGAAATCAACCAAGACCATGTGTAAAATAAGTTTCATTATAAACCAAAAGCAAACTGGCTTTTAATTCTCTCACAATGAGCAATATGCTGCAAGAACAATGACAGTTTCTGCTTTCCCTATCCTGACTTTATTTTGGATTTATGAAATAAAGAGAGTGTGTAAGAGAAGGGCATCAACCATCCACTGTGCCTGAGACTGCTGCTTTTAAATCATTAATTACTTTTGTCAACATACTAATTCTAGAAAGTGGTAGTATTTGGTGTTCTGCTTATAAGAAATCAATGCCAGGCATGGTGACACACACCCTTAATCCCAGTACTCAGGAGACAGAGGCAGATGGATCTCTGAGTTTCAGGCCAACCTAGTCTTCAGAGGGATTTTTAGGACAGTCAGTACTACACAGAGAAACCCTGTCTCAAAAACAAAACAAAAGAACCCCCCCCCAAAAAAAAACAGAAAGAAAGAAGGAAAGAAACCATGGTTCAGAGGGTAATTTTTAAAAATTGTTTGGTAGGGGCTATACAAGTGAAGTGTAGGTGGCAAGAGCTATTGTAAGTTAGATTTTTTCTGAATACCCTCAGACATAATTATATTTTCGTTTGATAATTTGTGCATCAAATAGCATCCATATACATGCAGAAATTTCTGGACATGACAAGGCCCATTTTCCAGCTAAGCTCTCTAGCTTCTGAAAAAAAAAAAAAGGTGCTTGCTGTCTTTTTGACCAAGTGTTTAGTACAGGATATTTATTTTGGAGACTCACAGTCCATATATTAATAACGTCTTGTTACTTCGAGAAGATACTTGTCAAAAAACGATTTCAGCGAGGAAGCAATTATTTGGCTTACAGTTCCACATGCTACAGTCCATCAGGGCAGGGAAAGCATGATGGTAGAAGCAGGAAGCCGCTGTGTGCACAGCTAGGAGGCAAACAGTATCCTTGCTAGTGCCAGATCTCTTTCTACTTTTTATGTAGTTTGAGATTGCAGCCCAAGGGATAATGCTGCTTACTCTCTAGATAACCCCAGAGGCTAGTTACATTGGTGATTCTGAGTCCTGCCCAGGTGACAATGGACATTAACCTCCACAGTGCCTTCTTTCCTTGTGCTTTGGTCCGTCACTCTGGCCCAGAGAATATCTCTGTGTTAAACCCCACCTTACCTACCATTTCTCCCTCAGGTTGTATAGCTCGAACTGTGAGCTCACCCAACCAGCACCTGCTGAGAACTGATGATGTCATCAGTTGCTGTTTAGATCTAAGTGCCCCAAGCATCTCGTTCCGCATTAATGGACAACCCGTGCAAGGAATGTTTGAGAACTTCAACATCGATGGCCTGTTCTTTCCTGTTGTTAGTTTCTCTGCAGGAATAAAGTGAGTATCTCTCTATTGCTTGGTTTGTTTCCATTCTCATTTCTCATACTTCCACAGAGGACTCTCCCCTGCTTTGCTAACCTTAGTACTTTCATCTGAGATGTCTATTTCCTGATGTGTATTGCCTGTTCCTTGAAAGAAGAGGTGAGGTCCACTCTAGAGCTTTGTGTTCTGCCCACCTGTTCATTGCTCTGTGGAACACTTTGAGGATCTCCTGCTTTCAGTGTCCTGAAATTTCACACCCATTTCTTGACTTCACCATGTTATTTTATAAAGGGGGATATATGAAATTCTACAAAGAATATTTTAATCCATGGCAGCCTGTCCTAGTAACTGTCCATATTGTCATCTGTTAATATGTTTGTGTGGCTCCCTAACGGGAGAAAGTATCTTATTCCTACCAACTGTCTTTTTGCTTTGCTTGTTGTTTTCATTATAATGATTTCCCAGGAATATTTCTAGTTATAAAGTACTATAGTGAAGAAGAGCAATCCAGAGGCATTAGCTATCCATGCAGATATAGACATATCCTGTTCATTTATATAACTTATGCTTCTTTCTCTAAAATTGGGGATTATTTAAAAGTTCTGCATTGTTTTATCCTACTTTCTTTTGGGGGGCATGGAAATGAAACAAATTATAAAATTAATTATAAGGAGTTAAAAAATGTTCTTTTTTTTTTGGTAAGCTGAACACCTACACCATTACTGTCGTGCAGTTGTTTCAAAGCTCCTTCGGTAAAGCTCACATTGTATTTAATTGAGTGCTGTGTGCACACGATAGTAGTGAATGCCTTGCTGTTGCTGAAAGTGATGAAGCAGTGGAACCATGGGCACCTGTTTTCTTCAGCAGACAGAGACAAAACCTCAGGCGTCTGTAAGGAATTTTCCTAGGAAATCAGATTCAGGACAGTGAAGGGGTTTTCTAGTATCTCAACCGGATCCTGTCATTTTAAGCACATGGATAGTTCCGTACAATCCTCACTTTGTCTGATTAGTCTTTGGGTGTCTTGAGGCATTGAGTTGCTGAAAATGCGTTCTTCATTCATGAAAATATGAGAGTGCACCTTTCGTCATGAGAGTGTTCTTTCTCGTTCATCAAGGGCTAGCTCATCACTGACCTGTGAACATAATTAAGCTGAGTTTTCTTCTTTGGTCATTATGATGCTCTTATATTTAGCCTCCAAGGAGGAGAGGCCCTTAGATTCCTAGGCGATAAGACTAGTCTGATATTGTATTAGTTACTTCCTGTTGCTGTGATAAAATGCCATAGCCAAAAGCATTGATGTACTTATTTTGGCTTAAAGTTCCAAAGGGTTAGAGTTCATAATGGCAGGGAAAATATGACATGGCAGCTGGAGTGGAAAGCTAGATGGTCACATTCCCATCCTATACAGGAAGCAGAGGCAGAGCAGAAAGTGGGGTGAGGCTATAAGCCCTGGAAACCCACCTCCAGTAATACATTTCCTCCACCAAGGCTCCACCTCCTAAGAGTTCCAAAACCTCCCCCAAACAGCGCCACCTGCTGGAGACCATGCGTTCAGATGCATGAGGCTATGAGGGACATTTTTCATTTAAGCCATACTTGGGAATTGTGTGGCTTGTGACAAAGTTAGTTTTGTATTGATAAATTTCTCTAATATTTTCAATTAGGAAACTTTCATGTACATCAAAGTATGATTGACTCAAATTTGCTTCCTTTGTAGGGTTCGCTTTTTGCTCGGCGGGAGACATGGAGAATTCAAGTTCCTCCCCCCACCTGGCTATGCAGCTTGCTATGAAGCTGTTCTGCCCAAAGAGAAATTGAAAGTGGAACACAGTCGAGAATATAAGCAAGAGAGGACATACACACGAGACCTGCTGGGGCCCACAGTGTCGCTGACCCAAGCTGCCTTCACACCTGTTCCTGTGGACACCAGCCAGGTACAGAAAGGGACACTGATGGCTGTAGATGTGCAGTGGCTCTCAGGCTTGGATTGCAGCCCACAACGGTGCACTTTTCAGCCATTCAACTAATAAACTCATAACAGAACGCTCTCCTTTTTATTCTCCATTCATCTATTTTCTATTCTGTGTTTTGGCCTTTCATAAAGTAATATCTCACCCTCCTATGCTGCTTTCATAGGGCGCCAATGTATCACAATGTGAACTTATTTTTTTTTTACTTTTAAGTCTGTGTTCTGGGTTGTCTTGAAAATGTTATTATAGCAGTTAATGTTGGGGCTAGAGAAGTGGCTCATTAAGTAAAAGCACTTGCCACCAAGGATGACCTGATTTCAGATCCTGGTACCCACATTGTAGACAGAAAGAACTGATTCCTCCAAATTGTTCTCTGACCTCCACATGCATGTCTAAATACATTAACTCACACACACACACACACACACACACACACACACACACACACACACATCTCCAATAGCCATCTTGCCAGTTGGGATGCATGGAGCATTTGACCTAAGGTATCATCCATTACATCCCAAATAAGGGCTGTGTCCTTGGTTCATTCAGCTTGTTTATTAGTTTGGAACAAGGAAGGCATTTCTGAAATCTAAAGTTGACTTAATACCAGGTCTCAGAAACGTCAGCTTTCATGAGTCATTTATCTCCTCATTTGGTCAACTACCTTGGTCTTTATCGAGAGGGAGGCCCCTAAACACTTTCTCCTTCTAATAGGAAAGTCCAAAGCATAGCCTGCTGGGCTTCCTGAGCTTATGTTGGGGAAACATTGAGAGGGGCACAGCAGAGTTCATGGCAAAGCAGTCTCTGTTGTCAGATGCTCAGAATCATGGAGCTAGTGAATTATCTGTGGCCTCCTGACTTGCTGGGTACTTGGGTCTGTGGACACTGGCCCAGTTGCCTTAAGAGTGCTGGGGCGATTTCTCTTTGTGACTGATGTACACTTTGGAATTGGTCCATATCCACTCAGCACCACTCAGTTGTCTCCACCAGTGCTCTTGGGAATCCTTTTGGAATAAGTACCCTGACACCAATGGGGGTGGAAGAGAGGAGATGTCACCGGTTGAATGAAGCCAGGACAGCTCCCGAGAGGCATCAAGGCTGGTACTAGCTTATATTTTCATTTCATACTCTAAAATCACAAGGTGAAAGAGTTTACAGAAGCCTGTGTGGCAGTTAGCAGGTTGTTAATGGCAACGACCCATTGTTTCAGCCCTTTCTCCAGGTCATTCTGTTCCAGGTAGCAAGTTAAGTCATGCTTGGCAAATAGGCAGTACTAGCAGTGCTTCAAGTAAATCAATAAATCAGTATCCAATAACTGGCCTTTTCTACCTTATTGTAAATTACTCTGTTCTTGTTGCCCATTCATTTATTGTAATCCTAAATGTACACACACACACACACACACACACACACACACACACACACACACACACATACACACACACAAACACACCAACTTTTATCTAGTAAATACCATGAAATAGCTGGCTTAGAAGCCAATTATTTTGTTGTATCTTAATGGTCTGTGAGGCATTTCTTTTGGCTCCCAGCAAGGCTAGCTGGCATTCTAATTTCAGCATTTGTTTCTTTTTTTTTTCTTTATTTTTTCTTTCTTCAAGTTACATCTCAATCGCAGTCCCCTCCCTATTCCCCCTCCAGTCCCACCCTCCCACCCTCAACCCCCCATCCTCTTCCATTTTTTTTTCTTTTAAGTTTAAGGTATATCTCATTTCCCCCTACAGTTTCCAGTTTCAGTCCAACAAATGGCTCTTTCTCTTATAATAACAAATACAATACAGTACAACAGAGGTAATTAGGCTACAGTTATGAGGGTTATATGGCTTAACGTACATTCCCAATGACCAGTCCATATGTGTTTGGTACCTGACTTTAACATTCTACTATCTAAACATCTCCATGAGTTTAAGGGTCTATATCTGACTCAACATTCATACTAACTTGCAACACAATATTAAAAGTATCTTCTTAGATCTATAACACTCTCTTGACTCCTAAACAACTCAAAATTAAATTATGAGACTCTAGCTATCTGTTCTTCAACCACCTCAGAGGCCTGAGAGGGATAAATATATCTGATTTTATAGGAAGTACAGGGCCTGCAGCTTCCCAAACTAAGAAATGACATACCTGTGGCTGCCTGGACAGTTCCCATTTTCTCTCCATACATTACAGCATCGCTCTTCAGTCATTTGGCCCCGTTTCTCTGACAGACATTGATTGCAGAGCAGGGGTTATGAAGGACTTACCTACCCTGTCTTGGCAGATCTAGGCTGTCGACTTACCTGCTTCCAGGTTTTGTCCTTTTTGGACAGCATTTTGTCTACAGTTGGAGCAAGGGGCTTTTCCTACCAAGAGATAGGCTTGCGACTAATTCAATCATCTCCCACTGGAGATTCTTCGATGCTCATCTTCTACTTGGAGGAGAATAGGGGGTGCTGTCAGGAGTTGATATGTCTTGATATAAAAAAATCTAAAGTTACAAAAACATCTTTGAATGCCATATTCTGCAGATCTCTTGAGGTTTTTGAAGAGGCCCTATCTATCCCTTATATTAGGGTAAGCAGATGTTGCTTGTCTCTTAGCAGGTTTATTTCTGATTAGCTTAGCAAGGCAAGTAACTATAATAGGCTGTCATAGTACCTAACAGAATGACCGGCTTGCATAACCATTAGTTTGCATTTCTTAATTATCCTAAACAGTTTATGACAATTAGTAGTAAAAGACCGAAACATCACATTTCATTTTTTTTCTTTACCTCCTAACCCTTCCATCCCATTTCTCTGGGGTGGGGTGTCCTTATATAACAGTCCCTCATCTCAGTTGAGAGGTCTTATGAGGCCCAAGAGCCTCCTCATTCATTGGGGGTCTATGAGCAGTACCATCAGTGAAAGTGTCTCGTTGCCTGGGAGAGAGAACTACTAAACAAACAAACCAATAAGCATACAATAGATAAAAAAGACTAAAAAATAGAAAAAATATAACTAATATATAAAAAATAAATAAAAATTAAAAATTAAAAATAAGTCTATGTCCAAGTTCCCTTTGGTGTGTTAGTTGTAGTATCGATACCTTCTACTATATAGCTAAAATCCTACTATAAGTGAATAGATGCCATATGTGTCCTTCTGAGTCTGGGTTAGCTCACTCAGGATAAGCTTTTCTAGTTCCATCCATTTGGCTGCAAATTGCATAATTTCATTGTTCCTGATAGCTGAAAAATATTCCATTGTGTAGATGTACCACAGCTTTTTTTAACCCATTCTTCGGTTGAGGTACATCTGGGTTGTTTCTAGTTTCTAGCTATTACAAATAAGGGTGCTATAAACATAGATGAGGAAACTTCCCTATGATTCCGTGAAGAGGCATTTGGGTGTATACCCAGAAGTGGTATGGCTGGTCCCTGAGGCAGAGCTATTCCAAGTTTTCTAAGATATCGCCATACTGACCTCCATAGTGGTTGCACAAGCGTGCATTCCCACTAGCAATGGAGTAGGGTACCCCTTTCTCCACACCCTCGCCAGCATGTGCTGTCATTTGAGTTTTTGATCTTAGCCATTCTGACAGGTGTGAGATGGAATCACAGAGTCATCTTGAGTTGCATTTCTCTGATGATTAAGGATGTTGAGCATTTCTTCAAGTGTCTCTCAGCCATTAGGGATTCCTCCTTTGTGAATTCTCTATTTAGCTCTGTCCCCCATTCTTTGATTGGATTATTTGGTTTCTTGTCATTATTTTCTTGAGTTCTTTGTAGATTTTGGATATTAGCCCTCTGTCAGATGTGGGGTTGGTGAAGAATTTCTCCCAGTCTGTAGGCTGCCGTTTTGTTTGAATGACAGTGTCCTTTGCCTTACAGAAGCTTTTCAGTTTCATGAGGTCCCATTTATTGATTGTTGATCTCAAGTCCTGAGCTGTTGGTGTTCTGTTCAAGAAGTTGTCGCCTGTGCCAATTAGTTCGAGGGTTTTTCCCACTTTTTCTTTTAGTAGATTTAGTGTGACCAGCCTTATGTTAAGGTCTTTGATCCACTTGGACTTAAGTTTTGTACAAGGTGATAAGTATGGGTCTAACTTCATTCTTTTACAAATGGACATCCAGGTGGACCAGCACCATTTGTTGAAGATGCTGTCCTTCTTCCATTGTGCTGTTTTGGCATCTTTGTCAAAAATTAGGTGGCCATAAGTGTGTGGGTCTATTTCTGGATCTTCAATTCGATTCCATTGATCTACTGGTCTGTTTCTATACCAATACCATGCTGTTTTTACAACTATTGCTCTGTAGTACAGCTTGAAACCTGGGATGGTAATACCTCCAGATGTTTTTTTATTGTACAGAATTGATTTAGCTATTCTGGGCTTTTTGTTGTTCCATATGAAATTGAGACTAGCTATTTCCAAGTCTATAAAAAATTGTGTTGGTATTTTGATAGGAATTGCATTGAATCTATATATTGCTTTTGGTAGGATGGCCATTTTTATTATGTTGATCCTACCTATCCATGAGCATGGGAGCTCTTTCCATCTTCTAAAGGCCTCTACCATTTCTTTCTTCAAGGGCTTGAAGTTCTTGTTGTGCAAGTCCTTTACTTGCTTGATTAGAGTTACCCCCAGGTATTTTATGTTGTTTGTGGCTGTTGTGAAGGGGGTTGTTTCCCTTATTTCTTTCTCAGCTCATTTGTTTGTTGTATAAAGAAGGGCTTCTGATTTTTTTGAATTAATTTTGTATCCAGCCACTTTGCTGAAAGTGTTTATCAGCTGTAAGAGTTCTCTGGTGGAATTTTTGGGGTCGCTTATGTATACTATCATATCATCTGCAAATAGGGATAATTTGACTTCTTCGTTTCCGATGTTTATCCCCTTGATGTCCTTTAGTTGTATTATTGCTCTAGCAAGAATTTCAAGTACTATATTGAAGAGATATGGTGAAAGTGGACATCCTTGTCTTGTCCCTGAGTTTAGAGGAAATGCTTCAAGTTTCTCTCCATTTATTTTGATGTTGTCCACTGGCCCGCTGTATATTGCCTTTATTATTTCAAGGTACAGCCCTTTTATGTCCATTCTCTCCAGAACTTTTAGCATGAAGGGATGTTGGATTTTGTCAAATGCTTTTTCTGCATCTAGCGAGATTATCATGTGGTTTTTTTCTTTCATCTTGTTTATATGGTGAATGACGTTGATAGACTTTTGTATGTTGAACCATCCCTGCATCCCTGGGATAAAGCCTACTTGATCATGGTGTATGATACTTTTGATGTGTTCTTGAATTTGGTTTGCTAGTATTTTATTAAGTATTTTTGCATCTATGTTCATGAGGGAGATTGGTCTGAAGTTCTCTTTCTTTGTTGGGTCTTTGTGTGGTTTAGGAATCAGGGTGATTGTGGCCTCGTAGAATGAGTTTGGCAATGTTCTTTCAGATTCTAATTTGTGAAAGAGTTTGAAAAGTATTGGTGTTAGTTCCTCTTTGAAGGTCCGGTAGAATTCCGTGCTAAAGCCATCTGGCTCTGGGCTTTTTTTGGTTGGGAGATTTTTAATGACTGTTTCTATTTCCTTATGGGTTATAGGGCTGTTTAATCTGTTTATCTGATCTTGATTTAGCTTTGGAAGGTGGAAACTATCAAGAAAATTGTCCATTTCACTTAAGTTTTCAAATTTGGTGTAGTATAGATTTTTAAAGGAGGATCCAAATATTCTCTGGATTTCCTCAATGTCTGTTGTTATTTCCCCCTTTTCACTTCTGATTTTGTTGATTTGTGTTTTCTCCCTCTATCTTTTAGTTAATTTGGCTAAGGGTCTGTCTATTTTGTTGATTTTCTCGAAGAACCAACTCTTGGTTTCATTGATTCTTTGTATAGTTCTTTTGGTTTCTATGTTGTTGATTTCAGCCCTAAGTTTGATGATATCCTGCCTTCTGCTCCTCTTGGGAGTGTTTGCTTCTTTTTTTTCCAATTCACCCAGTTTAGCTGTTAATTCGCTAATATGAGCTGTCACAATTTTCTTTTTGAAGGCACTTAGTGCTATGAACTTTCCTCGTAGCACAGCTTTCATTGTGTCCCATAGGTTTGGGTATGTTGTGTCTTCATTTTCATTGGATTTTAAGAAGTCTTTGATTTCCTTCTTTATTTCTTCCCTGACCCAGTGGTCCTCTAGTAAAGAGTTGTTCAATTTCCATGTGAGTGTAGACTTTCTGTTGATTCTTTTGCTATTGAAGTCCAGCTTTATTCCATGGTGGTCTGATAAGATACAAGGGGTTATTTCAATTTTCTTGTATCTGTTGAGGCTATCTTTGTGTCCAACTATATGGTCGATTTTGGAGAAGGTTCCATGAGGTGCTGAGAAGAAGGTGTATTCTTTTGTGTTTGGGTGAAATGTTCTGTAGATATCTGTTAGGTCCATTTGGTTCATGACCTCTGTTAGACTCATTATTTCTCTGTTTGGCTTCTGTCTTGATGATCTGTCCATAGTTGTGAGTGGGGTGTTGAAGTCTCCCACTATTAAAGTGTTTGGATCAATGTGCGATTTATGTTTTAGAAGCATTTCTTTTATAAATGTAGGTGCCTTTGTATTTGGGGCATAGATGTTCAATATTGAGATGACCTCTTGGTGGATATTTCCTTTAATGAGTATGTAATGCTCTTCTCTGTCTTTTTTTATTAAATTCAATTGGAAGTCTATTTTGTTTGATATTAGGGTGGCTACTCCAGCTTGTTTCCTGGGTCCATTTGCTTGGAAAACCTTTTCCCAGCCCTTTACTCTGAGGTAGTGTCTATCTTCAATAGTGAGGTGTGTTTCTTGTATACAGCCAAAAGATGGGTCTTGTTTACGGATCCAGTCTGTAAGTCTGTGTCTTTTTATTGGGGAGTTGAGTCCATTGATGTTGATGGATATTAGTGACCAGGGGTTGTTATTTCTCATTATTTTGGTATAGCTGGCTGTCTTGTGTTTCTTTTTTGTTTAGTTGCTGTGGAGGTTTCTATTCCCTCTGTTTTCTTGGGTGTAGTTATCTTCTCTGTGTTGGAATTTTCCTTCTAGGATCTTCTGTAGGGCTGGGTTTGTGAGGAGATATTGTTTGAATTTGATTTTGTCATGGAATATCTAGTTTTCTCCTTCTATGTTGATAGAGAGTTTTGCTGGGTATAGTAGTCTGGCTGGGCACCTATGTTCTCTCAGGGCTTGTAGGACATCCGTCCAGGCCCTTCTAGCTTTTAAAGTTTCTGAGGAGAAATCAGGTGTGATTCTGATGGGTCTGCCATTGTATGTGACTTGGCCTTTTTCTCTTACAGCTTTTAATATCCTTTCTTTGTTCTCTACATTTGGAGTTTCTATTATTATGTGGCGATAGGAGTTTCTTTTCTGATCTAATCTGTTCGGTGTTCTGTAAGCCTCTTGGATTTTTACTGGCATCTCTTTCTTTAGGTTTGGGAAGTTTTCTTCTATGATTTTGTTGAAGATATTTCCTGGACCATGGAGTCGGGAGTCTTCTCTTTCCTCTATGCCTGTAATTCTTAGGTTCCATCTTTTCATTGAGTCCTTGATTTCTTGGATGTTGTGGGTGAGAGATTTTTTAGCTTTTTCATTTTCTTTGGATGTTGTACTGATTTCTTCAATCGAATCTTCCATGCCTGAAATCCTGTCTTCCATCTCTTGCATCCTATTTTTCATACTCACATCCATAGTTCCTGTTCTCTTCTCTTGATTCACCATTTCCTCTTTTAACTCTGACTGTGTTTTCTTTATTGTTTCCATGTCTTGAATGGTAGTGTTTGTTTTGTACATTTCCTTCTCCAGTTTGCTTGTTTTTGTCTGGAGATCTTTCATTGCTTTATCCTCTTCCTGTTCAAGCTGGGTCACCTTGGCTTGGAGCTCTTTAATGATGTTATTCATTGTTTTGACTTGTAAAATTGTGGCTTCTATGAATTCCTTCATAGTTTTAAGTTCTTCTTGAAGGGACTTTATCACTTTCCATACTGTAGAATTGTCATCGTTTTCATGTGTTTCAGTTGTGGTGAGGTGGTTCAGGCTGGACGGAATAGCTTTCTTTTGTTGGAGACATTTTGCTCTGGTTTTTTTTTTTTTTGTTTTTTGTTTTTGTTTTTGTTTTTGTTTTGTCTGGGGCCTCTGGCCATGTGGAATTTTTTTTGCTGTCTTCTGGACTTGGGTCCAAAGGGGGCACTGTGGTGTAGGAGTAGAGTTGCCTTACTCCACCCCTATAAATTGAGTCATTCAGTCCCGCCTCCCAGGTAGAGACCTAATTAATTCAGGTGGCGGAGCTGTGTACAAGTAAGCTCTGGTTCCCTGCCGGAAGGGCCCATACTAGTACATAAGTCAGATATACGACAGTTTCAAATATCTCGCAGTTTGCCCTGGGTTGGTTCCTGTAGCAGGTGAACCTGTAGTTCAGCTCCAGTAGCCTTGCTGCTCCCACGGCTTCGAAACTGGCCAGTGATGTCACAGACTGCGATCTGTGATCTGAAGGCACTTTGCAGCAGATCTCCGCTCACTTCCAAGGGTCACAACCTTTCTTCAGATAATTGGATCATCTGTGTGAGACATGGGAGTGCCCAGCAGGGTGGGGATTATCTCTGCGTGGTTTCTGAATCTGCTGGCTGGGTATTAGGTTGGAACTTACTGGGGGGTCTCTCCTTTTGGGGGATGGGTTATCCCAATTCCCGGGTCCAGAGGCTTCCTAGAGTGTCCGAGAGTTGGAAGGGGCGTCCTGCCCAGGGATCTTCCGTGGTCCCTGTGTAGCTGGGTGAGATTTAGAAGGGGTCATGCCCTTTGTACAGTGTCCTGCAACACTTACCGCCTTGTGACTGTTGACCCCGCAATCAAAATACGTCTGCGCCGGCCGCCACCATCTTGGATCCCCCAGCATTTGTTTCTGATGAGTATTTTCTTCTCTTTCTTTCCAGATTGTGTTGCCCCCTCACCTGGAAAGGATAAGAGAAAGACTGGCAGAGAATATCCACGAGCTCTGGGTTATGAATAAAATTGAGCTTGGCTGGCAGTATGGTCCGGTATATGATTTTGAAATTTATTCTTAGTTTCTGCTCATAAATCACTTGGAAAAATACCTTTTTTTTGTTTTTTGTTCAACATGCTGTGGTGTGACATTAATCAATAGAATTGATTTTTTTGAAGCATCTTAGTTCCATGTATCTTTTTAAAAATCAAAGGAAATTGTAGTAGTGGCAGACTCCCTGAGTTGAAAGTTGCTAGTATATGGACTGAAAGCTTTACTTTAAAAATCAAGTTAAATATAGATAATGAACCTTTATTTCCAAGGTAGAGAGCAGCAAAAGTAAAAGTCAAAATTGGAATGAAAATAAATAAGTCACTTTGTTTTTTTCTCTGATTTTCCCCTCCTATCCCAGAGCTTGCAGCAATAGAGACCTGTGGGAAGATATTCACAGTTGTCTCCATGATTTGAAGATAGTGTGGCCCTATCTATCTATCTATCTATCTATCTATCTATCTATAATCTGTCTGTCTATCTGCCATATATATATGTGTATACACACACACACACACACACACACACACACACACACACCAACAACAACAATTATGCTATGTTATGTTCCTAAATATAACCTGCACAATCTGTATAATGTTGTTTGAGTGTATGTTTTCAAGGCTGACCATTTGGTAATGGGTAAGACTATTTGTCCTGATCTCAGCATTCCTTAGTTGTCTGTAGTTCTTTGTATAGTGTTGAGTTCTCATGCACTTTTCCCTGTCTGCTTTGGCATGGTTATTGGCATTTTCCATGTTTGACTAATATTTGGTCAGTCATGTTGGTAGACTTTATGGGTGTACTTTCTGACATTACTAGGAGACACAAACTCACATCAAACTCACTAATCTTCTTTTCTTACAATCTTTCTTCCCCTTATTCTTAGGTCTTCCCTGAGCCTTAGATGCAGGTGTGTTTTGTAGATATATCCATTGGGATGGGCTGCACAACTCTGCTTTTTATTTAGTTATGGTTTTCTGTAGTGGTCTCCCTCTGTTGCAGAGAAAAGTACCATTGATGAAGGATGATGACTACATTTCATCAATGGGTATAAGAACAAATCCTATAGATTGCTATTAGGCATTATGTTGGTTTAGTAAAGTAGTAGTTGTAGGTTCGCCTTCAATATCTGTGACTTTACTAGTACTGACAATTAGCTAGGTTTCTATTACCAGACATGTTTTTGCTCTTGTTGGACAGATCTTAAGTCTAATTACAGAGCTGTTGGTTACTAACAATATATTCATGCCACTACTATATCTTTCAGACTGTCATGTCATGATGGTTATTGATTTGGCTCATAGGTGTCATAGTTGGTAGGATTGTTGGCCTCCCTACTTTGGAAGATTGCATGATGCCTTCTGGCACTATGAAGCTAGTCCTCGGGGAAGAGGCTTTCAGGTCAGATCCAGCTCAGTGGGCTCTGTGCATTGTTTCTGAAGTGCATGGCGTCTTCAGCAATAGACTTACTTTCTACCTCTGGGGGTCCACCAAGGACAATAGCAATAGGCTATATATTTGGGGAGACTCTTGGACAGCTTTGCAACATGCCAGGCTGGCTCAGTTGCTAGAGCTTGAGACTCTTAGATATTTTTTCACTGTATATCTTCTGGAACTCAATATAATGTCCCACTGAATAATGAAATAAATAATGTTCAGGCATTGCTCAAACAGAGGCTGAATACCTTCCTTTGGTGTCTTTCTTTGGCTTTTTTTTGTTCTTTCCTCCTTTTTAGTTTTTGTGAGATGATAGGAATTCACTTGGACCCCATGGTCATCTTCCCGTCTCAACTTCCCATTCTCTCAGCTTGCTTGCCTTCACTGGCACTTTAAAACCAAGGAAGTAGATAAGTGCTAGCTATAAGATCTAACTACCAGCTAAGATCACCAGGGAGAGAGATTATCAATGTGTCAGCTGCCAGAGGAATCATGGAAAAAGTCATCAAAGGCTTCAGTGTGACCCAAGGATGATTAGAGGCTTAGAAGACTAAAGAAGAGTCTGTGCAAAAGACAAGGCAAATTTCCATATAGCGGCAGCCAATAATTGGGCCTGCTACACTCAAAACCCTCAGAGTTTCCAGATCCTGAAGGGAACAGTGTGTTCTCCCACTAAGAAACATTCCTTTAGCCCTCTTTTAACTTTCTGGGTCTCACTAAGTTGACCAAGCTGGACTTGAATTCACTCTGTAGCTCAGGCTGACCTTGAACTTGAAATCTCCCTCCCTTAGCCTCTTGAGGAACTTAAAAGGCAGTCCAGAACCACTAGGTCTGACCCTGTTTGGCTTTTAGGGACTTTATGTTTAGCTGGGTGATGGGTATAGAAACAACCTCAGAGTGATAAAAGCAATATGTAGGTTTTTGTTTTAGAGGTCAAAGAAAACTTCCAGGTGAACACAAATATTCGAGGCATAAAAGACAATTTGGCAAGCAGAGATCAGGGTTGTGGTCTACACAGAGACTCAGCATGTGTCAAAAGAGGTAGAAGAAGAAATGGGGACATTCCAGTGACCTGTCAGTGGCACAGTGTGGCCACAATGTGACCAGAGTGTGAGTTTGTTTTATAGGGGACTAAAGTAGCGAGAGGTGACATGCTTTTGTCCCTGCACTTGGACGCAGAGAACTCTGATAGTATGAAAGGTACAAGATTACTGTGGTAGAGGGTGAGAGAGTAAAAACATATTGGAGGAGAGATGGGCTTCTGATATTCTGGTGCCTAGAAGTGGGGGTGGTGAGACATTGTAGGAGTCTTCAAAGTCAAGAATAGGATATGGGAAGAAAGGGATAAGGGAGGGTTCTGATCCATCCTGTTTTCTTGAAAGCATGGCGATGCTGGCTCTTCCTTGGCATAGGGTAGAGAAGTATGGAGATTGCATAAACAGGGTGACATGTCCAGGCTCTTTCATTTTTGCTTTCATGTTTAAAATTTAGAACTCAAAAACTGGAGTCTTCAGTTCAATTTTGTAACTCTGCTTCATTTTTTAATTCCTGTTCACTTCTATTGATCTGGAGAAAGAAAGGAATAAAGTCATGATGTCTAATATGGCTCTAAAGAAAAAATGCTCATGTTTGCACACTTTTTCAGTGGCATATATACAGCATGGTAATTATTCCCATGGAGTAATTTGTTCCCTTACAGCTAGCTTATAGCTGTCATCGAGGTGCCACCAGGGCAGGAGTGCCTATGGAATTTAGGTCTTTACAAAGATTGCAAAAATTTAATTACTAAGCCAAGAATAGAGAGCATTTTCATTAAGTCCTTCCTGTAATCTTGAAGGTAGTGTGATCACTGATGCACTTGGCTCTTATTGTTGAATTTTATATTCATTGATTCAATCAGATATAAGTTAAAAAAAAACTCAGAAAACAATTTCCATCAGTGGTAAACATAGATAGACTTTTTCTTCTTGTCATTATTCCTAAACAAGATTGTATGACAACTATTTACACAACACTTTTAGTTTTTCTGGTATTGGAAGTCATTTAGAGCTGATTATGCGTGGGGAGGAGAGGGATTTCATGGGTTCTGTGTGTAGACATTGCCGTTTCAGAGAAGGGACTTGAGCATCAATGGGTTACTTGGATCTGGATTATAGCAAGATTGTTAAAATCCTGCACCCAGACCTCAGTGGACACCAAGGAACACTGGCAAAAGTTACTGCGAAGAAAGTCTTTACCGTGCTAATCAATGTTTAGGTCATGGATTCGTTTGGGATCTTAGAAGGTGATTATGAAAGCTGAGAAGAGCAACCAAAACTACCTTGGAGTTTATGTGTGTCAATCTTGTTGATTGTTCATGTCCCTGAGCAGATTCTAGTTGGAAAAAGTACTACTCAGTAAAACTAAAGTCATTGCCATATCTTCTCATAGAGAACATTTCTATGTTATTGCCATGTGTCAGAGCTTAGATACTATCCAAGGGCTAGAATGCCTGCTTCTTTGGTCTTCTAGTGAAAGAAGATAGACAATAAATCAAGTAAATATCTGTTCTTCTGGGCATGATATTGCAAGCCTGCAGTCCAAGCATGGAGGAGGCTAAGACAGGAGGATCCTGAGTTTCAGGCCTACCCTGGGTTGTCTAGAGTGTTCCAGGCTGGTCTGTGCTACTAAGTAAATCCCTCCCTCCCATGACCTAATCCACTGCCAAACAGTATTATGTACAATTAAAAGAAATTGGGTAAGTAGGCAGATCACTACATTAAGAAGGCAGATGGGGTAAACCTCATGGAAAAAGGAGATCTGACCAGATTCTGAAGGAACCCAGTGAGTATGCTCATGGGCTTCGGGAACCAGCATGGCAGAAGTGTGTGGGAGGTGAGGACTAAGCTGTGCCAACAGGGGGAGAGCAGGGAGTGCAGACGATGCAACCTTTGCGATGGGCATTTGAAGATTCCAGAAGCTTTCCAGGGCCAGCTGTCAGTTCCTCCCCACTTGTCCCCTCACATGGCTGTGTTTCACACTGGCTGCTCCTGTTTCAGGTTAGAGATGACAACAAGAGACAGCACCCATGTCTGGTGGAGTTCTGCAAGCTGCCAGAACAGGAACGCAACTACAATTTGCAGATGTCACTTGAAACCCTCAAGTGAGTGCCTTTATGTGTTATAAAGTCCTTGTTGCCAGGTATTGACATTATCCACTTTAGTTCTGCTGGGAAGCTATTCCTATTGTTAGAAAGCTCCATGAAGTATTGGTGGATTGGATCATTATTGGGAATTTGACTTTGAGTTGGTTTTGTTTCTTTGCTGGTACATGGCTCTGAAGTTGTTTGATGGCTGAATCTTATTTATATATTTATTTATTTATTTATTTATTTTTCTATATATCATCTATCTGTCTGTCTATCTATCTGTTTATCTATCTATCTATTATATATCCATCATAAATCATCTATTTTCAAATTCAAATTTCTTTTTTAGTAGGGATATTTAGTAATGTTCCTAAGAGGACAAGACTTGGTAGGATAGGGGTTTTCTCCTCTGTGGGATGGACATGTACTTCCAGAAGCTCTACTCCAAGGCTTTCTCAGAGAGTCAGATACTGTACTGGTCAGCTCTGGCATCCACCTGGATCAGCAACATGAGCTGGAGCCTGGAGAATTCCCTATGTCTGTGGGCTGAACTCTTCAACCACTTGGCATTCTTTCCTGGATCCACACTTTCGGCCCCTAGGAACTGTGGAAGTCCATACAGGTCTGTGGGTCGTAACCAGGGTGAGATCTGGTCTTTCCCTGGCTCCACAGCTTTTACTGAAGCCTCTGAGAAATGTGGTGGTCTCCTTTTGTTTCATGTATTCTTGCTGTATGTCAGAATTTCCAAAGGGAAGCCTATGATTGCTTAAGGGAATTAAAGAATAAAAGAGTTCTAGAGTCTAACAGCATGCTTGGAATATGAACCAGGGACTGGGGTGTCCCAAACTTCAACTGGTCTGTGATGATTTTAGATATGAAAATTAAGTGCTTAGAAATATTCATTTCAATTTAAAAGAGAAATGTCCATTAATGTAATAACTTAAAAATATAGGCACATATATATCTTGATTTAAATGTTTTAATTTTACCTAAAAGTTTATTATATTCTATTAGAGATTCAGACAGACAGTCTAGAAATGGAGAGTTAGCCCTTCTCCACATTTGTCTTGAAGAGCATTGATTTTAATATATTTGGAAGAGTTTCTTATAAGAGTTAACCAGATTTTCATTTTTACTGATGGACTCTATATGTAACTGGAGATCTCTAAAAGTGGGTGGAGTCTAGTTATGTTGTTTGCTAAGCTTATTTAATAATAGCATTCTTTTTGGGAGAGAACCTAGGAGACCATTTATCTGTGCAGCACAGTTTGAAAATAACTACTGTCAGCTAACTTATGACATCCCATAAAGGCAGCTATACAGTATTTGTGTGTACATGTCCATATGCCTGTGTACATCTGTATGTGTGTATGCCCCAGTGTGTGTGTGTGCGTGCACACATGCACATGCACACACACACACACACGCTCAAACACACACTCACAGGCCAGAGTTTGACACCAGTGCCTTCCTGAAGTGCTTGTCATCTTATTTTCTGAGACAGAGTCTCTCTCTGAACTTGGGGCTCACCAATTTGACTAGACTGACTAGCCAACAACCCTCAGGGATCCTCTCCTCTCTCTGTCTCCTCAGTGCTGGGTTCACAGACCCTCACTGCCACACAGGCCATTTGAAATGTGGTTCTGAGTATCCAATTAAATCCTCGGGCTTGCAAAGCAGGCATCTGTCTCAGAGCCATCTCTCACCTGCATAGTATCTTTATTCTTTTGTTGACTTGGCCAGTGGAGATTTGGGATATGCCATCTTCCTGTGAATAAACGATCTGGCTGGGGTAGAATAAATAAAGGAATATATTTTCAGATTTTATTTGAAAATGTTATTTTTTTGAAAATTCTGTGACTTTTATTATTATTTGTAGTGTGTGTGTGTGTGTGTGTGTGTGTGTGTGTGTGTGTGTGTGTGTACTTTTGGAGGCTAGAAGAACTGTCAGATCCCTTGGAGCTGGAGTCACAGGTAGCAGTGAGATGCCTAACATGGGTATTCAGAACTGAATTTGGTCCTCTACTGAGCCATATCTTCAGTGTCTATAACCCTCTGTTACCACCATATCCAACCTTAGTGTTTCATTGAAATGGTTTTGGTCAACTTAGTCCCTTATCTTAATGTGCTTCTGTATTTGTCCCTTTTCTTTGTTTCCTGTTTGTTAAGAACAAGGAGTAATTCACACTGAAGCTACTGTACCAGAGACTCAGAGCACAAAACCCAAATGATGTTTCTGATGCTAGGCTAGGGCTCAGGGCATGCTGCATGTCACAGATGCTGTTTAATATCATGGAAATAAACACATTAGGAGTGAGCTTAGGCCCTGCGGGTCATTTCCTAGAAGGGGCTTGGTCCCCCATAGGTCAATGAAGAGCCTACTGAAGGCAGATGGTGACTAGGCCAGCTGGGCAAAGGAATGCATTCCATGTCATATGACCAGCTCTAGCACTCTGCAGCTCTCGCCTTCCTTTGTAGACATGACAGAACATTTTGTTCCATAATTCATAATGGCATGTTATTTCCCCATATTTTACAAAACAATTTAGTTAAATTTGCAGCGCATTCCTTGTCACTGTAACAACTGACAGCTAGACCAGCTGAGCGTGGAAAGGTACAAATTTGCATGGAGTGTGCAAACCTTTGACTGCTGCATATAATCTAATTGCCCTTCAAGCTGCTGCTGGTGGCTGGTCTGATGAATCAGTAGACGCCTGTGTGTGTGCTTTCCCCTGAAGGGAATGCTACTGATTCTGCTCATGAGTTTATTCTGAACCATTTCCTTATTGGCTCTCACAGCTAACTGGTGTGCATGTATATGGCTTCAGGGTTCACTGATTTTACCTGCTTCTTTAAAAGTCAGTGTACACATTTACACTGTCAGGCATACTAGGTTCTTGGACTACATGTGTGTGCTGGAACACACACATGTACACAGAGAGGGGGGAGGGGACGGGAGGGGGAGAGAGACACGAGGGTGGCAGGGAGAGAAACTGGTTCAAGACAGACACATTTTATTAGTGTATGTATATCACATAGATATCATGATGGAGAGAGGGAGAGGGGCAGGCATGCAGAAAAAGATAGACATGCTTATGCACAGAGAGAGACAGATAGATATAGACAGACGCCCTCTCTCTCACAAACACATGCACAGAGAGACAGACAGAGACAGACAGAGAGACAGAGAAAGAAGAGATACAGACACTTAAGCACATACTCACAGACACCTATACGCACAGAGGCAGATGGACAGAGAAGCATATACATTTATATACAGACAGACACGTGTATCACACACACACACACACACACACACACACACACACACACACACACACAGGAGTAAACAGAAAGAGGCACAGACATATTAATAGACAGAGACAGAGACAGACAGAAAGACACACACCTGTTTGGGGTGCATGTAATTGTAATGGGCTAACCCACAGAACGAAACAGCAGCTCTCAGAGTCCATGGATTCTTCATGATACCCAGCTCTTGGCTTGAGGGAGGTCAACTGTTCTCTTGGGCTCTCACATGGCCCAAAGTCAGTCTATTTAAATGTTACTCTCAATCAAGCAAACAATCAAACAAACAAGACAAAACAAAACAAAACAAAACACAAAACACACCTTCATGTAATGCTCTACAATATCATTTGACCAAATACGTGCATAATGTGATTCATTGGAGTTAACAAGTAAAACTAAGCAATTATAATAAACAAGAGACATTTACCGAGTTTAGAGTAGATGTCAAGCTTGTCCACTGGTTTCTTTTCACCTGTAACCTACAAATGTCCCTCTTCTCCAGTCAGCGCTGCTCTCCCCACCACAAATACTCTTGGCCCCTGTAGACATCTGTGTTGTCTGCCTAGAGCATTTCCTTCCTTATGTAAGTAACCCTGTATGATAATGGAACCTTGCTTTTGAGTTATTAGTTATTCTTATTAGGGAAGATCTCAAAACTATGCATAAAAATGTAGCTTGTCATAGTTTGAACTTTATTTGGTTTTCCTGAGATCATTTGTGAGCACCTTCTGACCCTCACACTCTGTCGCAGGAGTTTTGTACCTGCAGCTTGCCTTATATGCAGTGGTACCACAGCAGGCCCTCACTGTCCTGAGTCTTTGTTCAGACCTGGTCTGTGATGGTCACTATCTATGTGAGATGAAGCCACATTTTCCCTAAGAAGTGTTTCTTGGAAGAGGATTAAAAGGCTGCATGAACCTGTACTGAGAAGGTCACACTACAGTTTGTAGAAGCCTCTGTCTCTCTTGAGAGCCATAGGAAAGGGCTGGAGAGATGGCACAGTGATTAAGACTACTTAATTCTCTTGCAGAAGATCTGCAACCTCCTGTAACTTTAGCTCTAGGCCCTGCACTCATGTGGAAACCCCACATATATACACATAGTTAAAACAAAATCAAACTGTAAAAAAATATAGCCCATAAGAAGATGACATACACCAGCTGAATTTTCCATGGGTTAGGCTTACCTTTGGTATCATCATCCATGTGATCTTGTTAGCATTGTTAGCATAGACTCACAGTCCCTACCTTTGCAAAGTGTAATGTTGTAATGTTGAAGTACCAATTTTCTTTGATAGGAGCATAAGAACTGTTAAAATTCATATAGAACACATGCACACACACACACACCAGCTTAGGAATTATGGTATAATCAAGTTTCTTGGTGGGCATGTACTCACAGGGTTATTACCTAAATTTAAAATAAATCCAAACATGATTAACATCCTTTAATCACTTCAAAGCTGGCTTTGGCATCCCCAGTTGATAGTTTCATAGCACTCTGCATGTCTCATTGATCCCAAGACCTGGACCAGAAGTTCCTACTGTCTGGTGCACAGGACTTGGCACTTAAGCATTTAACAAATTCTCACTGAATGGATGATTGAACAGAGGACAATGGTTAACACCCTTTCTGCCACAAGACACTGTTAATGAATAAATACAACTTGGATTCATTCCATGAGACAATTTTTATTTTTCTGTTGCTGGTCAGCCTTGTTTTAATCAGTAAATTCTTTGTTTTATTAATAACATTTCTCCACTCACCAATTCATCCATGCAATTATATCTATATGGCTAGATAAAATATATAGGAAGACATCATGTATGTGGATGTCTACATAGATACATGGAAACACAGGCATTTATGGGTTCTAGTATGTATTAAGTGTACTCAATTATTCATTTTACCATCGTTTAAAACAGCCAAAGAATGAAAATAGACTTGAAAGACTATTAAAAGAAAATGGGATAAAAACATTTTCATAGTTTGAACAATAACAGCAAATAACCAACTTCAGTGATTAGGTGGCTCAGCGGTTAAAAGCACTTGCCACCAAGCCAGACAAATGGAATTTAATCCCCAAGACCTACATAGTAGAAGGAGAAAACTGACTCCCACAAGTTGTTTTCTGACCTCCACTCATATGCATGCCCTTCTACATTAATAAACAAACAAGTAAATTAAAAAAAAACAGTAAATAGGTCTGGAGAGACAGTTCAGCAGTTAAGAACAAGTGCTCTTGCAGAGGACTTAGGTTCACCCCAAAGATCTGCATGGTGGCTCACAATAACTTGTAACTCCAATTCCAGGGACTCTGATGTCCTCTCTGACATTCAGAGCTCCCAGATATGCACACAGCACACAGACACACATTTAGACAAATCACTTATACACATAAAATAAATACAAAAAATTTAAAGTACAATAAATATATCTCTTTGGGTACTTTAAACTAATCAGCTTTATATGAGATGGCAATGCCATAAAGGTTGTAGTAGAATATAAAAACTGGAAGTTACAGAAAATAGCTCCTGTGTATATTCAGTGGGGTAAAAAGTAGAACACAATAAGGCCAGCACTCATGTGCAAACCCGGGTATCTGATTTGCCATATGCAGAGACCTCCACTCTAGCATAACAGAGAAGAACTGGAAACACTGGGGGTTTAGAGAAAGAAACAGAGCTATGCAGAAAAGGCTTGAGGGAGGGTTCAGCTTTTCAATGGTAAGGGTTTGTGACATTTTAATTGTCTTTCCCTTTACCTGGATGTAAATGAACTGTGAATTTTGTTGTTGTTTTCTAGGACTTTGTTGGCATTAGGATGTCATGTGGGGATAGCAGATGAACATGCTGAAGAGAAAGTGAAGAAAATGAAGCTGCCCAAGAAGTAACTTGAATGGCTTTCCTGTACCTGATAACTGATGTGTATCTTTAGCACACTTACAAACCTTGGAGGATACAGACATGGCTGTGCACTTGGCTATACAATGCAGATTTCAAAATTTAAATAGATTGAGGAGGTGGTTCAGTAGTCAGGTGTTTTCCTTCCAGTGTGGAGTTTAGAGTGTAGATTACTAGGGATCCACATAAATACCAAGTAGGCATGATGAACTTCCTGTAATTTTAGCCTCAGAAGGTGGAGACCAGGATCCCTTGAGCAAGCTGGATAGGAAGACTTGTCCATTGGTGGTGAGCTCTTAGTTTTCTTGAGAGACCCTGCCTCGCTTGGTGAATAAAATGGAAAAGAAATGGAGGATAATTCTGGACATGAATCTTGGGTATCCACATACTTATATGTTCACAGGCACAAGTGGTGCCTGACGCGCGCGCACACACACACACACACACATACACTCTCTCTCTCTCACACACACACTCTCTCTCACAAAACCACTCTCTCACACACACACTCTCTCTCACACACACTCTCTCTCACACACACACACTCTCTCTCACACACACATGTGCACCACACATGCACACACTACGTGTGTGTGTGTGTCTATGAGTGTGTACATGTTTTTGTGTGTGTTCATGTACAGGTTCATGCATGTCTTTCTGTCACTACATAAGCCAGGCCAGCTTGTCCATGAGCTCATGGAGACTCTGCCTCATCTCTCAGTAGGGAACACTGAAATTACAGATGTTTGCACCACTGTGCTTGACTTTCACCAGGTTCTGGAGGGATCCTAAACTTGGGTCATCAGGCTTCTGTGGCAAGTATTCTTACCCATTGAGTCATCTCCTCAGCCCCCTGTGTTTATATTTTGAAGTGACACCTTTTACCTATTTTCTGTATATCTCATGAAAATAGATCCACAGTGGGCTAGACATCCATGCCACAATCTACTGAGAATTTTTGTTTCATTTTCCCGTAAAACTTTTTCTCGAATCCATCTCCATATACTACATTGTGTTCCCTGCCCTCTCTTTGAAAAGATACTGTCTACTGAGTGTATTTAGTGATTGGTCTTTCTCTCTTGAAATGATCCTTTGTCTTGATTCAAGAAAGCTGGAGAGTAAAGGAAAATCCCCAAATAAAAAGGAACCAAAGTGGGGGGCACCTCGCATGTTAGATATTCATTTTAAAACAAACAAAAATAAATGAAATAATAGAAGAAACATATGCCTTGACATCCCCAATTCTAATTTCTTTTTCAAATTATTTCTCCTCTAGTTGTTTTCTGGAGAGTGTTATTTGAGTATCCTCTATACTTTTTCAATGAAAAGGTCAACCAAATGTTCATGTCTAGATATGCTTCCAGCAAGGCATGCTGTTGATATCTCCACTGTGCAGTCATCTGAAGTGTCCCCATTTGTTCCAAGGCCCTCGAAGGGCTGATTTGCTACTGAAATTGAAAGCTCACATCCCTGGAATCTGGACGTCATCTTCTCATGTTTTCTGTGCATCTTTCACAGTGATTCCCCACCTTCGTTTAACTTGATTCATACTAAGCAGGGTGGGATGGCTGGGAAATGCAGGGCTTTCCTCAGTGGTCTTGGTTTTATGCCTTGCTTTGGCCACACTTTGGTTTGTCTCTTTTAGGTTCGTTTACAATACTCCCTTAGGCAGTCTGTGGGTCCTGTTGGAGTAGAGTACCAAACTGGTCTCCCACTTAACAGGACCTCATCCGCTCATCCAAGTGATATCAATTTTGTGGTGGTGGTGTTTGCATCTTCAGGGATTTGATACAGGTGGAACAGGAAGTTCATCAGGATTTGTTGTGTTTACTTTTGTTCTCTTTTTTTTTCCCACAGAGTATTCAAATAAGAAATTCTACTTTAAAGAAAACCAATTCCCAGACTGTAGTTTTTATTTTATTTTATTTAGATTATGTACATGGCAAAATAAATCTATCAGATGATAATTACAAAAGAATGTTGATTCTTTGTCAAGTGAATATATTGGAATTATAGATACTCTGAATTATATATTATGTATATAATGCATACATGTATATATACGTAATGAGCAAATTTTGTTGAGTTATTGGCACAGGGAGTAGGCATGTTGAAGTAGGTGTACTAAAAGCTACTGTTCAACAAACATATGAAAGGAGAGATGGATGTAGTAGCTGATTCTCTTAGGACTTTTTCAGAAAGTTCTAGAAGACAGGATGCATTGTATAGACTTATTGAAAGGATATAGGATTTTGCTTTTCAAGGATTATTATAGGAATTATTCCTTTATTTTCTGTGAATTTTCAGGAATACATCTGAAGTTTTATTTCAAGCTATTTAGCTTCTAAGATTAACATCAGTTTCATTTTATTGAAAAATCTGATCTCTTTGTTTTGTCAAGGTATTAATTACTTCAGATGAGCCACTGGTTGATCACTGTGTACCTTATTAAATAGCATCAGTATGATGAAATGGCATTTAAAAATCAAAGTATATTTACATGTTTCTTTAAAATACCCATTTTGATTTAATGATCTGACTCTTGTGTATGTTCATATATATGACTGTGGCCATGCATGTGCTGTAGCATGCATACAAAGGTCATGGTGCAGCCTCATGTGCAGATCCTCACCTTCTACTTTGTTTGAGACAAGGTCTCTCTTGCCATCCACCACTGTGTGCACAAGGTTAGCTGACACATGAACTTCTGAAGACATATTTTGGTCTCTGCTTCTCACTTAGTTAGGGGTGCTAGCACAGGTACTATACATTTTGATTGTTGGTTTTAAGGATCTAATCGCAGGCCCTCATGCCTGCCCAGCCAGCATTTAAGTCATGGAGCCATCTCCCTAGTTCCTGAATTGATTTCTAGTTTCTTTCTTAGTATGCACTACAGACAGAAAAATGGTTTTAGTAATGTTAGCTTCCCATGAAGCACTCATTATGTCAGCAGCCTCAAATCCAGCCTGCCGAATGTATGGCTTTCAAAGATGCCTGTATTTATCTTTACTGTGTGAGATGACTTGAAGTTAATGAGCATATGTGAAGAGGTTTGGGTGAAGGGTAGACACTATAGTTTGGGTGAGTTTATTAGCCTTCCAAACAAACTCCTTTCAAGCTTCCCTTCTTTCCTTGCGCAGGGCGATAGAAACTCAGGTGAAATAATCTGTAGCTTACAGTCTGGGATCATGGCTCAGTGTGTAAACTGCTGCCTTGCAAACGTAAGAAGCCAGTTTGGATTTCCGGGAACCCGTATTTTAAAAGCTGGGCATGGCAATGCACACTTACAGGCACAAACCTGGGGCAACTGACATTAGCTGGATTCCTGGGGCTTTCTGGTCTTCTTGGTGAGTTCCAGGCCAGCGAGAGATTCTGTCTCAAGAAACAAGGTGCATGGTACCTGCAGAATGACATCTATCCTCCACACATGTACATTTGCACAGGTGCACACACACATACACAGAGAGACAGACAGACGCACACACACATACACATACACAGAGAGACAGACAGATGCACATACACACATTTACAGTCTACATCTAAGAATGAGTGCCAATTAATTATAACCCAACTTCAAATTAACAGACGTAAACAGGGCTTCAAAGCAATTTGGGGAAAATTCTATCTAGGAAGAGGACTAAAAATGTCCAAATTATCTAGTTTCACATGAATAGAACTTGTTTGCTATGTTTTATTAAGAAGGCATCCCTCCTTCCTCCCATCTATCAAAAGTGTGGTTACATGTGGCAGGAAAATTTTCTGCTAGCTTTACTTACCTAGAGGCATCTTTTTCTCTTTGAGGATGGCTTGCATGAGTGTTGGCTTTCGTTGATGATTTGTAGATCAATTTTCAATCTTTATTATCTGTGTGCCCTTGCTGATAGCTAGTGAGGTAGAGGTCCCTCAACAGGACCCTCAGTGCCCAGCTAGGTATGCTGGTGCGTTCATGTAGTCCCAGCAGTGAGGAAGGAGAGAGACCAGTGGAATTCCCAGGAGCTTACTGGCCAGCCAGTCTAGCCATATCAGTGGGCTCCAGGTCTATTGAGAGGCCTTGTCTCAAAAAGCAAGATGAAGACACTTGACATCACCATAGGGCACATAAGGGGCACATCACACACACACACACACACACACACACACACACACACACACACACACACACACACACACACACACGTGCGTGCACACATACACACACAAAACAAAAGTTGAAGAAAAAATATTAGGATTGGAGAGATGGCTCAATGGTTGAGAATACATAGTGCTTTTGCAGTAGACCTAGATTTGGTTCCCAGCACCCATGTTTGGAGCTCATAACCACACACAATTCCAGCCCCAGGGATTGATGGATCTGATGCTGTGTTCTGGCCTCTATTGTCACTTGCGCATATTCACACACACTCTAAATCTTTAAAACACATTACATGAAGAGAAAGCCTTTAAGTGTTGTCCATTTTAAATAATCAATACTTTTGTTTTGAGCCCCCAAAGCCTCAACTATTAGCACACAGCTGTAGTCCTTTGTGCCTTTCAGATATTCATAAGTAGTCTCTTTTTACATTTTGTTGGGATGCAGACAGAAACATAAGGACCCCTTAGTTTTCCTAGCTTCCTAAGCAGCAGCTGAGGCAAAGGGGCTCATGCTTATTGACTGGTCTATAGGTCTGGTCATCACAATCTTCAACAGAACAATTGGGATTAGATGTACCAGGACAGGGCTGCCATAGGATTTTAACAAAAGGGCAATTTGAAGTTTCTCTTGTTTGCTTTGCAGTTACCAGCTCACCAGTGGATACAAGCCTGCCCCAATGGATCTGAGCTTTATAAAACTCACCCCCTCTCAGGAAGCAATGGTGGACAAGTTGGCTGAAAATGCTCACAACGTGTGGGCACGGGACCGAATCCGGCAGGGCTGGACTTACGGCATCCAGCAGGTACCCAGGCAGTTGTCATTTTTAGCTGAAGAGATGAAGTCATGACTTGTCACAGATATCTCATCTAGATACCTTAGTGTAATTAGTGGGCAAAGCATCTCTGCCCCAATAGACTGCTGAGGTAGTTCGGTAGTGTAGCAGGTGAAGTGCTTGCCTCTCAGGGTTCAAAACATGAGTCTCACCCTCACCGCCCATGTGAAGGCAGAAGGGGAAAACAAACTCCTCAAAGTGGTCGTCTGACTTCCACATGTGTACTGTGACATCCAATGCCCCACCTTCAACCATGTGCACAACAATAATAAGTACATTAAAAAAAAAGAAATTAAGTGACAGGAAGCTCTGTGTGACATCATGACAACACATGCTAGCTGACTTACGACCCCTCCTCATTTGCACCAAGTAGATCACATTATAAGAGTGGTTTGTAGTATTATGGTTTTGGGCACTCCTTTCCTTCAGACTGTTTATGAAGGACGTCCGAAATACAAAGACTACACTGTAGTGATAATAAAATAGATCCACAGTTCCTATAACGACAACTCAGAGTATCAGAATTCCATTTAAAAATTTGTTCTGTGTTGTTTTTCAGATTGGTAAGATGATGTATTTCATGTTGCAGAACACCTTCGGGGGGCAGGAGACTGTAAATTACTTCTCCAGTGCAGTCTAGGCATGACTACACCCCGGAAATTAAGTAAAGCCTTGCATCTGTTCAGGGTCCCAAATGAGTTTTTGCCCAACTTAAGGAAAACACGTTTTCTGGATTTTGGAGTTGAGTATTAGTGGCCATGAATTATTTCCTAAATACAGGAACTCACAGGAGTAGCTGGCAGCCTTTGAGTAGAGGTGGGAGCAGTGCAGCAGAGTGTGAAAGCGAAATTTAGCCCCACCCCTTTACCACACATCTTAATTTGTCTCGCTGTTAAAATTCTGTGTGCACTGTTTCCCTCATTAACAAATATCTGACTTCACTGTGTAATGCAAACGGCAACAGCACTGCCTGGCATGTGATAAACTCTGCAACGGTTTTTATTAGATGGTGCCACCAGGCTTACAGATGTGTAGCTACCATGGTTACTGTGTTTGATTCACTACATTTCTACTAAGGAGGAAAGAGTCTCATCTGCACTTCACACATAGAGGCATAGAACCTTAGGGAGAAGAGTTTCCAGCCAGCAGGTCACAGAACAGGACTAGGTTCAAGTCCTCTGACACTAGAGTCAAAGCTTTCTTCTTATAATGTCTCTTGTTAGCTCTTGGTGGGATGCCCTTACTAGATTTTTCAGGAGGAAAAAATGAGTAATTGCTCAAAGACTTAGAATATGTTTCCATATAAAGACTAAAAGATGGTTGAAAAATGTATTTTGAAAGCCTTTACCATTTTGAAGAATAATGAAAACTAGGCTTGATTTTTGCTTCTATAACATAGTATGTGTACGTGTGTGAGTGTTGAACCTTCCCTACTGAGCCCACATGTTTGCTGCCCAGTGTCTGAGTGATGAACTCTGTGAATTCTCACCTTTTTCCTGGTGACATTATCTGGTTCAGAAATAGGCTGTGAACTCTTGGAGAGAGTTGGCTAGTAGTTTCCTATCTTTTTTGTTTTCTCACAGTTGGTCTCAAACACAAGTGTACACAAATGTGCACAGAACTCTGCCACTGTCAGTCAGACTCTTGCTAATGCCATTCCACAGACTATATGACTCCATGAGGCTCCCAGGGCTAGACTGGGAAGCTGAGATGGAACAACTCAGCACCATGTCAGAAGTGAGGGGAACAGGCAGTAGGGTATGAAACTGTATTAGTGGGAAGGTTCCTGACAATGTTGCTTGTCTTGAGAGAGAGTAACTTTGGAATGTCACTGTTCTTGCAAACAACCCTTGTGACTTGTCTCCAGACAGCAGTGAGTGGTCAGTCATTCATTATAAACTTGTGGGAAGAAGGGGAGAAAGAAGAGACAAAGCAGACTCCTTGTGTCTGTCCAGCCCTTTAGCCTGGTTTGTTTCTTTTCTCTGTGTTCGAGATGAAGTCTAACTATGTAGCTAAGGATGACGTTGAACTTGGAATCCTCATGCCTCAGCTTTCTGAGTCCTGAGGTTGTAGGGCTGTGTTTCCAAGCTCAGGTTATCTCTATAGCTTTTATGTGTGCGTATGAGAGAGGGGGGGGGATGGAGAGGGAGAGAGAGCCTTCACCACCTCACAGTTTTTTAGAGGCCAAAGTAGAGTTTTAGAGGCCAAGGAATAACTGATGGTTATTCCTCAAATACAAAGACTTTGGCTGTGGGATTGTAGCTCCACCAGCAGAGTGCTTGCCTCCTGTCAAACCTTGACTTCCATCCCAGCTCAGATGGCTGCAAACCTTCTCCCTGACACAGGACGTGAAGAACAGAAGAAACCCCCGTCTCGTTCCCTATACTCTTCTGGATGACAGAACCAAGAAGTCCAACAAAGACAGTCTCCGAGAGGCGGTGCGCACACTCTTGGGTTACGGCTACCACCTGGAAGCCCCTGATCAGGACCATGGTACTGGTTTTGCTTTGTCATGCTTTGTTACAAAATCGTCTAGTGGGCTTTCAAAGCCAAAGGGACACATAAAAGGGGAGGGCGAGAGTACCTACCTCTTGTGCTCTAGGTGTCCCCTTCGGGCTGGTAGCCTGGGTGGCTTTCTTCCCCTGAAGGATTAGACCTATGTCTCAGTGGGTGGCTCAGTGCTACACAATACCTCTGCAGGGATTACCTTTCCATGTAGCCAGTTGTTATTCCTCTTCTTGGCATTTCTTTATTCTTTGATCAATCTATCAGTTTCATGTTGATCAAGGGACAATTAAATTTAAAGATTGATTGGGGGAAATTGATCTTTTAACAGTAGTTCACCCACTTATGAACACGGTATATTACATACTTTCTGGTTATTTTCCCTCAGTCACTTTTAGAATAAAGGCTATATACAATATTTCTCACAGTGATTTAATAATGTAGTGAAATTGGTTTTGATTTAACTTTATGTAGTAGGGTGTTTTGTAACGTGAGATACAAGTTGGTATTTGCAGGTTGATATAATATCCTCTGGAGATGTGTATATGTGTGTGTGTTTGAGTGTCTTCTGTATACTTTTATAAATTTCATAGAGTTATCTCTATATAAACAAGACAAAGTCTCATTTTTTCCCTTTTACAACAGTTGTGTTTTACTTTTGATTGACTGACGTGTGAGGAATTCAGAACAATGTGAAACAGAAGTGGAGAGAGAAGTGGCCTGGCTTAGTCTCAGTCTAAGGGGAAACATTTGACACTTCACTGTTAGACATGATACTAATACTAGGGAAGATTATGTCTGAGTCTTTTTTTCTCCCAAACTCAGGACATTGTCCATTCTAGACAAGCTCTCTACCCTTGAACCATTTCCCTGGATTCATAGATTTTTCTGTTTTCTTTTCTCTTATTATTTTTATTGATTAGTTTTGCTACTTGACAATTCCCTAAATGTATATGTTTTAAAAAATAATGGTCCATTCTGCTCTGTGCCAAATGATCCAATCCAGGGCAAATTAAGTTATATAAAGGCAGGTTTATTGGATAGCTGAGGGAAAGAGAAACAGCATGTGCATGCAGAGAGAGAGAGAGAGAGAGAGAGAGAGAGAGAGAGAGAGAGAAAGAGACAGACAGAGAGAGATAGAGAGCTACAGAGAGACAGAGAGCGACAGAGAGGGGGGTAAGAGAGGGACGGAGACAGAGTGGGGCAGAGAGAGAAGATGAGAGCGATGGAAGTTGCCAGAGGGGGAGAGGAGGAGAGATAGAGTACCCCCAAGATGTCAGGGTTACATATGTAAAGGCTTCTGGGGGTTGCATGCCCCATAGCAGGTAGAAACTGAGGCATTCTGGGAGAACTTGGAGATCAGACAGGCCTAACAGTTATATGATGTTTTTGGATTGCTCTTGCCCTCTTATCTCCCCACTGCCACATTACCAACACTGTCATCTCTGTCCTAGATTCATGACTTTTCCATTGTGACCCATTTAGTTTACCTAGGACCATCTTTGTGACAATTGGATTGGAACTCTCCACTGGAGTCTAGTGGGGTCATCAGGAGGAACACAGCTGCATGTAGTGTTCCCCCTCCCCCATTTCTTTGAATCTACCAATAGTAAATAGCTTAAGAGAGAGGGATAAGGCCCCTGGTCCCCTCTTCCATCCATACCTTACCTGATTATTGACTGGCTTATTCTTATGCAGACCCCATGCTGTAAAGAAGTGTGGATGAGGGCTCTCTAAAGTTCAGCAAACATTGTGGAAGATAGGGGAGGCTGCTGAATCCATCTTCAGGGCCTGGAACAGCCATTAGATTTAGGGACTCACTGACTAAGGATATCCTTTTTATAAAAATAGGTATCATTCCTCACAGTGAACAGATCTCCTAGTTTATGTGAGAGTTTGCTATGAATGGTTGTTAAATGTTAAATATATATGTTTTTGTCACTTGCAAAGAGGAGTATTTATTTTCTCTTTTATTCTTTTGACATTCTGTAAAGTATTGATATTTGAAGACTAAACCACATTTTTTAAAATTTCTTGGACAGCTCTGCTTAGCCCTGATACATTATCTCCTTTTTCCTATGTGCAGCTAAAACTGTTTGATAATAAGTTGTTTAGAATCTTAACATCCATCTTCATAAGGAATGTTGCCGTAGAAATCTCTTGTAATGTCTTTCTTGAGTTTTGATAGACTGTAAACCTGGCTTCATATCAGAAAGTAGAGTTGCTCCTCCTTTGTCCACCTATCTTCTGAAAGAATTGTCTGTTACTGCTTTTCCTTTTCGTAGGCTTTACCAGGTTTTCATTGACATTCTCTCAGCCTGGAGGTTTTTCTGTAGCAGAAGAACTTTATTATGTTTACTGATAAATCCATTTGCACAATTGAACTAGCTGTATTTACTGTCATAGAGCTGTTCACATGTCTCCGTGCCATTGTTTTAATAGCTATAGGATTTATTGTTAACATCACCTCACCCCTTCAGTTTGATGGCTG
>CAJQZJ010034182.1:8084740-8111808 GCA_907164525.1 Lophiomys imhausi | reverse complement strand
CTCAGCAGAGCAGGGAACTGGTTTAGAGTTGGGGCTAACAGAGCAGGTAGGAAGAAGATCATAAAGCAAGAAAGTGTAGAACACTGTATTGGTCAGAAAGAAGATAAGGGAATGGGGCCAGTGAGATGGTTCTTGAGTTTGATACTTGGGAGCCACATAGTGGAAGAAGAGAACAGACTGCTTGCTGTAGGTTTTTCTGTGACCTCTGCACACAGGGGCACACACACACACACACACACACACACACACACACACACACACACATGCACGCACACACACAAATACACAGAAATGTAGAAAAAAGGGACAATAGAAGGGACCTAATGATTTTGCAAATAGATATATTCATATAAGGAACTGAAAAAAGGAAAGGAGAGAGAGAGAGTGATCCGGTAATGAGTCATCTCACAAGAATTTAGAGAATAGCAGTTGACTGAAAAAGCAAGAGCTCAATCAGTGTGATGTACTTGCCATACAAGCATGAGAAACTGAGTTTGACCCCCAGAACCCACAAAAAACAGGCAAGAACTGCAGCATGTGCTAACAACCACAGTGTCCGGACATGAAGACAGGCGGTTCTCTGAAGCTTGCTTGCCAGCTAGTCTAACTGAATCAGAGAGCTCCAGGTTCAGTGTGACATTCTGTGTCAGAAAATAAGGGAGAGAGTTTTAATGAGAGACACCCAACATGCATGAGAGTTCTACATGCGTGAGCACACTCTTGAATCCTCCACCATGTGCACATCTACATGTGAAAACATACAAACACACAAAGAACAGTTGACAATTTTCTGTCTTACTGAAGTCACATACATGGTGATCAATGAGGTAAGGGTTGTGTTATGCTGCAATAGGAGGTTACAACCTTGTACCTAATAATATGTCTCCCTCATAGTAGAGATTCAGTTATACAGAGGAGTAGGTACAAAAGATCAAATCACCCTTTCCAGGTATCATTTATGGGATTCATTGCTTTCTGAGTTAGAAACTGAATGGGTCAAAACATCAACAATTGGAGATCAGAGCGAGACATTTTCATTATAACAGAGAGCATATGTGGTATGTTTACATGGAAAGACTTGAGAAACGGTTCTTCTGTCTTTGGGCTAACTATAGAGCACAGATCAGGAGACAGCAGCCATGAATACAGAGAGGATAATTTAGGCAAAAATGGAATACACTGAAATCCTCATGAGAAACGTGGAAATATTTGAGCAGGGAGTACCAGCCCTCCGGAAGTTGTCAGGCAGGAGGTTGCTATGCCATCCCAGTTTACCCCAGAACTATAACTATGGTAACAGAGAGAGGGGACAGATGGGAGGGAGAGGATGCTGGGAGGTGGAGAGACTAGTTGGGAAGCCTTTGGGGGAAAACTGTGATTTTTCTAAAGTGGAGATTAAAAGGTGTGAAAGATTTTATGGTATAAGACCAAATCAGACTGATGATTCCTTAGATATGATTAAAAGCATTCATTTGTGGCCTACAAGGAAGCTCATGGGTAAAAACATCTGCTGAGCAAGGCTGAAGCCCAGAGTTCAATCCCTGAAACCCATTAAAGGTAGAAGGTGAGAACAGACTTCCCCACTCAGCCTTCCGTCCACATGTGCACCCGTGGCATGTGTTACCCATACATTAACAACAATACATAAGGATTTTTTTTTTAAAGGAAGCATGAGTTTGTTCCTTACTCTTTTTCTGGGGCTTACATTTGAATAAGTTAAAAGTAGAAAAGGCTGCAAAAATTGAACCTAACTCTGTGTAATTGGTTATAGCTGTAATTTATTCCCCATTTTTTTCCAGGAAAATGCTCACATATTTCGAGTGAAACTTGCATCAGTGTTTGAGTTGTGGTACCTTAGGAGTATTGTTCTCAATGATGTATTAAGACATCTGAAAGTGGAATGTGTTCCTATTCATTACAGGATTTTAATCGAGATTTGAATTGCTTTATTAAATGTAATACTAGGAAATTGAAAGGGTGGCTGGTTTGGTACCAATTATTTTTAAAATATGATATAAATATACCTGGCACATTCTAGATAATGTATAAGACTTTTAGAAACTAAAGCTGCCTTCCTTGCTGCTGGGTGTAATTTGTCATTTTCTTATGTAGTTAGGTTCTTGCTGCCCTCTACTGGTCGTTGCCTTCTAAACCTGACATCTGGTGAGAAAACTGAACATTAGAATATAACCCAACCTACAATCTTGTGTGAACGATCACTCACCATGTGCCTGTTCCCTGCTAGCTCTGTGGGTCTAGGGAATGCAGTCTTTGATCAGATCTGTTTCCCAACTTTCTTGATTTGAGTCCCAATAGCCTTCCTTGATCATGCGTAGGAGAAAGGTACCTGCTAAAGGGTTTGCTTTTAAAAAGTCACTTATTCTATTTATTATTTCAATATAAACATCGTTTGCCAAACTCACACAAGTTGGAGCTACCTACTAATTGTCCATGAATCAAGCACAGCGTGTGTCTTTTCTACTTGGAAAGGAGTTCTGTGTTGTTGATAGCGTTGCGACTCCTTGGTGTTGCTTGTTCTGTGCTTGAAGCTAGAGGCAATCTCTTTTTCTCAAGCCAGCTCAACAGTGGATGTACAACTAAAGACATTTTTGCTGTTGTATTCAGAAACATGGGCTAGCTAATGAAAACCGAGGCAGCAAGTGCTTCAGCACGGTGTCTGTAGTTACTACCTTCACCATCATTGAGAAACAGCTATGGAGTAGTGCATCAATCTAGCCCATAATAGGAACCCACCTGACATGACAGCCAGTGTTTCCTCTCTTGCTTTATTTTATCTCCACTCTCACCTTATGCTCACTAATTATGAGCTAAGTGTGTCTTTACTGTTGACCTCTAGAGCTTATCTAGATTAATTAAATAATTATTATTTATTTTTATATAATAAGACAAGGTCTCACTGTGTAGCTCTAGCTGGCCTATAACTCATGGAGATACTCCTGCCTCTGCCTTCCCAAGTTCTGGGATTAAATGCATTTACTACCAAGTTCTGCCTGTTTTTTCTTTTTGAGACAAGGTTTCCTGTAGCCCAGGCTAGCCTCTAGCACTTTATGTACCTCCCAAGTGCTGTAACAACAGGTGTGTAGTGTATCACCATACTTAGCTTTAGTGACATTTATAGTTTCATTTGGTCATTTCTCCTTAATAGTCAGTTTACTAAACTTTTGTTATTTATACACGTTGCCCAAAGTCTTCAAGTGGGGAAAGATGGAAGCTGCTGTTTCCCTGGTGCCTGCTAACTCCGTGCCAGCTGCCAGCAGCTGGGTGAGAAGGGAGAGCTGCAGCGCCAGCTGGCACGTCTGACCTGTGCACTGCGGCACACACCTGAAGTCACCTAGTTCCTCGGGGTCTAGCTCCGGCCTTGCCAGTTGTGATCACTTCCCCTGACTGCCTCATCTATTCAGCAGACCAGCTCAGGTCTCTGAGATGAATGTGGGTTGTGCCTTTGCAGGGTTACTCTGGCTGTAGGTTTCAGGTGATGAGGTGGCCTGGGGTTCCTTGCTTGGTTCTCTCAGTCTCATACTCAACGCCCCCCTTACACACACACACTAACAAACACGTATGCATATCTATCTCCAAAGGGGATAACACGTATTCTTTGGAGCCCACCCAGTATAGTAGACACCGGCCATGTGAGTCAAATTCTGGAAAGTTAATTGAATCTCAGTCACATGACCAACATTTTAAATGCTCAGTACCCACAGATGGCCGACAGCGCCCCCTCCTGGACCACGCAGGTATAGAATATTGAAACGTATTTCTCCTTTTGCACTCCATCGGTTTTGGTCTTGAACTGTACCCCTGCCCCATTTCTAGACAAGTTTGTCCTTTGTCAGTGTGGCAGGCTCTTTTGAAAGCATGGGAGAATGGGAAACTCCTGAATGGTAACCCAGAGCCTGTTAGCCACACTGTGGTAGAAATCAGTCATGGTCTGTCCTCTGCTCTTAGAATACTCACTCGTTCTCTCTCTGCTCTTTCTGGCTCCTTCATTCCAATATCTTACACATAAATGTCAACTTTATTAATAGAGTTAGGGTCACAGCCTATGCCTCCACAAGATAGGTTAGCCACCTGGCCTTGATAAGCCAATTAAATCAAATTAATGGAGAAAAGCAGAAAAGAGAGATTGATTTAATGTGGCCAAACTGAGAGCTGGGACAAGTAGACCCAGTCCCTGCCAACCATCCATCTTCAGCACCTGAATTTCAATAGAAGGCAAGTAACATGCATAACTAGGTAGTCCCAGGAAGCTGGACCTGTCCCCTTTTCCCCAACATCCTCTCAGTCCAGTCCCTACAACAGGATCCCAGGATAAGTTGTAAATCTTTCTCCTAGACAGTTCTTCCTCTGGCTGCCCCTAGAACTAACTTTTCCTCTCCTAGGAAGAGATTGGGCCACCCTCATTTCTGGTGATCCATTGTTTGAATAGTGTAGTTGCCAAGGGGAGGCGCACAAGGCAGGGCAGTTACATGCTTTTTTTTTTTTCCAGAGCAGTTTATTTCTTTAATGTATTTTTCCCACCTAAGACTTCAAGTTCATGTGGTCCTGTGGTCTTCCATTTCTAATCCTAAACCCAGGACTTGAAGGCTTTCTTTCTCTGAAAAGTAGTTGCGTTCTGAAAGGGGCAGCAGGAGGAAGCCCACCTGTGTAGTCAGTCAGTCACCGAGGCCTGCCCCATCTCTCCCAGGAAGCCCTGCCTGACTTTCTTCTGTACTGGATGATTCTACCTGACAGACTTGAGGGTAGATGGTGAAGCAGCAGAGGGTGTGTCCCTTTGGGTTTTATGGCTGAGTTTAGGTCAAGCCTTGTTTCTTTCTTAACTTTCCACCCAATGAGCTCAGTCTCTTGAACCCACAGCCGGGAGAGCCGAGGTGTGCAGCGGCACTGGGGAGAGGTTCCGTATCTTCAGGGCAGAGAAGACCTATGCGGTGAAGGCCGGGCGCTGGTACTTTGAATTTGAGGCTGTCACAGCGGGAGACATGCGGGTGGGCTGGAGCAGGCCAGGCTGCCAACCGGATCTAGACCTGGGTTCTGATGAACGTGCCTTTGCTTTTGACGGCTTTAAGGTGAGTAGCTTTGCTAAGAGCTGGCCTATCCCTGCTTGCATGTGCGGATGCTAGAACCCCAGTAGTTCCTTGCTAGTCTCACAGCAGACCTCGGACATGTCCTTGTAGTTATCTCAGAACTCTTTCCGGGCTCTACAGTTCCGGTGAAATTTACCAAGAGGTTTTCAAAGAGATGAGTCTTCCTAGTCTGTCAGAAGTGGTAAAGAAGCCAGTGTTGCAGTGCATACCCTAATCCCAGCATCAAGGAAGCTGAGGCAGGAGAATTACAAAGTCAGGTCCTACTTAGGCTTCATATATGGAGACCTTATCTAAATAAACAAACAAGGAAGCTTTGGTTTCATTCTTGCTGGTGGTCAGACATAGTGAACCGGAGCAATTACCTTCAGAAATTGAAGTTCCATTCCCTCTGCACCCAGCAGACTAAAACAAGATGCTCAACTTGGGGTTGAGGTGAGGTAAGGAGGCAATGGAAATGCTAGGGAATTTTGAATTGTAATGCCTTTCGATGCATAATTCAATTTAAAAATGTAAAAGCATATGTTACATTGAGAATAATTTTATCAGTACTTTACCCAAGTGCAATAACACATTATATATAAATCACAATGAAGGTGATACTTCCAAATAAATTTAAAGGATTCATGTGACAAAATAACTCATCTGACTACTTTTGCACCTGTGAATTAGTGTAGCCCAAGCTCATGTTTGCTGATACTCTTTATCCTAGTGTGTTTATAGTCGACATTTGCTTTGTATATAAAAGGACTGGTTTCCATGCTTGGTTTGAGGCTTGTTATTTTCACAGATATCTTCAGAGTATTTTTTGGTGTGATTTGAAGCTTTGCTGATGTTAGAATGGAACCAACAACTTTCCAGAATTCCATTTTTGTTTAAGCAGAATCAACAATGGTCCCCAAAAGAGGGATTTTATTTTGAGAGAGGCAAATGTAGACTTTTTTTAAAAAGTGGTTGGCACCCAGCTTTATTCTCAGCTCTTAATTGTTTGTACATGTTGGAATGAAGAAAAACAGCTCATGTCATGGGAAGTAGTCACTATAGTTTGTAAAAAGTAAACCATAAAAGTCATAGTGTATATGGTTAGAGCAACTCTCAGAAGCATGAAGTAGGATCTGGTGTGTTCGTAATCCCTCACCCTGTGTTCACATTAGGGCTTTAGACTCCCAGACATCTCCCAAGCCCCAGACCAGCCCTACACTGGTACTTCTGACTAAGATTATCCCACTGCAGCTCATCTATCTGATTCTGTGACAAGGGACTTTTCTACCTTCCATAGGCCCAGCGGTGGCACCAGGGCAGTGAACACTATGGACGCTCTTGGCAAGCGGGTGATGTTGTGGGCTGCATGGTTGATATGAACGAACACACCATGATCTTCACTCTGAATGGCGAGATCCTGCTGGATGACTCAGGCTCTGAGCTGGCTTTCAAGGACTTCGATGTCGGTGACGGTAAGAGCCATGGTGTCCTCCTGCCGTTTGTGTTTGCTGTACAAGCAGCTGTTTGCTCTCCCGATTCACGAGCAGATTTGGTGGTAGTTTTAGGGTGGGTGGCCATAGGAGTTGCAGTTGTAAGTTGCTGGGTGCTGTGTAGCTGATCTGCTCAGTCACCCTTGAAGTTCCCACAGCAGAAATGACATCTATCCTGCTTAGGTAGAGCTTTGCTGAGGTGGAGATGTCTGTGCATAGAACAAAACAAATGGTGACCACTAAGATGGCATCGCGCAGCATTAACTTTTCACTCAGGGTATCCCTGGTTCATCAGTGGTTTAGAGCATTTTCTTGTCCATTAACTTCACAGAAAAGGAATGGGAGTCTGACATGGCTTAGGCCCTCTCTCTCTCAGAGTCTGGGATCACAAAGAGACCCAAAGCCAGGTCTCATTCTCATAAGGACTGTAGTCTGCCAAGGAGGCTTTTAAATTCCATTCAGTGGGTGGTTTCTACCATAAAGAAATCAGTGTGGGGGGCTGGAGAGATGGCTCAGTAGTTAAGAGCACTGGCTACTCTTCCAAAGGTCCTGAGTTCAGTTCCCAGTAACCACATGGTGGCTCACAACCATCTATAATGAGATAAATAAATCTTAAAAAAAAAAAAGAAATCAGTGTGGAGGTTTTGTAAAACATTAAAACTAGAGCTACCATGTGAGCCAGCTATATTGCTTTTTGGGATATGCCCAGAGAATTCTTTGCCTTACCACAGAAATGCTTGCTCATACATGTTCATTGCTGCTCTATTTACAGTAGCTAGGAAATGAAATCAGCCTAGATGTCCATCAACTGATGGACGGAGAGTGAAAATACGGTATATATGCACAATGGGATTTTATCAGATGTAAAAAAAAATTTTGGGGGGAAGAAAATGGATAGAACTGAAAATTTACGCAGACTCAGGAAGACAAAGAACACATGTTCTTTCTCATATGCGGGTCTTGGTTTTTAATGTGTGTATAAGTGCATATGTATGAACATGGGTCTAGTTACGTATAGGTCTTGAAACTATAAAAGGAACCATGGGGGAGGGAAGGAGTTTTTGAAGGTCTTACAACACACGAGTCATGAGACACAAAAGGAGGGTATGGGGGCTGGAAGGACACAGGGTGGTGTAGAAGGGTGTGTGGAAAAGGAGAGGTCAATGAAAACGAATGCTGCAAGGGAACCTAATACAATACTAATGCTAACTAGTGCCTAACTTAGGAATCCTCTTACTGCTAGACCCCAGAGAAGGATTTAGTACATTGGTGGTTATCACTCCAGCAAAAACGGGATTAATATCAAGTAACATATGGAATAGCAGTCACAAATTATCTTCACAGTGTTGGCCACAAGGGAGCATTGTCTTTCCTTTTCTTTTAACGCCTGACTTCAAGTTTATATGAAATAAAATTTGGTCTATTTAGTTGGGGTTGCATATGTGGATTTCTGTCTGTATTTCATGAAGGCTAAAGAATGAGGCATTTGCTAATCCTTGGGAAGTGCTTATGACCTGTTGTAGCTTCCTTTGGCTGTAGCCCAGCTATAGGTTTTCGTGGCTGTTTTGTCTCACATCCCTGAGACTGCTAGCTTCTAGGCCGTGTTTGTGTACTCCTCATACATGCCCTGCTGTGGAGCCAGAGGCTCACACTGGAGAAAGCACAAACTTGTCAAAGCCATCTGTCCTATACGACAAGAGGAAACTTCACCATAAGATGTATATATTGTGTGAACAGATTTACAAATAGGGTGGGCATGGCTCAGACTGATATAATCAGTTGAACTCATTTGCATTAGTTATACTAAGAACTGCATAAATTTTCCATTGCCAGAAAGACTTTCTTTAGAAATATACCACCAGGCTCTGTTACTGGTAAAATGTCAGTTAAGGTAACTGACTAGAAGATCACAAATGTAAAGGACAGGAAAGTGGAACCATCATTTTATAGATATCAGCTGTGTACAAATCTTTGTGGAAATATGTTTCATTGTGTTGGAATATTATTTCCTTGATTCAGGGTTTCTCACTGAACTGGAAGCTAGCTGGTGGCCAACAAACATCAAGGATCCTCTTGGCTTTGCCCCTGCAGCTCTGGAGTTATAGATGGATGTGTGTGGTCAGGTTTACTTCCTATGTGAATGCTGGGGACTTGAACTAAGTTCCTCATGCTGGTGCAGTTAGCACCCTTAGACACTGAGCCATCTTCCAAGCTCCATTCCCATGACGATTTTCTTGTTTACTTATTTTATGTATTTTGTGTTAATTAATAAGTGCCCTTAATTAAGGGCTCTTTTGAATTTGTTCACACTATAGCCTTAGTGTGTAGCTCATGAGCACATCTTGGGTGTTTACTTAATATTTGCTGGGACCAAGAAATTTGTAAACTGAGGTCTTTGGACCAACTCCCTGTGTGTCATCTATCTGCTTTTATAAATAAAGTTTTTACTACATTACAGCTATGCTCAGTTATTTGCATTCTATATATGGTTACTTTTACATTAAAATTCACACACACACACACACACACACACACACACACACACACACACACTCCATCTATTAGTATGAATTCCATGAAAATGACCTATACTAAGTTGTTGCTTCTGTAATTGATGTGATTCAAATTATATAAAAACTGCTCTTGAAGAAGACCCGAGCCACATTAGGTGGCTCACAACCACCTGTATCTCTAGTTCTCATCCTCTTCTGGTCTCAGTGGGCACCTAGACACATGTGGTGCACATAAATTTATACAAGCACACACATACACATATAATATTAAAAATAAATGTTTTATAAAATTACATGAAAGTCAAGAAAAATTTGATGTTCGGTGTTAGTGTAACTTTATATAATTGTGTTAATTTCACAGTTACCTCTTAACCTAGCTATCATCCAAATAATTGAGAGTCTATTATGTTATTTGTTATCAGGCTTCACAGCACAAAAACTGAGCAGTTATTAGCTTAACCCACTAAGCTAATCTGGCTTCCCCCGCAGCATAAATTTCAGAGATACTTGCATTTTGTGGCTTTTCTGCTTCAGCTGAATCTCTCCTTGCCTCTCCCTGAATCCCCTACTTCCTTTCCTTAACTCCTCCTCTCCTGGAGGGCAGGAAGTCCAGTTATATTCTCTCCCCTGCTCAGTGATTGGCTCTAATCTGCTTTATTGGCATATCAGGGGATAACTGGGGAGCAGTGTTTATATAACATTGATGCATGTGCTCCTCAGAACAAGGACTGAAACCAGATATGGGGGGGTATAGAAATTAGCATTTGAATTACACAAGAACCTTATATCTACAGTTTGGTGTATTTGTCTTCATAAAGAATTGAAATGATAGTATGAAAATAAATCTCTTTTCAGCTTATGATAAATGGTATTCAAAGGCATAAACCTTTTAAATGGAATTTAATTATTTTTACCAGCTCCTTGAGAAATAGAGAAATGTTAACTCAGAAACAGTATAATAGTACAGTCACACTTGTACTCTTCAACTAAAAGGATTGTATTTTTAACATTGATAAATTAGTTCTTGTTTATTTTATGTCTGTATCATGTGTGTATGTATGTATGTGTGTGTGAGTGTATGTGTGAGTGTGTGTGTATGTATGTGTGTGTATGTGTTTACAGGTATGTATGGGGCCAAAGATTGACACTGGGTGTTGTTAACTATTGCTCTCTGCCATATTGTTTGAAGCAGGGTCTCTCGCTGAACCCAGAGCTCACTAACATGTCTGACTAGCTGGCTGGTTGGTGCCAAGATCTGTCTTCTTTTTGCTCCTACAGTAATTGGCTTGCAGACATGTTCAATCATACCTGGCTTTCTAATGCAGATGGCTATCATTTAAATTGAAGTTTTTATGCTTGGGCAGCAGGTGCTTTACTGACTAAGCCATCTCTCTACCCTCCAACTTTTACTTTATTGAGCAATAAGGTAAATTTTAATGGCTTCCCATGTTTAATCTTGTGTATATATCAATAATTCTTTTGCTATGAGAAATTTATTTCTACTTCTTTTCTATCTGAAATTAAATCCAGTTAACTTCCATGATAAGTTGTAGAATCCTATACTTTAAAATCATAATCCATGTTTATTGCTGCTCTGTTCACTATAGCAAAGAGAGGGAACCACCCTAGCTGCAGATGGATGGATTATGAAAACCCAGTATGTGTTTAAAATGGAATGCTATTCAGTGATAAAGAAAAATGAATTTTTTTTTAGAAAGGAAACAACTGCATAATCTCCTTCATTGGCAGACCTGGCCTATAATGTATATGCAGGTACAGTTTAACATGAAGAAAAGAGAACAAGAAAGAGCAAATATCAGGTGATGAAAGACAGAATGCAAGTAAAGACACTGAGTCATTAAAGAGGATTAAAGTGAATTGTTTCTCTAGGTTCAACTCTGTCATAGATATTTCATCCTTTTGTGGTAGATAAAAGCCTAAAACGCATCTGATAGTAAAAGTGTGAAGCTCCACAGCTTCGACATGACTGTTCTCAATGTATTCATTGTTCATTGAGATGGATAGATACTGGATCTGGCTAATCTTCCTCTCTGGTGTTTTTTACTTGCAATTTTTTACAATAAATCTTTAATTATTAAAAAAAAAATCACTGTCATGTATGTGTTAAAGAAAAAGGGATTGAATCTCAGAGATTGTTGGATAGCACACAAAGGGTCCAGGAGTGGAACTAAGGACCAGAATGGAACTAAGACTTTGATGTAAGTCATCTGTGTGTCAGGCTCTTGTCAACGTCTCCACAGGATTACTGCCTGAAGGCCCTGCTCTTAGATATTAACTCTTATGGAGATGCTACTGAATCTTCTTTTTCCATTCTTCCTCAGTTCCCTATACCTCATTCTTGGAAGGATACTATGGTATCTGGTTAACCTTTTCTCCATATCTTTTGGCTCCTCAGTAGATGGTGAGCAGTTTGAGGCTGGTATCTCTGTGTTATTCTTAGTTTTTGGCACATGGCAGCTGATATTTGTTAAATAAGGAAACGTGTGGTTGGAGGTTTCTCAATGAATATAAGCAAGATGTTCCACATAGACCTCAGACTTTATCAAGGGGATAAGCAGGGTTTCTGGTGCAGGGTTCTGGTAGTAGACTTACCACACACAGCCACTGAGTGCTAGGCTTGAAGAACATGCCATGGAAGCTGCAGTATTCATAGCTCTCCAACACATTTCTTCCTGGGAAGGATGGTGTCATGGACTGTTTTAGTGAGTGAAATGAAGTGATGGGAACTGTCCCTTGTTTTAATAAGAGAATGCACATTCACTGGAAGAAGTATGCTGAGGGACATAAGAAAAGAGAGATCAAAAAGCACTAAGAATCTTTCTACTTGGATGCTTTTGGATGAACATTCTGCTGATTTTCTACCTCTAAACAGAGTGTATGTGACTATTTTCCTATGTACAAATAAACATTTGAAGAATAAACTTTCAAAATCTAGATATTTATTCCACCATATATATATTGCTAAAGCAATGTAGAGTTGTCAATAGAGATTTTATGTCTTATTCAGTATGTAACTCTTTGTATGTACCACTAGTTAGCTTATTTTTTAGTGAAGTTAGTTTAAATGCATAATAAATGTCAGAGAAGTACAAATAATACTCAAAGGTCTGTAGTGGAGATATTTGAAAGTCTCCAGTATCTTATCAGCTGGTAATTCTTCCGTAAACACAGTGATAAATAAATGTCTGTTGTTCAGGGAGCTGACTCACTGTGTCTTCAGTTGCACAAATGATGTTCAAGTGTCTTCCATCTGTTCTACTTATCCTGTCCATTCCTTTAATTCCCCAGGGACCCTTATTTGCAACAACTTTCCTGACTACTGGAGCATGGGCTGTTGGGCACAGCTGCAGCTGAGTCAGATTTAACCACTAACTGATCATTAACAATCCTGTGGTGATCAGCTGGTTGTGTTCTTCCCCATCCTTGACAGTGGCACCCCTGCACAGCCATTCCTTTGCATTTATACTGATGCAAACAGACTGGGGGGGGGGACTGGGCATTATTATTTTAAAGTTTATTTTATTATGTTTTTATTTGTATGTGTGCTTATGCTATGTTAAGCCGAGGGTGTGTCAATGCTCTCAGAGGGCAGAAGAGGCCATTGGACATCTAGAGCTGGAGATACAGGTGGTTGTGAGCTTCCCCATAGGACTACTGTGACCTGAATTTAGGTCTTCTGGTAGACCAGTACCTGCTCTTACCACGGAATCATAAATTCAGCACTGGGAATTACTGACGTGACTTGTCCTGTCTTCTGGCACAGTGGGAGGGCTATCTAACATGGGGATCATTGAGGTGGCTTTCATTGTTTACTGATATGGAAGCATTGTCTAATGCTTCCATTGCCAGTACCTCCAACAAGAAAAGAAGTGTGAATCCTAGTGACAGAGTGACTGAACACCATTTTCTTGTGGGATCTACTTGGACCCTCTGACATGTACTCTATATCCAAATGGACTTGGCTTATGTGCTGGCTGCCCAACATTACTGTGAAACATATGGCAAGAAACAAGGAGTATAAAGAATATGCTCCCCTTGGAAAGTGACATCCCACATCTGTTACAAAAAAAATATTATCTAACATCCTTAACAGTTGATTCCAAAGATCTCAAAGAAATAGTTAACAGTATTAGGACACTTTTGTCTCTTGTCCAATAATGGAAAGATCAGCTGATTCTGCCTTTTGTTAGATTAGTTTATCAATTATTTTATTAGTTTTTATCCCATTGATCACTGATATTTGTGTGACTGCATATGTTTTTGTGATGTGTATATGTATTCATATACTCTGTATATGTACATATATGACTGTATAATACATAATATACACTTATATGCATGTATACATATATGTACAGATATATTCTCTCACACAAATTTATATATATCTCCCACCTAGTCTTAACTCATCCCAGAAGGGAAAGAATTCTTTTTAAAATCAGAGTAGCTATGAACAGTTTAAGATTCTGTTTTTCATTTTATATGTATTGGTATTTTGTTGGCATGTTTGTGTATTTGCCCATGTACCTGGTGCTCAAGGAGCCCAGAATCACATTGTATATCCCACAGAACTGGAATTACAGATGGTTGTGATCTTCCATGTGGGTGCTAAGAAGTGTGCCAAGGTCCTCTGTAAGTGCAGTATATGCTCTTAACCTCTGAGCCATCTCTCTAGCCCTAGAAACCTTTTAAATGTTTGCCTACATTGATTTTCTCCTTGAGAATACATATGAAGAAGCCAATAGCACTGTCTGTGTTTGCTCTTTTGAGGTAGTGAGCCCTTTGTCTAGTTGAAGAACAAAGCTGGAGGACCACATTCCCCTTTGTCCTTGGTCCTTCCTCAATTTCATTTGTGAAAGATGGATGTACAGCTGATGGTTGTGGAGGCCCTGGGGAGGGTCCTTGTAACAGTGGACATGCCAAGATCCCTGGAGGACCAAGTGTAATTTTACAGGTCAAGTGGAGGAATGGACTTTTACAAAGTCTGTAGTTAACAAATCACAATGTCAGAACTTCCATTTTCATAATTTCAGTGGTTTCTTTATGATACTCTGTGTTCTTTCTAGGTTGGTGGTTTTCTCAAAGCCAGCATGTGTGGAGTGATATGCTTGTTATGCCGTTGCAAGAGAATCTAATCTCTAACTATTGAAGATTGTGATTTCTGTTTTTGTTCCAGGATTCATCCCTGTGTGTAGCCTTGGAGTGGCCCAAGTGGGCAGGATGAACTTTGGAAAGGATGTCAGCACCTTGAAATATTTTACCATCTGTGGCTTACAAGAAGGCTATGAGCCATTTGCTGTTAATACAAATAGGGACATCACCATGTGGTTGAGCAAGCGGCTTCCTCAGTTCCTCCAGGTCCCATCAAACCATGAGCACATCGAGGTTTGTCTTTCCTTTAGTAATCAAGTCTTTTCTTAAAACTAGAAGTAGGTTATCTTTATGTATGAGAACTTCTATTTGAACAGTGATTGCTACATCATTAAAATGCTAACTGGTATATGTTACATAGTAATGAAGAGAAGCAAAGGATTAACCTCTCATTGGGCACTTTATCCAGTAGCTGATTAGACTGATGGAGGCTGTCATTTTATGCACAGAGAGTGTTGGGATAGATCTGGATGTGTACAGCTGTGACATGAACTTCTCAGCCTGTCTTTAGAGTTAGGACAGGACTTGATCATTATAGTTATCCTTAGATGTTCACAGGGATTTTGTTGTATGTTTCCTTGGATACCAGCATCTACAGATGCCCAAGTCCCTCACACAAAATGACCGTATTCCCACAGAATCCACACAAGTCATCCTATGCAATGCCAGAAGTCTCTAAATTACTTACAATATTCAGTATTACAACCCAACATAAATGCTATATATAAACTTGTATTTTCCAGTTAATAACAAGAAAGTGGCCATATTCAGCACAAATATAGTTTCCCTCAAATATTTTGCATGGGTCTCAGGTGAATCACAGACATGGAAGCTGTGGGTAGATAGATCTGTAGCTATAACACAGTGCTCTAGCTTCATAATATCCCACCAAACATTGCTTGGGGTGGATCACCTTCAGAGTCAGTCTACAGAAAATGCATTGATTATTGTTAAGACCAGGAGACTGACAGTGGTGCTTAGAATCTGAACTATGGCATCTTAGTTTTGTCTCTTGTTGCCATGATAAAAAAATTACCCTGACAAAAACAACTTAGGGAAGGAAAGTTTATTTTAGCTCCAGGTTTCCAGTTCCAGGTTCCATTCATCACAGAGGGAGAGTCCCAGCAGTGGGAGTTTAAGGGAGTTGTTTATATCACATCGGAAGAAAGAACAGTGATTGCACACGTGCATGTGCTTACCTCGGTTTCTCCACTATTAGACAATCCAAGATTTTCGGTCTAAGGAATATTGCTACCCACACTGGGCAGGTCTTCCTGGCTCAATTAACCCAGTGAAGATCACTCACAGACATGCCCAGACCAGGCGATTCCACATTGTGTCACGTTGACAGTCAAAACTAACTGGCTTCTTCACCTGCTAGGTGACCAGAATAGATGGCACCATAGACACTTCTCCATGTCTGAAGGTCACTCAGAAGTCCTTTGGTTCTCAGAACAGCAACACTGACATCATGTTTTACCGCCTGAGCATGCCCATTGAGTGTGCTGAAGTCTTCTCGAAGTCGGTGGCGGGAGGGATCCCTGGTGCTGGTCTCTATGGGCCCAAGAATGATCTGGAGGACTATGATGTGGACTCTGACTTTGAAGTTCTGATGAAGACAGCTCATGGTCACCTGGTGCCTGACCGAATGGACAAGGACAAGGAAACCCCCAGGCCAGAGTTTAATAACCACAAAGATTATGCTCAGGAAAAACCCTCACGCCTAAAGCAAAGGTGATTAGCAGAGAAAGTGTAATGACTTGTTTGGTGTGGGGTTCTATTTGCATGTGCGTATAATTATGTGTGGGTGCACTTGCATTTGAGTGTGTGTGTGTGTGTATGTGTGAGTATGTATGAGTGTGAGTGTGTGTATATATGTGTGTGCATGTGAGTGTGAGTGTGTGTGTGTATACATGTGTGTGCATGTGAGTGTGTGTGTGTGTGTGTGTGTGTGTGTGTGTGTGTGTTTAGGCCAGAGGTGGATACCAGGTTGATTACTCTTCTCACTCTCGCCTTATTTTTGGAGGCAAGGTCTCCCAGGGAACCTGAGCTTGCCAAGTCTGGTAGACAGGCAGTGCAGTGAGCTCCAGGACTCCCTGTCTCCTCTCCTCCAGTTCTAGGATTACAGGCATGTACTTCTGCACCTGGTTGTTTAAATGGGTGCCAATGACCCGAACTCAGGTCTTCATGCTTGTGTGGCAAACAGTTTACCTACTAAGCCATCTCTTCAGCCTTTGGTTTGGATGTTTTGAGACAGAATTTCACTCTATATGACAGGCTGGCCTGGAACTCATGTCAATTTTCCTGTTTTAGACTCCCATGCACTGGAATTTCAGGTGTGAACCACCACTGAGTTCAGCTACAGTATGCTTTTAAGTAATCAAGGGGCCCAGCCTGTAGTAGCAGATAAAGAGTTTTAGTGTTCTTCTTACTCCTCTTCATTTAGTTATTCATTCACTCACTCATTCATTCACTCATTAACCCATTCATTCATTCACTCATTCATTCATCCACAAAAGATTTTTACCGAGGAATGTAATACAAATCATGTCTTTCTAACTTGTGAACCCAAATGTCACCTGTTCAGAGTTCTTCTTGGTTGAGACTTAGTGTTCCCTCTAAATACTATTTTCTGTGGTCAGAGAGACACATTACTGCAATATCCCTTCCTGTACTGATCACTGTTCTCAAAGGCAGCGCTATTGCTACTCTGTTCAGGCCATTGTTTTTGTTTTAGGGGCCACCCAAGGTGTGACAACCAAAGACTTCTCCCCCAATTGCCAGATGTTCCCTAGGAAGAAAGCTATCCCACTGAAGACCATTTGGCTAAGGATCTCATATGTGAAATGGGCAGAACATGGTGCTCTTGCTTATTTCTCCCCTCTCATGTTGCAGATTCTTGCTTAGAAGGACCAAGCCAGATTACAGCACAAGCCATTCAGCAAGACTCACTGAGGATGTCCTCGCTGATGACCGGGATGACTTTGAGTACCTAATGCAGACATCCACAGTATGTGTCTGAAGCACGCAATGTGCTTTTATCTCAAATACTATGCTTTTATACATTGTTATCAGCAGGGTTCTTTCTGCTTTGTTTTTCTTTTTGGCAGGCAAGGTCTCTTGTAGCCCAAGCTGGCTTTAATCTTGCTTTGTAGCTGAAGATGACTTTGGATTCCTGATCCTCCTGCCTCAACCTTCTAAGTGCTAGGATTATAGCCATGTGCCACCATACCCAGGTTGTATGGTGCTGGGGAGGGAATCTGGGGCTTCCTGCATGATAGATAAGTACTCTACCAACTGTCCCCAGGTCTTGTTTTATTTTTTGAGACAGTATCTCACTATGTAGTCAAAACTGACCTTGAACAAATGGCCCTTTTATCTTAACCTTTGTAGTGCAGGCATTACAGGCTTGTGCCACCATATTCAGCTGAGTAACATTTTAAAAATAAGTATTTGCTTATTTTTTTAGGCATATTTTGGGGACAGAAATTTTGAAGCAAAGCTTGTATCGTGATGTCTGTTAAGAAATGAGAACTATTTTAAGTAACTGTCCTTATGGACATCTGTAATTCAGACTTTGATATCTTGTTTCTTGATGAAATTTGCCAATTCCACTGGACTTTTCAAAGTCCATATAGTTTAGTTCATCTTAACAAACTCTCAGGGAGCAGGCCCTTTGCAAAGGGCCCAACTTTTGTTCTCTGACATTTTAATTTTTCAGAACTATGTATCTAGAATGCCAAATTGGAAAAAAGTGTAGTTGTATCTGTTGTAGAGTGTTTCTGTGTTTAAATGATTATTTGCTTTTATTTTTATATGTATAAATGTTTGCTTGTGTGTATATGTGTGTATGATACACATGCAGCAATAGGAAACACACTCCAGAAGAGGGCATTGGCTCTCTTGGAACTGAATTACAGGCTGTTGTAATTCAGTGCTGGGAACTGAACCCAAGTCCTCTGCAAGAGCAGCAAATGCTCTTTACTGCTGAGCTGCCTTCCTAGTCCCTGAGTGCACCTGTGTTTGAGTTTGATATTCATGTGTTAGAGCCAAACAAGTGACTTCAGATTTTGAAATGTTACATATAAGAGAAAGGAGAAGCCACATATATTCAAAGTGGACTATGACTGAGGTGAAACTCTAATGCACTTGCAGACATTTGAATAATTGAAAATTTACATATGTGTGTTCCTGTGTACATGTGCACATATGTGCTTAGGAATGTACAAATCTCCCATTATTTGACATGTCACAGATAATCTTAATTTTTTTTCGTGTGTGTGTGTGTGTATGTGTGAGGGAGAGAGAGACAGAGAGAGGGAAGGAGAGAGAGAGAGAGAGAGAGAGAGACTGTGAGAGAGACAGAGAGAGAGAGAGAATGTTATGTAGGGGCAGTGCCCATGGGGGCCAGAAGAAGGTATTAAATCACTTTCAGATGTAGTGATGGACAGTTGTAAGCTATCCAATATGGCTTCTTAGTCCTCTGGAAGAGCAGAAAATACTCATAACCATTTACTCTTAATCGTTTTTGAATACTACCTCCCTGTGCCATGCTAATTCAGCCAAGTAGACTTAAATAAAGAAGTATGCTCTTGGTCAATCCAAAGGCTCAGGTGACACCCACATTTTGTTTTGTCTGGCTTCACTCTGCTCACACTTGGTTCCACTGTCTCCACAGTACTATTACTCAGTGAGGATTTTTCCTGGACAAGAACCCGCCAATGTGTGGGTGGGCTGGATTACATCTGACTTCCACCAGTACGACATGGGCTTCGACTTGGACAGAGTGCGGACAGTGACTGTCACTCTAGGAGATGAAAAAGGAAAAGTGCACGAGAGGTTGGTTCTTTCATGGCTTTACACAGAAGGATGTCTGAAAAAATATTAATAGGCCTAGATACTCTTGTTTCTTGGATTTTTGTACTCAGAATATTTCCATTTATAGGATGATGTAATTGAGCCCTTGATGGCAATGCCCTCTTCCCTTATCCATACAAACCAGCAAGTAATCTAAATATAGTAACAGCAAAAATCATATAATAAGAGTACAACATCCTTTGGGAGTAAGAATCATATATTCTGCAGGTGGTGTAACAAAGGATTTAGGTAGCCAACACTTGGCCTTTGTATTATGGATGAGAAATGGGTGAGCTCAGGTGGAGTGCCTATGGTCCGGTAAACCTCTTGGGGACTGGCTGTGTAGTGGGGAGGAGAGTTGGCAGGCAGAGTGGGCTGGTAGCTTAGAGTTAGACTAGGGGCACACCTTTGAACTCTGACTGAGGACCAGTGGATTCTTTCCTCAGCTTTGCCCTTGACTCGCTGTGTGGCCTCGGGTAAGTCAGTTACACTTTCTGTACTATCCTTTCTCATTTGTAAAGCACCGAACTCAAACCAAACCTTCAAAAAAGTGAAGAAGGCCATCTTCCTTGCAGAATAAGACAAGAGAAGATCCTCCCATTTGCTTCTACCCTGTGCGCCCATGCCATCCTCTCAGACCTGCTATGACAGGTCTCAGAAAGAGTCTTCCATAGTGTTGCTTTTCTTCTTCAGCTGAGCCATCTTTTCAGTGACCCGGGAAATGCACTGTCCCTTCGTGGGCATTGCAGACAGATGAGGACTTTTGAAAAAGCCTTAAAGAGTATTTATTATTAGCATGGGACCCCAAATGGCATGTGTTTAATTTTCAAAGATGACAACAATGTAAGGAAAACACTGATTCATATAAGAATGCTATAGCTGACAGGTTATTAGTATTGGAAACAGAGGATGAGGGAGAATCACTGGATCCCGGGTGCCTAGCGCAAAGAATGCAACTTGCATTTGGACAATCCGAAAAGGACTTTATTGCAGCCTTTTTGTTTTTGTCCCCCCTCCTGCCTGCCTCTGGCCTGTCCTTGCGAGTCTTGTGATGTGTTGGCTGTGGTGCAAACAAAGAGAATGGAGTAGAACTTTCCAGTGAAGGTTCTGGTGAAGGTGGGGTCCAGAGGAGTTTACTGTCAGCATTTACTGTCAGCATTGCTGTGTGCATCTTTTCCCTAACTCTTCTTTGTAGCATCACCAGAAATTATCCATAAAGGCACATCATTTTAGTTAGATGTATTACTGCTCTCATGGCTCACAGAGAATTTGCCTGGGGATTTTGGTAGTGTTTAGAATGAATTCTCTCTCAGTCTCAGAACAAGTAGTGGCATTTGGGGTGAACATTCAAATTTGGATGATTATTCAATAGTTCAGTTTTTTTGAACCTCAGAAAAAAGGGTCCATTTTGGCTTGAGTTTTTTTTTTTTTTTTTTTTTTTTTTTGCAGAGGAAGAGCAGATCAGCTCTTATTTGGTGCCAAGCTCACTGGCCTGTCTCCATTAGGTGTAAAATTTAGACGTGCGACAGACCTGATGCAGACTGTCCGCTGCAGTCAGTGAAGAACTGCTCAGAATCACAGACTCGGGCCCATTTTGCATCTCTCCCATTACAGCATGAGCTTCTTGCTTGCACAGCATAATTTAGGCTTAGTTTGCAAGATAACACTTACTTTCTCTCATAGCTGTGTCTGTAAAAGGATATAAATGTGGATTGTGTTTTCTCTTTAACTCAGCATCAAACGGAGCAACTGCTACATGGTGTGTGCAGGAGAGAGCATGAGCCCTGGGCAAGGACGGAACAACAGCAATGGGCTGGAGATCGGTTGTGTAGTGGATGCTGCCAGTGGGCTGCTTACGTTCATTGCCAACGGCAAGGAGTTAAGCACTTACTATCAGGTAAGTGGGCAGAGATGACCTTAGCTTTTGCTTCTGCTAAAGGGAAACATATTTTCTAAGGTGAAAAACTGAGAAGAGAGAAGGAAAACAGAAATAAGTTTATGGCATGTGCAAGTTTCTGTTGCTTATTTGCAGAAGCATAAACCTTTCAAAGTTAACAGTATTTCCCTCTAAAGCTGTTATGAGTCCAGCAATTATTGGCAGGATATTTGCAAGATGGAAGCAAAAGTCTCTAGTCTTCTCCTGTCACATGCCTCTTGGTTGTTGTAAAGGAAATGCTTTTCTCTTTGTTTCCTCTCTTTACTAAGAGTCACACACTCACTTGTTATTTAAGGTGGAGCCAAGTACAAAGTTATTTCCTGCAGTTTTCGCACAAGCTACAAGTCCCAATGTTTTCCAGTTTGAGTTGGGCAGAATAAAGGTAAGAAAGACTCTGTTTTGGCTTTCTGTTGTTGCTGTAATAAATTACTCTGTCCAAGAACAGCTTGGTCAGGAAAGGCTTCATTTCAGTTTATACATCCAGGTAAGAGTCCATCACTGAGCAAAGTCAGGGGAGGAACCATTGAGGAACGCTGCTTACTGGCTCCCTCTCTGTCTCATACAGCCCAGGAGCCTAGTGCTCTTACCACCCACACTGGGCTGGGCCCTCTTACACCAGAAAAGACCTCTAGGGAGACAATTATTCATAATATATATGTATATATGTATGTATATGTATATATACATATATAGATATAGATATGAGTGCTTTGGCTGCATGTATGTGCAATACTTGCATGTGTCTTATGCCCATGAAGGCCTGAAGTAGGCATCAGATCTGACACTGTAGTTACAGATGGTTGTGAGCTGCCACGTCAGTGTTGAGAACCAAACCCAAGCTCTCTGTAAGAGCTGTAAGTGTTCTTGACTGCTGAGGTACTACTCCAGGCCTGGAGTCAATAGCTTTAATTGAGGTTCCCTTTTCCCAATTGACTTTAGATTGTATCAAGATGATAATAAAAACTAACCAAGACAGGCTCCTTCATAGTATTGCATGCCAACTGTTTTCTATTCATGCCTAGCATGTATTTCCAAAATGGCTGCAATGTTTTATTATCACCAATATAGATATTTGTAGTGAGAATTTTGGAATATGAAAAACACCATATCTGTCAGAGAAATAGGGCCAAAACAGCTGAAGATTGATGCTATAATATATTCAGAGAAATTGGAAACTGTTCAGGCATCCAGTTGTATATCATTTCTTAGTCTTGGAAGCTGCTGGCCCTGCACTTCCTGTATAATCAGATATATTTATCCCTCTCAGGTCTCTGATGTGGTTGAAGATTAGATAGCTAGAGTCTCACAGTTAAATTTATAGTTTAGGAATTAAGAGGGTGTTCTGCATCTAAGAAGATTTTTTAAAATTGTGATGTAAGTTAGGATGGAAGCTGAGTTGGATATAGAACTTTAAACTCATGGAGATGGTTACATAGTAGAATGTTAAAGCCAGGTGCCAAATACGTATGGACTGGACATTGGGAATGTATGCTAAGCCTTATAATTCTCAGAATTGTGGACTAATTATTTCTGTTGTTTTGTATTGTGTTTGTTGTTATAAGAGAAAGAGCCATTTGTTTGACTGAAAGGGGGAGCTATTGTGGGGAAAACGATATACCTTAAACTTAAAAAACAATAGGAAGTGGATGGGGGGGTTGAGGGGAAAGAGGGTGGGAGGGTGGGACCAAAGGGGGGTGTAGGGAGGGAATTAAAATTGATATGTAACTTGAATAAATAAATAAGTATATATATATATATATATATATATATATATATATATAAGAAAATGAGAACATAGCCAGTTACAATAAAAAACCCCACCAAAATATTATGGGAGTATGCTTTCATTTTAATCTCAGGTGTGGGGATATGGGGCTGCTTCACAGCAGGTGACTGCCCTGTGCTGTAGTGGGGTTGTGGCTTTGCCAGCTGCAGATAATTTCTGCATTTGTGATGTTTGGAATTCTGGGAACTTTGCAGAGGATATATAAATGCTAGAATCCCGATAGGTGGGTTGCTGTTTGGATGGTGTTGGAGGTTGTTGGTTGCTCTTGGTTGAGATTTATTAAGTAGTGCAAAGAAGAAATAACAAGAAGAAATTAGATATCCTGATGGTGAAGCAAACTTTCCCCAAGGAGCTCAATGCCCCTAACCAGCAGGAAATAGTCTAATGATAACTTTCTTCTCTATCCTCTTTTTTCCTCCTATTTAATGTTAGAGTGTTAAAAATATGGAAAAGGGTGGAAAAGGGTAGAAGAAAGAACCCGCAAAGTAGCAAATGCCAGCTACAGATATTCTTTAGAAGAGAGATAGCCACATTTGAAAATCTCTTTCAGGTCACTATGATAACATAATTCAAGAGTTTCTTTGTTTTGAATATATTGTTCAACAAAACAAGGCTTTTAGAGAAAAAAAATACCTCAGCAAATTGCACACAATAAAGTAATCATTGGCGCGGTGACCATATGACCGCCCTTGAAACCATTCCCTGAGGACAGCGTGATCTGTGGGGTTCTCTGGAAGCAGGAGTGGACGAGGTGGACATGATATTCGGGTTCATTGCTCTGCTCTTAACCAGTGTTTTCAGGGTACAGTCACTAGGAGGAGCTCCTCGTGCTACAGGGAGGGAGAGAACAGCAGTTTGAGGAGTGAACGTGATGGGGTTAAGTGGTTCATTTGATGCACTCAAGGGGTCCTGCTGGGGCCTGGGAGATGGTGACAAGTCCAGATTATGAGGCACATGGCACAAGCTATGCTGAAAAGTTGGCACATATTATATAGAGGTATTTACTGATATTTCAAGAGGGGTGTTGAGCCCAGTGCAATTTGCCTTGGGATAGTATACATGGGGTAGGAACATGGAGGTGCAGAATGAGAGCAAGCATTGCTAAGTGTGTACAGCTGGTCTGATACTATCTTCACGGGAGCTGTAATAAGGTCCTGGAGAATAGTAATGGAGAGGAACTGAAGGGTTCATACTGCTTCCTGGGAGAAGGTAATAAGACTTGACAACAAATTGGTTTAATAAGATTAGTTAATTGAATTTTGGTAGTGGAAGCAAGGCTGATATTTGAAGTTTATTCCAGTTTGGGTGATTTGAGAATGTTCACGCCACAGATAGATGAGCTTGTTGAAATTGAGCAAAGAAATTGGATTTCATCTTGTGACTGGAAAGTTGGGGTAAAAGGTACACTCTAGGTGAATGTGGTTGATTATGTTTCAGGCTGAGCCAGTGACCTGCACCTTGCTTAGCATGTTTGTTAAGCTACACAAACACAGGTCTGTAAAGTGTGGTTCTCAGTATCTGTTGAGTGGAGTGAAAACAGCTTATATAAAAAATCTTACCACCCTTATGCTTAATATCTTTTCAATTTTTGCATGTGGTATATACTTACATATCTATAGTTGGAGATGGGGTGGGGGTAGAGAGTGGGGGACAGAGAGACAGAGACAGACTGAAGCACATGCTGTGTTGAAAATTAAGGATTTTAGTGATCCAGAGATTAGGTGGGGTTCATCTTTGAGAGTTAGTGGGAAAATATAGACAGTGGGACAATATAGAGAGGTAGAAGAGGAAGGGACAGAGAATCTGGTTGTATCAACTAAACAAGGAGTATCGGTGAATGAGATTGAGAATAGACCTCCAGGAACAGAGGAGGGGAACCAAGGAGGTATGTTACACAGGCCCCTGTCTGTGTAGAATCTGCATGAGCAACGGTCACAGATAACACAAAATGATCAATGCAATTTGAGCTCAGGAAACTTGTAGATGTGTTATCTAGGAGGATTATTGGTGAAGGGACCAGAAGAATTTCCACTAAACGATAAGAGAAGCTTTATCACGGCAAATTCAAGAAGGGCTTCAAGGGCAGCGTGGCAAGAGGAGTATGGATGGAGGACAGAAGGTTTTGGAGTTATCAGGGAATGACTCCAGTAGCCTCACAGTTAGGTTTCCTTTATCCTGGCTCTTTGGCTTATCACAGTGTAACCTGAGTGATCCTCACACTTTAACTCATGAATCATGTCTTGGCATCCCATTTCTTAGATCCTTGTGTTTCCTCAGGGATGAAAAGCAGGTGCCTTATAATGGCCTTCCACCTCTAAAACCAACTGACATCCATGGCCTCTCTCCCTTCTCCATGCTGCCCTTTTTCTCTCCTGTGCTCTTGGCACCCCTCCCTAGCTCAGTCCCAGGATGCCTCTCTAGCCTTCCCTGCCTTGCTTTTCTTTACATCTCCAACAAGAAAAATGGAAGCTGTAAGAGAGCAAGGATTTTGTTTGGTTTGTTCATCAACATATTCTCAGTCCCTAAAACAGTACCTGAGCTCTTTAGGTAAATGTGTTTTTCCAGTCATAAGAGGGAATAAGAAATAGCAGGAAGTCAAGCTGTCTCTAGAAAGCAGTCCAGGGCTCTCCAGAGGAAAGGAAAGGAAAGGCTGAAGCTGGGACAGAGGTGTCATGGGCTTCTATTGGAGACAAGCAGGAAGAGTGTTAGCTTCATACATTAATGGATACTTATGAGCAGAACAGAGAACTTTGCTTCTGAAACTAAAAGAATTAAAGCTGGCTAAAACATCCCATTCCAGGCTGAGGAAAAAAATAGACTGTTCTGGTTAAAGTCAAGTTCTTCACTTCCATGGAAGATAGATGGGTTTATCCACTCATTGATCTCTGTATACTGTAGGCTAGACAGAATGAGCTTAAAATAGGGGGTAGGGGTGACAGAGAGTGGATGATGGGAAAGAGAGCTTAGTACAATCTCCTCTAGTCAAAATGTTTGGTACCCAAAATGCTGGCCAGTTTCCTCTGGGCCCAACTCTGTGAAGCAATGTGATGGATGCAGGCTTATAACTGGTCACACTTGCTTGGCATGCATGGGTAAAACACATTTCCTAACTGGTTTCCCTGTCCCCAAATCCTGAAATTTCAGCTGTTTTCTCACCACAGTTTTCCTCCATTTCTGACTCTCCATGCTCTAGAATGTGATGCCTCTCTCAGCCGGATTGTTTAAAAGTGAACACAAAAACCCCTTGCCCCAGTGCCCTCCACGTCTGCACGTGCAGTTCTTGTCACATGTTCTGTGGAGCCGGATGCCCAACCAGTTCCTGAAGGTGGATGTCTCTCGAATCAGTGAGCGCCAGGGCTGGCTGGTACAGTGTCTTGATCCTCTGCAGTTCATGTCCCTCCATATCCCAGAGGAGAACAGGTAAGCCTCAGGCACTCATTGTTTGATGTGGCAGTTGGATTAGACTGTCCAGTAGGTTGGGGAAATGAAATGTGTTTCAAAAGAATGGTCTGGGCAAGAGAACGTAAAATGAGAGGACTCAAGTTGGGTCTCCAGAACCCATGTGTAAACATCCTGGCACAGTGGCTGGCCTATGTTTGTAATTCCAGTGCTGGAGAGAAGAGGCAAGCATATCTCTTGGCGTTGCTGGACAGCCAGCCTAGATTCAAACAAAGAAGCAAACAACAACAACAAAACAAACAAAAAGGAAGGTGACTGGCTCAGAAGGAATGATACCCAAGGCTGGCCTCTGACCTCTACACACATGCACAAACACATGCTCCCCACCCACCCACCCACACAGTAGCTTATGTAGCTCAGGCTTAAGTGTATTTCTCAACCACTTTGTGATTTATGAGACTTACTAAAGCAATAGCATCCTGAACTGGGAGAACTTGAGGGTGAGATCCTAGGAACCACTTTATTAAAAAAAAATCCTCATTTTAAACATGTGAAAAACTGAGACCAAGAGGCTGAGAGATCTAAGCCATGAAGACAGTGAAAACTCTTCAGTGGCAAACTTAGCTATGTTCTAGGCAGTAAGGACAATGTCAGGACTCAGAGGAGGCTTGCTCTCTGGTTCAGTCTTCTCTTGTGGCTTCCATTAAGATAACCAAGATTTCGCTTCAGCCATCTTTGTTATGGGTTAGGAGCTAAGGATCTTAAGCTATGCACCAAGGTAATGTATCAAGGTAACATAAAAACACTAGGTCATACAGTAACTGAGAGCCTGGC
>CAJQZJ010034182.1:8044512-8084730 GCA_907164525.1 Lophiomys imhausi | reverse complement strand
AATGTATCAAGGTAACATGAAAACACTAGGTCATACAGTAACTGAGAACCTGGCTTGAAAACAGAGGCAGGATTCATGATACACCCTGGCCCTCCTTCTCAAGTCCATGGTCTAAAAGTAATGGTAGGGGTTAGGTTGAAATTTAGACCTTCATCAAAGGTTGGTGGGAGAAAGGGGTCAGATATCTGAGTCACTTTATATAGGGTACTTGTGACTCAGTGGTCAGCTCTGCTCCTGTGTATACATGCATAGCACTAATTCGACTCAGTAGGCTATAGACTTAAAAACATACATGTCATACATATTTTAAAGAAAGAAGAGGAGATGAATTTGGGAAAGGAATATTGTGTATGTGTGTGGGGGCAATTCCGGAGGAGTTTGGGGAAGGGATAGATACTATCAAAGTTGACTATACCCATGTATAAAATCCTCCTGATAATTTTATTTAATATTATTGGATATATATGTATGCATGTATACACACACATATACATTAGATATTAGATTGATTTAGTTCTTTCTGTATCAGGTAAATTTATCAGAATTTTGTATCTGATGATTTTTTTTCTTTAAAAAGAAAACACTGGAGAAGAATCCCCCCCGCCCCCGCTTTTTGCAGGAAATATTCTCTTTTCTACTGATAGAAAACTTTGCTTTACATACACTAAGATATTTTGTGTTGCCATGATCAGAAATAGAAGGTGTTTTATCACTGATGTTGTCTGTAATAAATACATTATGTGAAAGAGTGAGTAATTTAAACCTTCACTAGAGTTCATGCATGATTTGAGACTTTCCTAAGCCTGAGGACCACAGCTGGATTTAAAAAATATCTGTGTTAGCTCACTCAGGATGATCTTTTCTGGTTCCATTCATTCATTTACCTGCAAATTTCATGATATACTTGTTTCTGATTGTGGAGTAGTACTCTATTGTGTAGATATACCACAGGTTTTTTAAAATCTATTCCTTGGTTGACAGACATCTGGGTTGTTTCCAGTTTCTGGCTATTATAAATAAAGCTTCTATGAACATACCTGAGGAAATGTCCTTGTGATTTGGTGATGCATCTTTGGGGTATATGCCCAGGCGGGGTATAGCTGGGTCTTGAGGTAAAACTATTCCCAGTTTTCTTAGAAAGTGCCATATTGATTTCCAAAGTGATTGTACAAGTGTATACTCCTACCAGCAATGGAGGAGTGTTCCCCTTTCTCCACATCCTTGCCAACATGTGCAGTCACTTGAGTTTTTGATCTTATCCATTCTGACAGATGTGAGACAGAATCTCAGAGTTGTATTGATTTGCAATTCCCTTATGACTGGATCTTGAGCATTTTTTAAGTGCTTCTCAGTTGTTAGAGATTCTTCTGTACTGAATTCTCTGCTTAGCTCTACACCCCATTTTTAAATTGGATTATTTGGTTTGTTGGTATTTAATTTCTTGAGTTCCTTATATATTTTGGATATTAGCCCTCTGTTGGATATGGGGTTAGTGAAGATCCTTTCTTAATCTGTGGGATGCCATTATGTTCTATTGACAATGTCTTTGGCTTTACAGAAGTTTTTTAGTTTCATAAGGTCCCATTTATTAATTGTTGATCTTAGTGCCTGACAATTGGTGTTTTGTTCAAGAAGTTGTCTCTTGTGCCACTCAGTTCAAGGTTTTTCTCCACTTTCTCTTCTATTAGATTTAGTGTGTCCGGTTTTATGTTGAGGTCTTTGATCCACTTCAACTTAAGCTTTGTGCAGGGTGATAAATATGGATATATTTGCATTCTTCTACATGTTGACATCCAGTTAGACCAGCACCATTTGTTGAAGATGCTTTCTTTTTTCTATTGTATGGTTTTGGCATGTTTGTCAAAAATCAACACCCATGGTATTTACTCACTCATAAGTGGATATTAGCCATTAAGTACAGGACAACCGTGCTACAATCCACAGACCTAAAGAAACTAAGTAACTCTGTCCCCCATTTTTTGATTGGATTATTTGGTTTCTTGGCATTTATTTTCTTGAGTTATTTGTAGATTTTGGATATTAGCCCTCTGACAGATGTGGGGTTGGTGAAGATTTTCTCCCAGTCTGTAGGCTGCCGTTGTGTTCGAATGACAGTGTCTTTTGCCTTACAGAAGCTTTTCAGTTTCATGAGGTCCCACTTATTGATTGTTGATCTCAGGTCCTGAGCTGCTGGTGTTCTGTTGAGGAAGTTGTCACCTGTGCCAAGGAGTTTGAGGGTTTTTCCCACTTTTTCTTCTAGTAGATTTAGTGTGATCGGCCAATCAAAAAATGGGGGACAGAGCTAAATAGAGAATTCACAAAGGAGGAATCCCTAATGGCTGAGAGACACTTGAAGAAATGCTCAACATCCTTAATCATCAAAGAAATGCAACTCAAGATGACGCTGAGATTCCATCTCACACCTGTCAGAATGGCTAAGATCAAAAGCTCAAATGACAGCACATGCTGGCAAGGGTGTGGAGAAAGGGGTACCCTACTCCATTGCTGGTGGGAGTGCAGGCTTGTGGAACCATTATGGAGGTTAGTCTGGTGATATCTTAGAAAACTTGGAATCGCTTTGCCTCAGGACCCAGCCATACCACTTCTGGGTATACACCCAAATGCCTCTTCACAGAATCATAAGGAAGTTTCCTCATCTATGTTTATAGCAGCCTTATTTGTAATAGCTAGAAACTAGAAACAACCCAGATGTTCCTCAACCGAAGAATGGGTTAAAAAACCGTGGTATATCTACACAATGGAATATTATTCAGCTATCAGGAACAATGAAATTTGCAGCCAAATGGATGGAACTAGAAAAGCTCATCCTGAGTGAACTAACCCAGACTCAGAAGGATACATATGGCATCTATTCACTTATAGTAGGATTTTAGCTATATAGTAGAAGGTATCGATACTACAACTAACACACCAAAGGGAACTTGGACATAGACTTTTTATTTTTAATTTTTATTTATTTTTTATATATTTTTATATTTTTTCTACTTTTTAGTCTTTTTTATCTGTTTGTCTGCTTATTTGTTTGTTTGTTTTTTAGTTCTCTCTCCCGGGCAATGAGACACTTTTCACTGGTGGTACTGCCTCGTAGACCCCCCAATGAATGAGGAGGCTCTTGGCCTTCATACAACCTCTCAACTGAGATGAGGGACTGCTATATAAGGACACTCCACCCCAGAGAAATGGGATGGAAGGGTTAGGAGGTAAAGAAAAAAAAATGAAATGTGATGTTTCGGCCTTTTTCTACTAATTGTCATAAACTGTTTAGGATAATTAAGAAATGCAAACTAATAGTTATGAAAGCTGATCATTTTGTTAGGTACTATGACAGCCTATTATAGTTATTTTCTAAGCTAATCAGAAATAAAGCTGCTATGAGACAAGCAACATCTGCTTATCCTAATATAAGAGATAGATAGGGCCTTTTCAAAAACCTCAAGAGATCTGCAGAGTATGGCATTCAAAGATGTTTTCGTAACTTTAGACTTTTTTATATCGAGACATATCAACTCCTGACAGCACCCCCTATTCTACCCCAAGTAGAAGATGAGCATTGAAGAATCTCCAGTGGGAGATGATTGAATTAGTTGCAAGCCTATCTCTTGGTAGGAAAAGCCCCTTGCTCCAACTGTAGACAGAATGCTGTCCAAAAAGGACAAAACTTGGAAGCAGGTAAGTCGACAGCCTAGCTCTGCCAAGACAGGGTAGGCAAGTCCTTCATAACCCCTGCTCTACAATCAATGTCTGTCAGAAAAATGGGGCCAAACGACTGAAGATCGATGCTGTAATGTATGGAGAGAAAATGGGAACTGTCCAGGCAGCCACTGGTATGTCATTTCTTAGTTTTGGAAGCTGCAGGCCCTGTACTTCCTATAAAATCAGATATGTTTATCCCTCTCAGGCCTCTGAGGTGGTTGAAGAACAGATAGCTAGAGTCTCATAATTAAATTTTGAGTTGTTTAGGAGTCAAGAGAGTGTTATAGACCTAAGAAGATGCTTTTAAAATTGTGTTGCAAGTTAGTATGAATGTTGAGTTAGATATAGAACTTTAAACTCATGGAGATGGTTAGAGAGTAGAATGTTAAAGTCAGGTGCCAAATACATATGGACTGGTCATTGGGAATGTACACTAAGCCATATAACCCTCATAACTGTGGCCTAATTACCTCTGTTGTTTTGTATTGTATTTATTATTATAAGAGAAAGAGCCATTTGTTGGACTGAAAGGGAAAACTGTAGGGGGAAATAAGATATACCTTTAACTTAAAAAAAAGGGAAGAGGATGGGGGGTTGAGGGTGGGAGGGTGGGACTGGAGGGGGGAATAGGGAGGGGACTGTGATTGAGATGTAACTTGAAGAAAAAAAAATACAAGCCAAAAAAAAAAGAAAGAAAAATAAACTAAGTAACAAGTAGGTCACAAATGGATGATCCTTGAATCCCTTTAAGTAGGGGAAATAAGATGGACTTTGGAAGTGGATGTAGAGAGAGATCCAGACAGGAACTCAATATCACTGCCATCTGAGATGCTTTATCCAGCAGAAAATGGAAACAGATCCAGATACCCACTGCTAAACATTAGGTGAAAATCAGGGAGTCTTGAAAAGAAGAGTCAGGGGAAGAGTTGGGGAAGCTGGAGAGATCAAGGACACCACAAGGAGACCCCATAGCCAATTAACTGAGACACAAGGGAGCTCAAAGAGAGTGAACCAAAAACCAAAGAACATGCCTGGACTGGTCCTAGGGACACTACACATATGAAGCGGATGGGCTGCTTGGTACTCAAGTGGATCCATTAACAATTAGAACAGGGACTATGTCTGACTTGGACAAGGTTGCCTCCGTCTAGATCCTATTTTCCTAGCAGAACTGCCTTTTTTTGCCTCAGTGGAAGGGGAGGCAATTAGTCCTGATGCAATTTGATGTCCTAAAGTGGGTTGGTACTGGGTTGGGGGAGGAATTTGGGGGAAGTGGGTGGGAAGGTAGGACTGGGAGGAAGGAGGGGAATGGTGATTGGAATGTAAAATAAACAAATTAATAAAAAAGAAGTAAGTGGAATTAGGTTCCCGAGATGGCAAGGGCACTAGAATAACTGCATCAAGTGAAGACAAACACTCAAGGGACCACATCACCCTCTTTACTAACCTTAGTGACTAGTCGGGACCTCGCCTGTGTCAAGTTCCTCTGCAGCCACAGGGAAATCTGATAAGACTTGCTTTCCTGAGGGGAAGAGTCCCCAGTGACTTAGAAATCATTAGAAGTTGGGAGTTGTGGTAGATATGTGTCAGCATTCTATGGTTTTCCTAATGTAAATCGTCATTGTTATTTAATTTAAAGACCTGGCTGGCCTGGAACTTGCCATGTTGACCAGGCTGGCTGCAAAGGCAAAGAGATCTGTCTTTTTCCACCTCCCTGGTGCTGGTATTGAAGGCATGAATTACCATATCCTGTGTTCTGTGTCTGGTAGGCCTATCACATGCCAGTGGATGCCCTCACACCCACAAGTATATGAAACTCTCAAAGAATAAATAAAATACTTTTTCAAAAAGAATTCAGGGGGTTACCCCCCCCTTTTTTCTGAGAGGAAAGTGCCATTCACATTGCTTGGTTCATGAGCTGCACCCATGTACCTTATGGGTACATAGGTAGTTCTGGTGGGTGATGCTGGGGTCTGGGCCAGATGGGTGAAGACAATTTACGCCAGAGGCTGAGTGCTTGATTCACCCATTTCTGACCTTTCGGGGTCATAGTGCACGTATAGTGGCACTATGACCCAAGGAAGAGCTTTCTTTTTCATATCATGTCAGCCTGTTGTAAAAGGAAAGCTAGGATTTCCCCCAAGAATTCTCAGTCTCTGAAACTGGGATGTCCAAGTCTTGGACTGAAACACCCACACACAGCCTTACTACCAAGGAGAATGAAGGAAGTTCTAAATGAATTGAGGGTGGAGATATTCAGCCTAAATTCTCTATGTAAGAAAATGTGTAAGCCAGCTAGAAATAATTTATAAATCATTTTCTAGTGAAGAAATTCATAATTCCACTTACTTTTTTTTAAAGGCAGGTTTAAGAAAATCTCAAATCATTCTTGAACTCTTGAACTCTAGTGAAGGTTTAAATTACTCAGTCTCTTACATAATGTATTTATCACAGACAGTATCAGTGATAAAACACCTTCCATTTCTGATCATGGCAAGACAAAATATCCTAGTGTCTGTAAAGTTACATTTTTCTACCAGTAGAAAAGAGAAAAAAGGAAAAAAAAAAAAAAGGAATTCTTCTCCAGTGTTTTTTTCTTTCTTTTTTAAGAAAAAAAATCATCAGACACAAAATTCTGATAAAAATATGAAGCCACTGGATGTCAGAAATGAGAAGATGGGGGCTGGAGAGATGGCTCAGCGGTTAAGAGCACTGGCTGCTCTTCCAGAGGTCATGCCTTCATGAGTTCAATTCCCAGCAACCACATGGTGGCTCACAACCATCCATAATGAAATCTGGTGCCCTCTTCTGGCCTGCAGATATACCTGCAGACAGAACACTGTATACATAATAAATAAATCTTTAAAAAAAAAAAGAAATGAGAAGATGTTTGTGTGTGCCCGCTAAGCTCTCTCCTCTCTTCCCTTCCACAGATCCGTTGATATCTTAGAGCTGACAGAGCAGGAAGAGTTGCTGCAGTTTCACTATCACACCCTCCGCCTCTACTCTGCCGTCTGTGCCCTTGGGAACCATCGGGTGGCCCACGCGCTTTGCAGCCATGTGGATGAACCTCAGCTGCTCTATGCGATTGAGAACAAGTACATGCCTGGCTTGCTGCGCGCCGGCTACTATGACCTGCTGATTGACATCCACCTCAGCTCCTATGCCACCGCCAGGCTCATGATGAACAACGAGTTCATTGTCCCTATGACAGAGGAGACAAAGAGCATCACCCTCTTCCCCGATGAGAACAAGAAGCATGGCCTCCCGGGCATAGGCCTCAGCACCTCCCTCCGGCCTCGGATGCAGTTTTCCTCCCCTAGTTTTGTGAGCATTAGCAATGAATGTTATCAGTACAGTCCCGAGTTTCCACTGGACATCCTCAAGGCCAAGACCATCCAGATGCTCACAGAGGCAGTGAAGCAGGGCAGCCTCCATGCGCGGGACCCTGTGGGCGGGACCACGGAGTTCCTCTTTGTTCCCCTCATCAAACTCTTCTACACCCTGCTCATCATGGGAATCTTCCACAATGAGGATCTGAAACACATCCTGCAGCTGATCGAGCCCAGTGTGTTTAAGGAGGCTGCCACTCCAGAGGAGGAAGGAGGAGCCCTGGAGAAGGAGATCAGTGCGGAAGACTCTAAGCTGGAAGGGATGGGTGAGGAAGAAGCCAAAGGGGGCAAAAGGCCCAAGGAAGGCTTGCTCCAGATGAAACTCCCTGAGCCAGTTAAACTACAGGTAACTAGGGAAGCAATGGAGAAACATTCAGAACTGCTAAGTGTTACAGTAAAAAAAATCACCTAGATTTCTTTCTCTCCTGTAGTGCTCTTCATAAATCTACTATCCATTCATTTTCACAGTTCACTTCCCATTTATTTGTGTGTCTCCACATGTTTCTGCATAAGCATTTCACCCATATGATATTTAGGTGTCAATCTGAGGCACAAGCATCCCCTTCCTTACCCTCCTCCTCTGTTGTCCATGTTAGAACATGCACATGTACCTCTTCTTAGAAAGCGAGAGTTTCCTCCTCCAGCATGTTCGTAAAGAGTCTAGACACTGCCTGGCTCTGCATTTGTCAAGGTTTATGGAGTTTGCTTAATTTGTGCTTCTTTGGTGCTTTACTTTGACATTTAAGTCATTGGCGTTAGTTTTATTCTTCAATTCAGCATCAGTGGAAGCCCTATTCTAGACCGTGTGTTTGGTGCAGAGAGAAGGACATAGGTATGACTTGTGCTTTTCAGATGTGCATGGTCTCTAGGGAAATCTGTACCTGTTCACAAATTTCTTTTTAATGTCATTGCCACAATCCATCAAATTGTCTGAAGTGAAAGATGAATTGCTAGAAGAAAGATCTTTTGGATTTCTGTTAGAAAGAGAAGGAAGAGTCTTTGTAGGTGGTGATTTCTAAGCTGAGGTTAGGGAGAGGAACTGGAATTCCACAGGGGGAACCAGAGGGATTGGTGAGAGGGTCCCAGGAGCTCTATACACACAGCAGACAGCACAGCAGGGACCCGAGGCTGGAGAGCCCAAGTGGATGTTCCAAGGAAAGCAGAGGAGGGGAGGTAACCATAGCAGCCCAGAGTCTGGTTCTCCAATAAGAAGTCAGACTTATTCAGACTGCAGGGGATGGTATGGTACTTCGACAAAAGACTTGGAGAAAGTAGATGAGATTGTGAGAAAATTCTCTTCAGAGAGTTGAAATGATCATACTGCATCAACATGCAAGATTTTAAAGTCTTCTTTTGGGCCACTGTGTATTTCTGATAAAGGGTGTTAAGTATATTAGTGATTTTCTACATTTAGCCTCAAATTCTTTCATAGGCAATTTTCTTTCTAAACTATTTAGTTTTGTTTACATGTATGTACCTGTGTGGAGGTACATGCATATGAGTGCAGGTACCCACAGTAGCCAGAATAGGGCACCAGATGCCCTCGAGCTGGAGTTAGGAAATTGTGAGTTACCTGACAAGGGTGCTAAGAAGACTTCAAGTCTTCTGGAAGAGCAGCAAGCTCTCTTAACTTTGAGCCATCTCTTCAGGCCTTGAGTTTTTGTGCATTTGTTTTGTTGTTTTGTTTTTACGTGTTGCTTGGAATTGTGCCCATGGCCTCATATTTCCTGGGCGAGCTATCTACCACCAAGCTGCATCTCCAGAACTTTCATAGTCATGTTTATCGACAAATACTCTACCAGTTAAAAATCTGTTTGATTTTCTATAAGAAACCACCAAGCTAACCACTTAAGGAGTGAGCTCTCACTTCATAATCAACTTGTATGTGAACACCATATTCTGGATCAGTGATTCAGTGATGTCTTTCTTTTCAGCAATGTTCACCCTGTGTTCTTTCCTCCAAAGGCTTATCACTGCACCCTTCCTCCAACAATTGAGTTATAACCCAGTTACATGTGTCTTGAGAGAAAGGCATTCTATTTTCTTATCAATGGTGAAAGCCCCCCCCCACAAAGTAGACTTCTTTGTAAACTCTTCTCTACTTAGCCACTGGCTGCTCTACCTGTGGTACCACTGAGGTCCTCTGAGTGATTACGTACTCCAGGGACATGTATCTATTTAGGCTGACTTATATATGTTAGCTTCATTCAGTAAGACTAAACACATTTCTGCCCTTAAAGTGTTAGGATTCGGTGTTTTAGAAAGAATAGGCAACTAAGAATATTTAATACCAGTTATGACTTGATATGCATTAACTATTAATGATATATCTTTTAAATTATCCTCTCAGATGTGCCTCTTGCTTCAGTACCTCTGTGACTGCCAAGTTCGGCACCGGATAGAAGCCATTGTAGCCTTTTCAGATGACTTTGTAGCTAAACTCCAAGACAATCAAAGGTTCAGATATAATGAAGTTATGCAAGCCTTAAACATGTCTGCTGCACTAACTGCCCGGAAAACCAAGGAGTTCCGGTCACCACCACAAGAGCAGGTACCAGAGTGTTATTCTTCTTCATTTTAGATTTTTAGAGTACTCAGAATCTGTAAATTACAAAACTATATGATAAATTATGAGTGGCTTTTTGGTTTTCTGTTCTTTTGAAATTAGCCATGTTCATTTAGTCAGTATTCTAAATTTCACCAAAAGAATCTACTTGGTTACTTTAAACTAGTATTAATTATTTGATGACATATTATTATACTATTTGATAAATATGTAACTGATCACTAAAAGGCATCAGGTTAATTACAGTTGGTTCAAGAAAGTCAGGATGCCATAACTAGTGGCAAATAGGGACAATGTTCAACCAGAGATGGGTCAACTTTGATTGGCCTAGGTCACCTTAAATAGTAGAAACTATCCACTCCAAGGAATAGATACTAGGTTCTTTCTCTGTGGCACCCTTGTAGAAGAAAGGGCCAGTAACCATAGGGCTCTTTCTCTAAGCCTTCCATTTGGTAGTGTCAGAGAACGCTGGCTAACATGGGAGTTTGAGTAACATCCAGAGTTCATTGCATAACACTGAAAATGCTCATATTTGAGTTAAAAATCTCTTCTTTGACCAATATCCAGGAAAGGCCTAAATGAACAAAGAAAATACTGCACTGAAACTGCAGCACTTAAAATGATGACAAAGCTACTCTCACTAAACTTCTCAAAAATAGGAAAAAATAGAAGGATCTCACTAAAGAAAAGAGACAAAGAGGGACCCAGGGCATTTTACATTTAAAAAAAAAATACAACAGCTAGTATGAGAAGTGGGCTGAAAAACATGTTGGAGAGGGCAGAGGGTGGCATTTTAGCTGGGAAAAGAGCAGTGCAGAAGAATCCTCGGAGGAAAGGTCAGAAGAGAGACAGCAAAGAGAGATGAGGATCTCACCATGTTACTGAGCTAAAAAAGGAGAAGCCATAGGAAAACTGAAAAAAAATGGCCACTGAAGAAAATGTCTTAAAATAACAAATTCTCTAAAGTAGTGTTTCTCAACTTTTCTAAAGCTGTGACCCTGGTGACCCCTAACCATTCAATTATGTCATTGCTATTTCGTAACTGTAATTTTGCTACTGTTATGAACTGTAATGTAAATATCTGACATGTAGCATATCTGATATGCGACCCCCCCATGGAATGATTGTTTGGCCCCCAAAGGTTGTGACTCACAGGTTGAGAACTTCTCCTCTAAAGGATATGCAACTTAGAGATTCAAGGAGCCAGCAAAGCCTTCAACAGGAAAACCCAATGGATTTTACATTAATGTATATTATGATTAAATTTCTGAAAATTATAGTTTAGGAAAAAGTCTTGAAAGAAACAAAATCTTATTTGCAAAGGAAAGATAAGCCTGATTAGCATCAGATATTTATCGAAGAGGAGGGGGCCTGCATGAGGTGGAAGGCACGTCCCAACCACCAAAAGAAAACCTGTTAGCTCAAAGTTCTTCTACATGCTATGAAAAAAACCTTTCAAGAGGGGATGGGCATTAAGACAGTTAAATTGAAGAGAAGAGGCTGGAGAAATGGTGCAGGCTATACAGACATTAAGTCCTCCTGCTCCTCTTCCAAAGGACTCAAGTTTGGTTGGAAGCATCCACACTTAATGGCTCACAACCATCTGTAACTCCAGTTCCAGGGGATATGATATCCTCTCTTGATCTCGAAGGCATCTGTGTGGACACACACACACACACACACACACACACACACACACACATACACATATACATTTAAATACAATAAAGTGAAGAGAAGTTATGGGAATTGAACTATCTTGGACATGCTATTAAAAAAAGCTAAAGAAGATTTTTTTAAACAGAAAGAAATGACAGGAGAGAATAAAGTAAACCAGAAAAGAAAATGAAAAATCAAAACAAAACAACACAAAAAACAATGGAAAGTGTTAGGCTTATACAAGTAAATAGAACCACATTTCTCCCCCCCTCCCCGGATTTATCCAAATATTGTTTGGAGGTTAAGTAAGTAGATGTTATACAACTCTCTTTTGCTGTTCTAACTGGCTGTGTGTGGAGAATTTAAGAAGACTGTATTATAAATGGAGGTTAAGGGGACATGGATGGTGGTAAGACTTTAGAATTCTTCCCAACTGGCCATACTGGTGTCAGCAGCTAAGTTATATAAGGCGTGTGTGGTCTCTCTGTATTATGTCTCCTAAGAGCATATGAATCTGTAATTATCTCAAATCTGTAATAAAAGCACATTGTACACTTTAAAATTTTTCAAAAGGAAAATATAGGAGGATTTGAAAGCCCTCTTATCTTAGTTTGTAAATTTATATTATTGGATCTAAAATGTAAACAGATAAAAGGAAATGTCCCGAGTTTTGAATGGAGCATGAATAGCAGTGTCAGGAAGCTATTTTATGACTTTCCTGTTGTTCTTAGACATTTGCTTTTCCTTGAATCAGCATCCTTCTCAAAAACTTTCTTTGAAATATTCATAAAGTGCCAGTTATTAGAAAATAATGGATGTATGGAGCATAATAAATTGTGAAGAATATAATAAAATACTTCAGAAAGATTTTTATGTATATGTATGTATGTATGTATGTATGTGTGTACATGTGAGAGTGCATGCTTTGTGTGTGTAGGTGCCCGTGGAGGCCAGAAGGTGTCAGATTCCCTGGACAAAGTGACAGGAAGTTGTAAGCTACCTGATAGGGGAACTGGGAAGTAAACTGAGGCCCTTTGGAGGAGCAGAAAGCACTCCTCCCTGCTAAGCCATCTCTGCAGCCCCTAAAGACCCCGATAGTTAAAGACTATAGCTTGTATGAGTCTGTCGTTTAGTAGACGTGAGGAAGAGTTGACTTGTTTTGTGATGCTAGTTGGATTAATGATAGATAATGGCTTTTCACTTATTGCGGGGAGCAATTTGAACACATTAGAAATGTGATTTTGAATGTTCCTACATTCAGGTTCACCATTCTTCCCTTCCTCATTCTTCCCCTCTTACTGTTTTCCTCCTCCAGATTAACATGCTTCTCAATTTTAAGGATGACAAAAGTGAATGTCCCTGCCCTGAAGAAATTCAAGACCAACTCCTAGATTTCCATGAGGACCTGATGACTCACTGTGGTAAACTCATTGTTCTGGTATAATCTCTGTTGCTGTTAAACACCATGACCAAGGGAAATTTAGGAGAGGAAACTATTAATTTGAGTTTGGCTTACACTTCATGTCCCACTCCATTACTGAGGGACGTCAGGGCCAGAACACAAGCAAGAACCTGAAGAAACTGTGAAGGAATGCTACTTGCTGGCTTGCTCAGCCTTATGCTTAGCTAGCATTCCAACACAGCCCAGCACTACCTTGATAGGGAAGGGTTATACCCACAGTGGGCTGCACATTTCTATATAAATTGACAATCAAGACAGTCCCTCACAGGCATGCCTACAGACTAGCCTGATAAGGAAATTCATCAGTTGAGTAACAATAATCAAAGAAAAAGAGACCCGTATTTCTTTATGAAATGATGTGGTGAATGTTTGAATTTCAGTAACAGAAAATTGTAATTTTTCCAGTCATGTTGACAGATAGGAAAACAGATAAATAGATATAAGTAAAGAGCTAGGTGGCTAGAGTTTACACACACATCCACGCACACGCACGCACACACACACACACACACACACACACACACACACACACACACTTATAGAGATAGAGAAAGAGAAAGGTGAAGAATAGAGATAGCACCAGGCAGGCTATACTTGTCTTATACTAGAAGAGATTAAGAATATCACATTGGTCTACAGCCATACCACCCTGAATGCGCCTGACCTCATCTGATCTCGGAAGAATATCACATTTTATATTAATTAATTTTATGAATGCAAGTCCACTTGCCTACATATTCTTCTGTCTATATAGTATAAATAAAATATACCCCAATCAACAGAATTAGTGCTACAAGTATAAAACATTCCCTGGCTTAGGGCATCTAGTTATGCTCGTTCTCTCTGCCTCTCACTTAAAACACTGACATACTTGGGAGAGACAGGTATAGAAGTTCTATGAATTTAGACAGGTAGGATAAGGTTCAGGCAAACAGTATCTAAAATCTTTGATGCTACAAAGGTCAGGCAAAGAGCAGAATTGATTTTTACTCCTGATGGTGCATTTTTGTTCTTCATTCAGTATGAGTGTGTTCTGACTGTCAAGGGTCCTGGAGTAACAAGAACTGGGGAAACAGAGGAAGGAAGGAGAGAGGCTGAGAAGTGAATCATGTTTGAATACTTCAAGATAGGCTAATAGGTGCTACCAGGTGCTTGAGACCTTGCTGGATGCTGAGGATGGAAAAGCTGAAGAGCCTGAGATTAGTTCCCAACTGTGTATACTGTGTTTAGAGGGTTCCCTTTTCTGCTCCCCCTGATGTTAATGCCAGGAATTGAGCTGGATGAAGACGGATCCCTGGATGGAAGCAATGACTTAACAATCAGAGGACGTCTGCTGTCTCTGGTAGAAAAGGTGACCTACCTGAAGAAGAAGCAAGCTGAAAAACCAGTTGCAAGTGACTCCAGAAAGTCCTGTAAGCATTTGAAAGGGTCCCGGTCCAGTGCCCAGCCATGACATGTTTTCATCCTGAGAATGAGCACTGCATTCAGTAGGAGGTCCCAACTTCCAAGGATCAGCTTCTTAAATCAAGGGTTATAGACCCCAGAAGCAGGTCGCAGCAGCTGTACTCATAGGTCCAGCTTGAGAGGTCATTGCATTGTGGAGGGCATGGACTTCCTGTATATCTAACAAGTTAGGTATTTGGTCTCAGACTGCCAAGAGGAAGCATAGCTTGGGAGATGGCCCAGTAAAGTGCTTGCGGTGTAAGGATGACAGTCAGAGTTTGTATCCCTAGAACCCATGAAAAAAGCAGCAGTGTACACTTATAATTCCAGCACTGGGGAGGCAAGGGCAGGGGGATCCTTGGGGCTTGCTTTCCAGCCAGTCTGCCTGAAGTGGTGAGCTTTAAGACGCTGAGAGACCCTGATTCAAACGATACACCGAAGAACTATCCAGAAGGACATCAAACATCTCTCTCTGGCCTCCACCCATTGTTATATTCTTTAGCACATGTACATGCAGATGCGTGTGAGCAGGTACACAGACATATACATGCAGGGAAATTAAAAAGGGAACAACTTAGCCTTCATAGGTAAATAGCGTACATACTTTTTAAATGATTGTACAAAATTAAACCACTTCCTACCAAGTTAAATAGATATCTATAACTATGACTGTATTTGGTTTTGAAGTGTTTTATAAGTTTTAGGAACCATTTCTAAACATTTAGAAACATTTCTGGTTAATTGTATACTATTTGATAAAGAATAATGGCTGCTGGTCCTTGGAACCAAATAAGCTAGCCCTGCTACACTCTTGAGTCCTTCAGAAGTGTACCTTAATTCTAAAGGGGTCATAGACCAGGGCCATTGGATCTCATATTCTTATCACTGAATTTCTAAGATGCTAAAAAGTTTAGATAAAGTATTGGTTTAGTAAAGGGTCTTTCTAGAAAAAAGTAGAAATCTTATTCATATAATTATCTTTTAGCGACACAACAAAACTTGAGGTAGGCTATCTTCAACCAGTGTTCTAAGTTCCTAACCAGTCACATTTGCTAATATATTATTGGCTTTTACCTGTTACCATGACAATGAGATTTTGAGACATATGGGAATATATTGACATTTCTTTGCATTATATTTGTTTGGATAAATTTGGTAGATGTATTCTTTAAATATTATACAGCCACAAAATAGTTTCTTTTGAAAATCAGCCAATGTACTGATGATAGAAATGAAGTCTCACTACACCTTAGCCACATCTACCTACTTAACTTAGATGCTTCTGTTTACTTTAAGATGTTTGGAAATTTCTATTACTTTAAAATAGACTGTGTTGCATGTTATGCCACAGATAGTCTTATATGTTTCATACAATTTTTCAGTTAATTAAAACTGAACAATCAAACCCTTTTAGAAGCATTTGAAGTGACAGTTTGTATCTAAATTTAAATAAAGCCATATTAATGTAATCCATGTTGCAGACAATTTAAATGAGGAAGTAGCTGGTTAGCCCAGCACCACCTTGAATTTTCTACAATGGACCTTTAGAAATGGAGTGATGTTATCTTCTGGGGGAAACATCAGAGAAAAAAGTAAATGAAAGTAAAAGTTTGGGTACTTTGTGCTCCTTGACATATTTGTGAACTCTCAGCAGTAGTTTTGTTACTTTCCTGTTTTTAGAATAAAAAACCTTGAAAAAAAAGTAAATTAGGGAATAAAGGGTATATTTAGCTTACAGTTCCAGTAGAGTAGAGTCTGTCATGGTGAGGAAGCTTGGCAGGAGCATGGTACCGTCAGAACACATTCACTGGTCATAGAAAGCAAAAAGAGAGAAAAGGAAGCAGGACCAGGTTACAAAACCTCAAAGGCCATCCCTAGTGGCATTCTTCCTCTAACAAGTCTCCCCCTCCTGAAGGGTCCATAACCTTCCCAAACAGTGCCACCCATTGAAGATCAAGTTTTCAAATACATGAGCCTGTGAGGGACATTTCTTATTCAAATCACAACAGCTTGTAACTTTGAAATAGCTCATCTTAATTATAAGAAATATTAGTCAGAAGTGCTCTTTTTTTTAAATCTTTAATAAACTACATGTAATCTCTATGGAAAGAATGATAATAATTAAGTGACAATTTATTTTAAATGTCATTAAAGTGTCCTAACTTTTGTGATACCGTCTTGTGGTTATGAGGTTATGGAGTTAAAATGTCTAACTGATGTATGTTCTCTTACTACGTGGCACAATCCCACCACCATGCAGCCAGTCTCCAGCATCTCATTTCTGAGACTATGGTGCGGTGGGCTCAAGAGTCTATCATCGAGGACCCTGAGCTGGTGAGGGCCATGTTTGTGTTGCTGCACCGACAGTATGATGGCATCGGGGGTCTTGTCCGAGCACTGCCGAAGACCTACACTATCAATGGCATCTCTGTGGAGGACACCATCAACCTGCTTGCTTCCCTTGGTCAGATTCGATCTCTGCTGAGTGTGAGGATGGGCAAAGAAGAAGAGAAGCTAATGATTCGTGGATTAGGGTAAATATGTGGCCATAGCAATCTTTGTATTATGCATTTCTTCTTATTCTCATCAGGTGAATAATGCCATGAGAACACTAATACTGTAAATCTGACTGGATTATGGGATGATGTCAAGTATTTTCTTTTCTAGAGATTAAGCTTTTAAACCAAATTAGAAAGTTGCTCTCTCGGTCATGGGCAACCTATGGCGGTTCATCCCTGAAGAAAACTGGCCCTTCCTTCCCCAATAGTCACTTACTGCATGGAGCTTCTTAGTAAGGGTTCTGGCCTTGTGAGTCTTCCCCTATCCACAGTGGATGTAGTCTTAAGCAGGTCTTGTATATGCAATCACAGATGCTGAGAGTTCATGGGTACAGTACCACTATGGTATTCTGAAGGGTCATTTTGCACAGAATGGACTGACATGTACCTTTTCACATTGAGTAATATGTTAAAAAATTGATAAGCAACAAAAATTGACTAATTTGACAGAATGAAGATGCTAATGTGGTATTGACACACAGCAACTAGGTTATTTTTTGGGCCCTCAATAATGCACAGTTATAAATAAAACACATTAAATCTGTGACACTGACAGATGACCATTTACTAGCAGGAGGCAATAAGAAAGCTTGTCTCCATCCATTGGGAAAAGGAGAAAGTGGACCAAGTTCTGATGATTCATCATCATTAGAGTTTATATTTCATGAACATTAGGGGTTAACATTGATATCCCATCTTTAGGTGTGAGGGCCAAGCCATATTTTTCTCTCAATGATCCCTGGAATGTATGTTAAAGTTAGGGTTCTAATTTAAGAAATCCAAATAGTAACAAAGAGAAAACAATGAACATTACATGAGATTCAATAGAAAAATGTAGAAAAACTGTAGCAATGTGGAATGTACAGTGGTAGAAGGCAATGAAAAAATATTCATAAAAATTTAAATAGGGCTAGGCATGGTAGTATACCTTTAATTCTAACACTTGGGAGGAAGAGGCAGAGGCAGGTGGATATCTGTGAGTTTGAGCCCAGGCTGTCTATATAGTGAGACTCTGTCTCAAATAAAAACAAATAGAATATAATTAGGTAAATACCAGGAAAAGTGGAACTAAAAAAAATGTCATGGCTGCATGAATTAAATAGAAAACTTAATAAATAACTAACCTTGGGGCTAGAGGGACATCTCAGTGGTTACACATGCTTGCTGCACTTGTATGGGACTCAAGTTGGGTTTCCAGCTCCAACATCTGGCAGCTCACAACTGCCTGTAACTACAGGTAACCTGGGGTCTTATTCTGGCCTCCATTGGCACCCATCAAAAGTGCACACACACACACACACACACGCTCACGCACACACACACGCTCACGCACACGCACACGCACACGCACACGCACATAATGAAGAAAAAGAATAGACAAATTTTCTTTCTCTTGTATGAAACTAAGACACAATCCAGAGGAATTAAAAGGATTGTTAAATAGGTCATCATTACCACTATATATGTTTTCATCTCATAGAACAATAATGTGTATTACTCATGAGCTTGTTAACATTTAAATTTATAAGAATGAACTGGAAGATTATATTTCACATTCACTATAATGGGAACATACTGAAAATATAAGTGTATTAATGGAATAAGTTAGGAAACAAAAAAGTCTATCCCAATAAGCAAACATTATATTCTCTGGTCTCTGCTTATAATCGAATGAGACTGAGTGTTATTTGAATCTAACCTAAGAAATCCTATTAAGTATGAGAAATGGCTTTTTAATTAAGCTAATGAAAGACAAAGTCTTCTAGGAGTTAGAGATTTCTTGTTAGATGAACACATTAGCAGCAATATGTTCCATTAACAAATAAATTGTTCATTAGTGATACAACTGAAATTATATTAGGGAATAAAATTATACTTTTTGTGGTATAAAAGATATGCTTAGTAAATGCCAACTTAACTACCTGGAACTCCATTTTTCTAAAAGAATAACCAAAAATACATACTATCACCAAATCTTTATGTGAGTGATACAATGAAAGAAATAAGAGAGAGATTTCAGGAGTGTATGTGTGTGGGGAGGAGAATGAATCTGTTGCTTTAGTCTAGACAAGAGAACATTGTCTAGAAAAGACTCTTGTGTTGATTTATTGATCCTGAAATAGTTATCAATTGAACTTCAGAACTTCATTTTACTTATAATTAGTGATGCTTCTGGTTCAGGGTGAAGATCCTTGGGAATACCGCAACATAATATTTAAGGTAGATGTGACATTAGAATTATTGTAAGTTCTATCTGTTCCAGTTTTTTAATTGTCCATCGTAATGGTGGAGGGGGACTGTTTGTACTCCTAACTTCACATGCTTCCAGTGTCTCTCAGATAATAAGCCTTGTTTTTAGGCATGCCACAGTCTTAACTATATAGTAGAAATATAGTAGAAAATAACACTATTGTAATTATGTTCTTTCTAGGGATATCATGAATAACAAAGTGTTTTACCAGCATCCCAATCTCATGAGGGCCCTTGGGATGCATGAGACAGTGATGGAAGTGATGGTGAACGTCCTTGGAGGTGGGGAGTCCAAGGTAAACTGGAGCCTTGACTTTAGGAGCCATGTTGGATATAGCCTTATGGAGTGCATGGACTGCAGAGAAACTCCAAGAATGATTATTTCTTACATTTCTTTAGTGAACTGGTGTTTAAGGAACACTGATTGTCACACACACACACACACACACACACACACACACACACACACACGGGTCTAAGAGTTGTAGTTGACTGTATGAATTTTCCTTAATATCAAAAAAAGAAATTTCTACACTATGCTTTGTCATTAGTAGCTTACAAAGATCATATCAATATTTTAAAATTACATCCCATTCCATCATAAGTACAAGGCACACACCTGTCCTTCAGACTTAGCCATTGCTAGGATTCAGACAGCGGTTGGATGCACTAAATTTCTGAGCCAAATCAATGCTGGATAGGGTTGTTCTGGAATGGGTTTGTGGTAAGACTTTAAAGTTAACTTTATGTAAATATAATTTACAACAAATTCTGAAACAACCAGATATGTAGAAGAGCATAGTGAAGGAGAATCTCATCACTACCTGGAAACTAGCACAATTTCATAACCTGATGTGCAAAAGCCATGTCTACATTTAAATCATGACATGTGTTCTTTACAGTACATATAAGCACAGGTTTTCCATGTCCCATGGATAGACAGATATATAAAGACCTTTATGTGGTATTGAGTTCAGGAAGAAGCATCTAGGGCAGCAGTTCTCAACCTGTGGGTCAAAACCCTACTGGGGTCACAGAGGTTTCATATCAGATATCCTACATATCAGATGTTTACATTACGATTTGTAACAGTAGCAAAATTACAGTTATGAAGTAGCAACAAAAATAATTTTATGGTTGGCTCAACATGAGGAACTGATGAGCCTCCAGCTGTTCTTGTACTAATTGTTCTAATGACTATAATTTTTCTTTTGATATGGGCCACTGCTCTTGCCACAGAAGCTTATTGGATAGCCATTGGGTAGGGCTGTTGGAATTTCAGCAGTGGCCCCTAGTATAAATTTGGAAACTCAGTACCTGGGGTGTCCTGTATTAAAGGGTCACTGCATTAGGAAGGTCACATTACCCTAGAATCCGGGGTAAGGTGAGATGCGTGCATGGGTGCTGTCCAGATGGGCCTTTTGGCCAGAACCTTTGCAAGCAAGTGGTGTCTAGAGCAGGCTGGTTGTGAAGCCTTGGAATGTCAACAACAACAACCCATGCTGATAGAAGCATCCTACTTTGAGATTCCAAGTTTAAGTTATCTTTCCCTTTAGTTCCTAAGTTCTTAATATCCATGTTTTCTGAATTGTATAAAACACAATCAGAGGGATTATGTAGATTCCCAGGTCGGCAGAGACAGTTGTGTAGCCAGGTAGCATAGCTGTGCCTCTGTCAGTCTGACTCCTTAGCCAGGCTCAGGCTACCTGTAGGTGCAGGGCTAGTTGAAGATGCAATCTGTGGATTCAGGTGGGGTTTGCGAGTCATAGGCAGGCTTGGTGTTAGTAGCTTGAGGGCTGAGTGAGTCACAGGCTGCATATTTGAAGATTTTCAGTCTCTGAGCTTGATTTTCATGGGTGCAGATAGGTTGACATTGCCATTGTGGCCTCACCTGAGCTCAATCTTACCACTTGTTTTAACCACTAACCAGATACTCTTTTTTTATATATATGTATATACATAGGAAATCACCTTCCCCAAGATGGTGGCCAACTGTTGCCGTTTTCTCTGTTACTTTTGTCGTATAAGTAGGCAGAATCAGAAAGCCATGTTTGATCATCTCAGTTATTTACTGGAAAACAGCAGTGTTGGTCTTGGTAAGTTAAAGTATGATATTAACTTAATCTTTAAAGGAAAAAAAAGATGTATAGGAGCTGAAGAGATGGCTCGGTGGTTAAGAAACTTGCTGCTCCTGCAGGGGACTGGTGTTGTGTTCCTGCAACCCATGCTAGGTGGCTCATAACTGGTTGTAGCTACACCTCAGACAAAGCTTCCAATTTTGACTTAGATAGTAGGCAAAACAGTTAATTCTCTCTTCTCTATATTAATATCTGACAAAAAGAAATGTGAGCAAAGGATGGGTTTGTTCTGGCTCAAACTTTGTGGGGGTAAAGTGTTATTGTGGGGAAGGAATAATGGCAGTGGTCACTGTGATGTGGCAGTGACTGGGAAGGTGAGAATGTTGACTAATATCTGAGCAAATTAAAAAGCAGGGGGAGAGGATGAGGCAGGCAGCACTCAGCTGTTTTATCTTTTTTTATAATTCAGTCCAAGCCCTCTGCCCATGGAATGGTACCACCATGTTTAGGGTGGGTCTCCCCTTTCAATTAACCCACTTGAAAATCACATTCACAGACATGCCCAGGGGATTGCCCCCTGAGAGATTATTTTTGATATTGTCTAGTTTATAATCAGTTTTAGTGATTGTCACAGCCAAGCACCCAGATGCGTGGTTGTTGCAGTACATTGTATTTTTTTAAGAGTAGATCTGAAGTGTTCTCATCACAAAACTTGATAAGACTCTGAAGTCTTGCACATTCATTTATTTAACTGAATCCTTTCTCAGTCTGTACCTATTTCAATAACAATGAACATACACATTTTTGATTGTCAAAGACCTTACATTGATTTTGGCTAGTGTAGTATGTATGTTATTTAGGTATTAGGTGTTGGAAGCTGTGTTTTTTACACTGTACTCCTAGTTCCAGCACAATCCAGGCATTATTTCCTCTTCATTTGAATTAGCTTCACCAGCCATGAGGGGATCAACTCCCTTAGACGTGGCCGCAGCTTCAGTGATGGATAACAATGAACTTGCCCTCGCTCTCCGTGAGCCGGATCTGGAAAAGGTGAGCCATGCTCCTATCCTGGGTGTCTTTGAACTATACCTTTGGTGGAGTTATCCTGGACTTTCTTCAGCATGAACACCTGTGCGGTAGTGATAATCAAATCATGGCATATAACATATCTTATATTTGACATAATTCTGTTCTTAACTCTGTAACGGTTTGGCTTGATGGTGATTAAGAATTTTAGGAGAGGTTGTATCTCTTACCATAAGTACGTTCTGTGAAATAGAAATCACCTTTCCATGACTGGTATCGTTTTTTCATGATAGTGATGTTTTCATTTAATTATAGAGTTCTAGTTTCCCTAAGGCTATTTTTGTCCTCTCATTTATACATTTTATATCACACAAATGTGTATGTGTGTTCTTGTGAGGACATCAGTGAAATTGCAAGGTTTGGTCTTCTCACGCGTATCTTACCATGTGTGTTAACCAGCATTCATGGAATGATCCCCAAAGCATGGCTGCAGGAGGCTTCCATGTGGTAATTTGGTCCTTATCCAGAATCTCTGACTATTGTTCCTTTATAGACATGAATCCTGTTAAAAGGATCCCCTTCCCAGGACTGCCAAATGACAGTCTTGGGCTTTTATACTGAGTGACACAATGATTTCCTGTGTCACTCATATAAAAGCAAAACACACAAGTTTACTCCAGTGCCATCCACTCCATATTGTTCTGCTCCAATATCCTACCACTCTCCTTCCCCTTCTCTTTGTTCCAGCCACACAGATTTCACTATGGCTGATATGCCAGAATATGTGTCTGTCTCAAGGCTTTCGCCCTCACTATTCCCTCCACCTGCCATGCCGTTACCCATCATAGCCTGTGGCTCTTTGTCAGATATCTTTTTTTTTTTTTCATGCTTCCAAAGTCCTGTTTGTGATCATCTTTTCCAAGTTCCACATTAAGTAGTTGACAGTTGCCTGCTCCCACTCCTGCCCAATGCTGTCTCCTCGCCTCCCTGGGTACCTGTGCTCACACATGCTCATATATACACTTGAACAAGTGAAATGCATGTGTTTAAAATCAGTTAGATAACCTCATTCGCCAGATTTAGCATAGGCTCATGTTACTTCCAAGTGAAGGTCAACTCGTGCTCATCATTTGTTTGTAGGTAGTTCGCTATCTGGCTGGCTGTGGTCTGCAGAGCTGTCAAATGCTGGTGTCTAAGGGTTACCCAGACATTGGGTGGAATCCAGTTGAAGGAGAGCGATACCTTGACTTTCTCAGATTTGCTGTCTTCTGTAACGGTAGGACATGACCACATAAAGACTCCTAAAACTCTGTGAAAATAAGGGTTCTGAGACTGGAGAATGGCTCAGTGGTTAAGATCACTTATCTGCCCCTGTAGAGGACCCAACTTCAGTTCCCAGTACCCATATGGGACAGCTCACAACAATCTGTAACATCAACTCCAAGAGATCTGACACTTCCTTATGGCCTCTTTGGGCACCTGCACTTACATGCACACATAGACATGTGTACGTGTACAAAAGTAAAAATTAATGTTTTTAATGAAAAGAAAATAAGGGTTCATCCTAGCATTTTCATTAAGGAAGTGAACAGAAGAAATTATATATTTTATTTAGTAGTTTTCTTTCCACAGAAATAACTCATACTACATTTTTTTATGCGGATCATACTTTCATTGTTTAACTTGAAATCTGTATGTACCATTAAAGGTTTTTGCAATTGGGTCTTATGGGTTAGGATTACAATATCTTCTCCCTTAGCAAATAGTTATCTCTATAATATTTTGCTTTACTTGGAAAACATTATCAAAGAAAGTAACTTATGTTGTTTAGTGTGCGCATTTATCACTTTTCTCTGTGATGGGATAGTCGACAGAAGCACCTTGAGGGCGGGACTTAGTCCATCACTGCAGGAACCATGGCTGCAGGGGCTGAGTCTATGGTCGGCAGGAGCTTGCAATTCAGAGTCTCATGTGACAGCAAGTAGGAAGTAAAGAGTGAGAGCCAGGATATAGCTGGAGGTAGAATTTCATTCAAGGCCCTCCATGACAGCCTATGATAGACAGCTAGACCCCAGGTTCGAGTCATCCTCCACAGTCTCCCACGATGGCCGGCGTGTCTTCTGCGGACAAGTATCCAGACACACGAGTTCCTGAGGACCACTCACCATGCAGACCATAATAGCACACATAGAAGTTGTGATGTGGGCTAAGTGTTGAATTTATGGGCCAGTGAGATGGCTTAGTGGGTAAAGTACTTGCCACCAAGCCTGACTACTTACTTGAGTTGAAACCAACATGGTAGAAGAAGAGAAACAATTCCTGTAGGTCATTCTCTGGCTTTCATGTGGCATGAGAACTGACTACCCTACTCCCTAATAAATAAATGTAATTTAAAAGTTGAATTTACTGTTATACTATATTTCTAAGCTATACCTGTTTCCTTAAATGAGAAATGCTTATGACATATAGGGAGCCCAGAAGTTCTGTATTTTGTATGCTTTTCCTCTTTTGACTGCAGGGGAGAGTGTGGAAGAGAATGCAAATGTTGTGGTGAGGCTGCTCATCAGGAGGCCTGAGTGCTTTGGTCCTGCCTTGAGGGGAGAAGGCGGCAATGGCCTCCTGGCAGCCATGGAAGAAGCCATAAAAATAGCTGAGGATCCTTCTAGAGATGGCCCCTCTCCAACCAGTGGATCCAGCAAAACCCTGTAGGTCTACCGTACACACTGCCAGCAAATGATATCATCTCACTAAGATTGACAACATGTAGTTGACAGTCTGTTAATTACCATTTCACCCTCGGCACCAAAGAGATAACCCCTTGGAAACTGAGTGTCTTAGATGAGAAGAGTGTGGAGGAGCTGGCTGTTGGGATAGACTGAGTGAATCAAGAAATAAGCTGGAGAGATTGTGTGGATTTAGGACATAGATCTTGTGGGTATTTTGGGGTTAGCTAGGCAAAGAGCACAGCTCAGAAATGTGTATCCTTGACACTGGGACATGATATTTTCATCTACAAAATGTTTCACCACATTTATAGCTATGGGCCATAGGTTGGCCATACCTGTACAGTACAGATAATGGGGAGTGAGTTTCTGAAACGGGAGTCAGGTCCAGTGGTAGTAAGATGTGTGTGTGTGTGTGTGTGTGTGTGTGTGTGTGTGTGTGTGTGTGTGTGTGTGTGTACATACCTACATGTGCAGGGGCCAGAGAGAGGTATTGGTTTTCTACTCTGCCATTTTTCACTTCCTTCTCTGAGATAGAGTTGCTCACTGAACTAGGAACAAGGCTGGCAGCTCATAAGCTCTAGCAACCTTCCTGAATCTGCTCCTCCCCCAGCACTCGGGTTACAGACATGCATGGCCATACCTGGCTTTTTATGTGGGTCCTGGCAATTTGAACTGAGGCCCTTATGCTTGTGATTCAAGCTCTCTTTCCTGATGAACCACCTCAGCTCCAGCCTCCCAAAATGAGTTCTTATAGTTTTTATAGTGTCATTAGATAGAGAAAGAGACCTTTAGTAAGGGAATGGGGGACTCAGCCAGGTGAGTATGATGGTAATATGCAAGACAACAGACACACTTCCAAGGAGCAGGATGCTCTGGCAATGTACTGGAGAGAGATGTGTGCCAGAAGATACTGACAGAGGTTTCTAGTAGAGCCCTAAGGCAATGCAGAAGGACATGTTTTTAATCTATGGAGGTAAATGTTCTCTGAGGGGGTCGTGCATCTACACTGCTAGTACAACTGTAAAGATAAAACATAGGCCTCAGAGGAGACAGGCCTGCACATAAGGAAATCTTATTCCTTCTATAGGCAGAAGAGGCACAGACCTTATGTGTTTATCAGTTAGCCATAGATGATTAAGATAGTTCTTGGCTGCTCCCATAGAGAGAAATACATCCAGAGAATTCAAACCATGATGATTCTGGTCTGTGTGTGCACAAAGACTTGAGACGTCCCTCAAGGCAACTAACTGTCATTCTGCAGACTGTTGAGTCCAGTTGAGGATACCTCCTTCAAGCCACCATGAAGGAGGCTCCAAGGACTGTCCAGATTTTTATTCTATCAGCAAGATAATGGAATGTTTCAGAAAGAAAGTCTTGAGGAGGTGGAGAAAGAAACAGACTAGATTGTCTGTGGGTGATGGAATGAGAGTAGGGTAATCAGTATCAGGATGAGTGGATACTGGAAGTAACATTTTGAAATGTTGCTCTCGACCAAGCAGTATACATGAGGTCTGACATATGTTGTCATATGTGATGTCTTTGCTTACCCTTTCTCTACTTGACTGCTACTTAGAAAAGTACTTTTAAACTTACTTCACAACATATGTGCATTTCTTTATATATGGCATAAAGAAAAAGGGAGCTGCTTGGAAGGAGACAGGGTATTGAGAGAATGAATATGAGAAAGGTATAATGTTGTAAACATGTGAAAATACCAAATCATTTGTTTATATATTGGATCAAAAAAATTAACAACAACAACAAAAAAAGAAACAAGGGACTGGAGAGATGGTTTGGTGGTTTAGAGCACTTGCTGTTCTTCCAGAGACCTCCTGTGCTTTGTTCTCAGTACCCAAATCAAACAGTTCATGACTACATGTAATTCAAGTTTCAGGTGTCTTACACCTTCCTCTGTGTATACATACACAAACACACACACTCATAAATAAAAAAGAAAAGAAAATATTTAAGACCGAAAAAGGGAAATAATCAGAATCCATTTAACGAGTAAACCTCTCCCTTTCCCTTGGCAGGAATCTTAATATGCCCTTTCAATGTGTTCTTAGTAAGAGTTCCAATTCTGATCCTTAACTCCTTGTTATTTTGTATGAAAGAAATTGCACTGGTTTATCAGAGAATGGTGAAAGTACTGGTAGGGAAAGCTACCTCCTTTCTTCTGAGCACTGCAACTTCATTTACTTTCTTCTTCTTTTGGAAAAAAAATCCCCGAAAGTGATACAGAAGAGGAGGAAGATGACACCATCCACATGGGGAATGCGATCATGACCTTCTACGCAGCTCTGATTGACCTGCTCGGTCGGTGTGCCCCTGAAATGCATGTGAGTCTGTTGGGGGCTGGAGGGCCACAATCTTGATGTAGTCATTGGCGCTAAAACATCATGCTGGCAAGGCTTACAGCGGCATCCCAAACTAGTCATATTCACGCTCCATTAAAAATAATAGCTGTGGTCTAATTGGTGAATGAATGTTTGTTTAGTTGGAAATGTCTCATTGGCTATGAAAATTAGTAATGAGATTTTCAGTACAAGTCATTAATAGAATATGTAGTCAACCGTATGTTTTTAAAACTCAAGTGGCCTCCTTGCATTTTAAGAAGAGAATATATTCTCCCTGCACAGTTTCTTCTTCTCTGATGGAAAACCACTGCTTACACCAATAATTGATTCCTTTTATAAATGCTTATCTCTTCTTAAGTAGAACTGGGTAATGGTGACTTCAGAACTGTAAGGCAGACATAGATGTTGAGAGATCATATGTATAGCATTCCTGTCATGTTCAGAGAAACCCATTTCACAAGTAGTCTTTTGGTCTTCTGGTTCATAGAAGCTTTCTATTTCCTCTTTTACAATGTTCCAGAGTCTTGAGTCATTTCTCTACCCTTGTTACCCATGTTTGTTTTAGTTTTGTTATTTTGTGCTCTTTCCTTTAAACTAATATAATAAAACCTACTTGATTCTCTCTTCTGTTGAAACCAGAGAAGATCCACAGAATAGAGAACCATTAGAATATTAGAAAACCTAGAACCTCTCGTATGAATTTTCTCTTTGGTAACTGAGAAGGAATGATGAAGATCACTGTGCTGGAGGTGGTTGCAGACAAAAACATGGATGCTCACACAATTTGTACCTTGGCCTGTCTCAGGGAAAAAAATCAGAGGAACTAAGAAATAAATTATAATACATAGTAGCTTTTTGTGTTATCATCATATTCACCTTAAGGATATGGAAACACGAAAGCAGATTAATGATGATTTACCTCGCTCACCTTGCCCCTTCAGAAGTTCAGCCATTTTTACAATCATTAGTTGAGCTTTCCACTAGAGCTTGCATATCTCTTCCTTTTCCACCATAACAGATGTTGGTCCTGGCTCTAGAGATCTGTGGCTCATTCCAGAAACCCACTGAGATTTTTGACTATCCTGACCCACTGGCATCATGGGAGCTTCTCAGCCAGAAGTCTTAATGGAATGCCAGGATTCATGTAAACTGACACCCTCCTCCAAGAATCAGGATGGAATGTGGGTGGATACAAAACTAGTTCCCAAGACAAGAAGGGGACTAAATAAATGTTAACATATTTTCAGTGGCTCAAAATAATGACTGTTTCATTGTGTTTTTCTCAAATTATTGGTAGATATATGTAATTTTAGGGGAAATTATTCATAGACTTATCTGATTTTCAGTTTATTTTGGTGCCCCAAACACTATAGAAACTTCAGCCTTTATTGGAAAACGGGTGACCTAGACTTGTACTGTATATAATCCAGTGTTTTCCTCATGTTCATGGGAACTGTAAGATGTGATTCTTTGCCTGTATGCCCTGAGATGACACTTTCTGAGAGATGGCTAGCTTTATGTGTATGCAAGACAGACAATTGTTTTAAACATGGATTCACACAGCTTAAATTTCCTAACAGAACTATAAACACAGTCCACAGCTAGTTCTAAGCTTGCTTTATCCTCTTCCTGTTTAGTTGATTCATGCCGGAAAGGGGGAAGCCATCCGAATCAGGTCTATTTTGCGATCCCTGATTCCATTGGGAGACTTGGTGGGTGTAATCAGCATTGCATTTCAGATGCCCACAATAGCCAAAGGTAAGACCTACCTCCGTCCTGTGTGACTCAGTAGGACTGGGAGGACAGTACTTTGTTAAAATTTCATCAGTGCTAACATCCCACCTCCCACCCCCATCCAGTCACATGTCTGATCAGGCATAGGAGTGGGAAAGTCCTTAGATATATTGTTTCCTGTGCATTTGAGGAGGCAGAGACAATAGAACAGCCATGGTAGCACATTAGTGGGTTTTGAGTCCCAGACAGTTGTGATCATATTAAAATCAATGGCAAAAAGCACCTGAGTTCAATTTCTGGGACCCACATGGTGGAAGGAGAGAACTGGCTCCAACAAGGTATCCCCTGACCTCCACTTGAGGTCATGGTATACATGCACACATGCATGCATACATAAAACAACAATTTTAAAAGTAAAATCAGTGTCAACTTGGATAAGTGTTTGAAAAGCAAAGATTCATTTGGGCCTCTGAGTGGCTCCATTATTATTTAAGTGCAGTTAGGTAGTAAAATAGTAGGACCCCAAGACCTTAAATCCCCAAAACTGTATGGGGTTTTTTTTGTTTGTTTTTAATTTTAATTTGTTTTTAAAGAATGAGATGAATTTTGCATCATTAATTATTTGAAAAACTATGCCCTACAGATGTAAATACACTGAAAATTAAATGGACCTGGGTTGAATGCTACACCCATTTTAGTGATTTCTAATTCAGCTCTGCCAGTCACTGAGTTGTGAACTTGGACAAGTTCCTTCACCTTCACAGACTTCACAAAAGTTAGTGTCCACCATCTGTTGACTGAACGGCACGGTGTTCACTTCACATGCAGTCCACAGGAATTGTCTGTTATCACGTAATGAACAGAGCTCTAAAATTTTGAAGGAAATCAATCATTCCAGAGGTGCAGACATTTTTCAGAAGTTTTTACTCAACAGAGCAAAGCCCTCATTCCAAAGAGTGTGCTGTCCCAAAAGGTGATGGTGACAGTGCAATGGGTTTAGTATTGCGAATTTTAAAGACCCCTTTACAAATATTTTTGAGTCAGATCGTGTATTTGTGATAAGGTAACTACCCTTCTCTCCCTGGTCATGGTAGGCTGGCCTCCCTTTAAGGGTGTTTCTTCTCACAGTCCTCTCTAAAGGTTCTCAGAGGGAATAAAAACCACAATGCGAATGATATTGTAACGAAGCTCTTTGGAGAATGCAGAGCCCTTGTCAGTGCCCATGTGTGGGGAGGTACCCTCGCACCTTAGGTTTTGATATAGGAGGAGCAACCCACCTTCAGTCTGTAGAGGGAGAAAGGGGTATACGAGCCTCAGGAGGCACAACTACCAGGACATGGCTGCTGTTTTCTAGACTGCCTACTTCCTGTCTCCCTTTGAGACTTGTCAAGATCCTATGGTTGGTTTCATGCCAGGGATAAGACAACTTTCTGTTTTAAAAACTGATGCTTCATCATGGAGGCAGGTAACAAGGTTTTAAAATAGCCTGTCCTGCTGGGCAGACTTGGGGTTTGAGTTGTCTTCTAGAAACTTCTCTCAGTTCTATCACTCAGGCATACCACCTAACAATCCTATCTGTCATATTCCCAGGGGACTACTTGGCAGCAGTTTAAACACCAAGAACTATTTTTCTTATAATATAAAGCAAAGAATATTAGTTATGTTAGAGATTTTTTATAATAATAAACAGAACTGATGACTATCAACTTTTACTTTTATATAAAATATTATTTGTTCATTTTGGTGGTAGGAATATGAAATTCATTCATTGGCTCCAAGTGAAAAGCTATTTCAGGCTGGTGATGATCACATGTCTTCCTTCCCTGGCTATCCTTTCTTCACATCCATGTGAAAAATTTCTGTGGCGCTATTCATAGATTCTTAGAGTGTGCTATGAGGACCAGTTTGGCATAATTATCTTATGATCTAATATGGAGCAAATAAGCTCCCCAGTATTTTAAGTTGGCACACAGTCCCATAATTCTTCATACTAGTAGTCTCCAAACTCTGAACTTAAGGAATTATTATAAGGGATTCATTGATCTACATAGGCTTCAAGCATTGGGTATTGAAAGAGAAAATGACATGACTCTCAATGAGAGTAATGAAGTCTATTTCATATGAAATCCGTACTAGTTTCATTGTATTGATTTGTCATGTTATGATTATTATGTAATTATATTCTCTATTATGGTATTTCATTCACAATTATAATCACCCTATATCATAGCAGTGGAAAGGTGCCCTATCACATGATAGTACATACATGTAAAAGGATGGTCCTTGACAAGAGTAGACATAGCTGCTTCCCATTATTTATTTATTTATTTATTTGTTTGTTTGTTTGTTTGTTTGTTTGTTTGGTTTGGTTTTTGGATACAGGGTGTAATAGCCCTGACTGTCCTGGACTAGGGTGACCTTGAACTTACAGAGATCCACCTGCTTATGCCTGCTGAGTGCTGGAATTAAAGGCATGTGCCACCGGGCCCAGTCTGTGCTTCATATTTTTGACTTTGCATGGTCCACTCTACATTTTACCAGGGCTGCATGATGACTTCTGTTTCCTTCTTGGCATCTGCCAGATACTATGCCTTTACAAATATGAAGTGAGCAAACAGATGCCCAAATGACATCTAAATGACCTCGGGTTCAAACTGCACTGCCCTAGTTCACCAACCATGGACACATTTGTGTAAGGAGAGTAAAACAGGAAAACGTTCCATTAATATACTTGATTTAAAATATGACATGGTTAGCAAAAAGCCAAATGTCATCAGCTCACATATGGCCAGGCCATTGACACCAACATGTCACCTTCTCTCTTGTAGATGGGAAGGTGGTGGAGCCTGACATGTCCGCGGGGTTTTGCCCAGATCACAAGGCAGCCATGGTTTTGTTCCTTGACAGGGTCTATGGAATTGAGGTGCAAGATTTCCTCCTCCATCTCCTTGAGGTTGGCTTTCTGCCAGATCTCCGAGCTGCTGCCTCTCTAGACACGGTATGTTATGGAAAGCGATTTGTAGCCTAGACTCTGAAGTCTGTGTTTCATGGGGTTCACTCATCCACTCCTTACCAGCCATCATTTACTGCATACCTGTGTTGTTCTCACACAAGCAGTGAGTGAATACAAACCAAACAGACCCTGTCCAAAGGAAATTCACTGACTGGTGAAACTAACTGCCTCAAAGGGCTGGCAAGGAATCTGTTAAGGTGCTGTGGGAGCCCAGAAGTACATCTGTGCTTAATTTAGGTCATAGGGATATCTAGTAATGTCAGCTCATTATGAGCCTATGAATTGTCCTAGAGACAGAGAGATGGCTTATTTGATAAAGTGTTTGCCACATAAACATGAAGACCTTAGTTTGTTCTTCAATTCAAGTAAAAAACCCAGGTGTGTGTGTGTGTGTGTGTGTGTGTGTGTGTGTGTGTGTGTGTAAAATATCTAAGCATGGTATGATTCCTGGAGGTGACTGGCTAGCTAGTCTAGCTGAATCAGTAACCTTTAGATTAAATGAGAGACCCTATCTCAAAAAATAAGATAAAGAGAGATTAAGTCCATCTGACAATGACTTCTTGCTTCAGCACATATGCATACACAAGCGTTTACATGTATACACATATGAATACATAGCTATGAAAACAAAATGATTCCTAAATAAATCAATTTGCCTACACACTCTTGGTGCTTGATGAAAGCAATGAGTAGTAAGGCAATTGAAAGGTCACTGTAGTCCTGTCAGTTACAGGGGTGCCCTAGAGTTGTCATTTCATTAAGTACTCATTGGGTAGTATCTGCCCTGTGTGTTATGAGATACCATGGAGGGTCTGCCATTACTGGTGTCAGGCTAGTGTCTGAAACATGGCAGAATAAAATGGAGCACCAAATTCCATCAAAATCATCCTGATTTATTTACTTATCAATAAATGAGCCCCTTTGATCCCAGGGACAATTAGATTTTGAGTTAAGAAATACATGGCTGCAAAAATCATAAAAGCAAGATGGAAATTTCATCTTCTTTTGTATTCTGATCTGAAGAGCAAGAATATTAAGGTAGTGCGACAGTCAACTCTTGATGATTGACATTTGTAGACACGAGTAGAAGAATTAATGATATTAATCAGTTGAGTTCAGAGTGTGGGTGCAAATCTGAGATCAGTTATGCAAATTTGTTCATTTCTATCTCTTCTGCCCACAAGGAAGCGCTCTTTGGCAACTTCCACTATCACCCACCCTCCTGGTGGTCTGAGTCTTTTCAGAGCTATTGTTGCTACAGATCAAGCTCGCAATAGTCCTCCAGTCCTCCTCTAGGTGTCTTGAGGTTGGACAGGGCTGCTTACTAAGTTCAGATTACCATCACGGATGTTAGGGGAGATGATATTATCATAACCTAGCCTTTAGCTTGGGCTTCCTGAGTGCTTTGAGAAGGTAGATACCGTTGTATTCACTTTCATCAACTATTGATGGCTTTAAGTGGTAAAGGTCACGTGAGCCATGGGTAAGAATTGATTCAGGAAGTGCATTTCCAGATGTCATGCTGTTGTTTCCAGGCAGAGAGGTCATGTGGCAATGCATTGAGTCCTGTGGTGATCGCACAAGGCTGTGTTCTCTCATTCTTCTCTAGGTTGCACTAAGTGCTACAGACATGGCCTTGGCCCTCAATCGGTACCTTTGCACAGCCGTCCTGCCTTTGTTAACGAGGTGTGCTCCCCTGTTTGCTGGAACAGAGCACCATGCTTCCCTCATTGACTCTCTGCTGCACACTGTATATAGACTCTCTAAGGGATGCTCTCTCACCAAAGCTCAGCGGGACTCCATAGAAGTGTGTCTGCTCTCTATATGTGGGTAAGTGCGTTACTCTCTGTTGTGTTGATTTTCTTTATGACGTGGTCATTTTAACTATCATGAAATCTCCAGTTTATATATCAAAAATTAATTTTTATAGTCTGATATATGGATGTTTGAGTCTTGCGGTTGACTCCATTATTGCAATTGGCCTTGTTCCAACAGCCAACTGCGACCTTCTATGATGCAACACTTACTCAGAAGGCTGGTATTTGATGTTCCACTGTTGAATGAGCATGCAAAGATGCCTCTTAAGGTAACTAGACATTCTTGGCACTATGTGGTCCTTGTTTCCTTGTAATGACTTCTTGTTACTAATCATTTGTCTCTTACACTCTGATACTGTTAAATTTCTCCTAGTTATTGAAAAGGCCATATGATATGTGTGTGTGACAGAGAGAGAGAGAGAGAGAGAGAGAGAGAGAGAGAGAAAGAAACACCAAGACCTAAATAAGCAACCCAGGATCATAAACTCTAACACTGATTCTATAAAACTAGCAGATATGTGTCACAAGTAAATTTTCCAAAAAGCTGCTAAATAACTGAAAGGTGTTTTCATGTAAGTAGAAATCAGAATGGTCCTAGAGTACATCTGTAGATACCAAACAAATATAGAGTCATTTTCAGAGTTTACTCACAGAATTAAGGTCTGAGGGCATCATAAATATTAGGTAAGTCAGAGGAAACAAAAATATCTATAGAAGTAAGGTTCCCATTTAATATTACTGGAGCATAGGGGATAATTGTGCATGGAGCCCAGTAGATAATAGTTCACATAGTTGTGAGTAAATGAAATTAAAGGAAGTAGAACTCTCAGGTATATGAATATCTAAATAATTTCAGAAAATGCTGTTCATTGTTTAGGAATCAAGAGGGTGTTATAGATCTAAGAAGATACTCTTAAAAGTGTGTTGCAAGATAGTATGAATGTTGAGTCACATATAGACCTTTAAACTCATGGAGTTGGTTAGATAGTAGAATGTTAAAGTCAGGGGCCAAATATGTATAAACTGGACATTGAGAAGGTATACTGGGCCATTTAACTCTCATAAATGTGGCATATTTATATCTATTGTTTTGTATAATACTTACTGTTATAAGAGAAGGAACCATCTGTTGGACTGAAAGGGGAAACTTCTGGAGGGAAGAGGGTGGAAGGGCGGGATAGGAAGGGGGAATAGGGAAGGGTTGTGACTGAGATGTAACTTGAAGAAAAAAAAATAAAGTATTTAAAAAAAAAAGAAAATGCTGTTCAAGGTACATTAATTATATGTATACATATTGGGTATGTGCATGTAAGTGCAGTAATAATTGATACCAGAAGAGGGCAGTAGATTACCTAGAACTAGAATTACATGTGGTTGTAAGTTGTCTGATGTAGGTTCTGAGAACCAAATGTGGGTTTCCTGCAATAGCAGCAAATGCTCTTAACCACTGAGCCATCTCTGTAGCCTGTCTCAAGATGTATTTTCTTTTTTTTAATTTTAATTTTTATTTATTCAAGCTACATCTCAATCACAGCCCCCTCCCTCCTCCTCTCCCAGTCCCACCTTCCTACCCTCTTATTCCTCTCCCTCCTATCCTTCGCCTCTAGTGAGAAGATTCCCCCCCACACACACACATACCAACCCCCTAGTTTTATTAGTCACATGAGGGTTAAGAGCTTCCTCTGGCATGTGACATGGCAGCCCAGCTAGAGTAAAGTGTTCCACTAACAGGCAACAGAGTGAGTCTGTAACAGAGACCACCCCCCCTCCACTTGCTAAGGGATCTGTATGAAGACCAAGTTGCCTATCATCTATATATGTATGGGGAAAGGAAAGGCCTGGGTCTAGTCTATATGTGTCTTTTTTTTTTCTTCATTTTTTTTTTGGTTGGTGTTCAGTCTCTATAAGTTTCTAGGGGCCTAGATTAGTTGGTTCTGTTGATCTTCAAGTGGTGTTCTTATCCCCTCTGGATCTCTCTATTCCTCTCCTTCTCTTAACATTTGGTCCACACATTGTATTGTAATCAGTGTCTAACTTGGAAGAAACATAGTATTCAAGTAATTCTCTTCCCAAAAAAATCTCATATGGGTTTGAGAGTGTCCCTTCCATGGTATTCAGAATTCCATGGAAGAGGAATAGAAACATTGAAAAGACATTTAACTTGTTAATTTTATGACTACTTTCTCATACAGCTGCTGACAAATCACTATGAAAGATGTTGGAAATATTACTGCCTGCCTGGAGGGTGGGGCAACTTTGGTGCTGCCTCAGAAGAGGAACTTCATTTATCAAGAAAATTATTTTGGGGCATTTTTGATGCTTTGTCCCAAAAGGTATATTGAAGATCTGGGAGGGGGTATTTGTATTGATAAAGCAACAAAAAAGTCTCGGGTTCTCAGTAAGATGATATTTATAGTGGAATAATATGTTTACTAATCAAGAGTTGAATAGTGTCAGGTATGGTGGTGAATGCCTATACTCTCAGCACAGAGGAAGCTGAGGCAGGAGGATCTCAATTTAAAGACAATTTGGGATGCATAAGTGAGCTTCCAACTGAGTCTTGGTTATAGGGTGTGATTCTGTTTCAACAAAGCAAACGATGGAACCTAGTTTTGTTTTCCTCCTTTTAAAATAATACATGTTGAGGATACATTATACATTGGTTTTCAGTAATCAATATTGTTGCATATTCTTTGTGATCATAACATTGTTTCTGAAATTAAAATAGTGTAGGGATGTAGGAAATCAGGCATGTGTTTGGTTGGTGTTAATGATGGAATACACTGACACAAAGCAACTTTGAGGAGAACGGGGTTTATTTTGTTTTGTGTTTCCAGAGGTGATGCAGTCCATCACAGCAGGGAAGGCATAACAGCTGGACTGAGGCTTCAGGGCAGTCAGGAAGCTTGGGAAGCCAAAGGAAGAGAGGGAAGGGGAGATAGGGAAGGAAGAGGGAGAGGGCACTATATATATGATGATCTTCCTCCATCAGAGATCCATCTTGTGAAGTTCCATGACTTTACAAATATAGTGCCACCAATTAGGAATCACGCTTTAAGCACATGAGCCTATGGGGGATATTTACCAACAAGTCACAACAAAAGTCACATAGATAATAGTTTATTATTGTTGTTCTTTTCCAGAAATATGAGCAGGAACTTTTCAAATTGGCTCTGCCTTGCCTGAGTGCAGTTGCGGGAGCTTTACCTCCAGACTACATGGAGTCAAACTATGTCAGTATGATGGAAAAACAGTCATCCATGGATTCTGAGGGGAACTTTAACCCACAACCCGTTGATACCTCAAAGTATGGACTCTTTCTATTGCAGCAGATTTTTATTGTAAATGATGTGTGAAGTCTGAAATTGAATAAGGTACTGAAGTGAACTTTCTCTGATACATGCCCCCTTTGAATAGGAGCCCCTTGAATTTATCAGATGGCAGTAAAAATAATGGTGAATATACCAATATCAGAAAGATGTGTACCCTCCAGGGTACTCTTTGCTGAAGGGAGGAGTCTCAGTGGATAGCCACGTTATGCTATCTAGAAAAAGGAGACTCAGCAAAATACATGAGCTTTCTTTAGTTTAAAGTTAAACTGAAATATGTATCAGTAACTACAATCAACCCCTGCCTAGCATGGTTAGCTGAGGATAGCTTCAAAATGTTCCTGTAGTGCTGTTTCTGTCATCATTTCACCCATCAACAGCAACTCAGACAGAGTCAGGCTTCGTTGATGATATCCCGCATCACAAAGAGATGGATAGAATATCAAATGGAATTTGGCATGAAGAAAATAAGTCTATAGTCAGAATGTGGGCAGAACTGATAGCCTTAAGTAAAGATAAAACATATGATCTCTATCAAGTTTCATACATGTACTTAGTTTCCTAAGTCGTTCTACAAGTGGGATACTTGGGTGCTTTATGCGTTTGAAGTTCAAGTAGGACCACAGCAAAGTTTGCGAGGAAAGCTGCCTCTTCACTTAGTTTATTGATTCATGGTAACTTGGCAAGACTAGTTAGCAAGGTAATCACATGTTGGTTATTAACCACAAGTTCTGAATCAGTCTGAGACTGAAATTTGAAGCTTTAGAGTAGCCCCCAGTTGGTTTAGCCCCCTAAACCAATCAGAATATCAGCACAAGGGATGTGCCATTAATGTAAAAATGTCTTTAAAGTACGTGCTTGATACTACATGATAGTCCTGTGAGGAAAGGTCTACCCCTAAGTGTTCGGATTATGTGATTGGTTCTTTGTACCTCTTTCAAAGTAAGTCACCAAAGCATCACAGGGTCACATTACTCCATAGGTAAGTGTCTGGTCTGCTTACACACAGAGTGATTCAGGGTTTTCAGAAGAACAGCATCATGGTTTAGGTGTTGATGATGAATGAAATCCAATTAACTAACAAGTGTCGGCACACATGCTAATTTACCCAGACTTGCTTCCTATGGAAATTCTTCAGTATAGGTTTACATGGTGGTCTGAGTAATTTCTACTTGGGTATGATTTTTCTAAGTATTGTTTCTTGAGTGTGTGTTTGCCAGTTACCAACTGATAACTTTATTGACAAAGATCAGAAAACTATCTCATTATGCTGGGTTTTATCTAGAATTCAGTTCTCAAAGTTAAGTATTCTAGTAAGTCATATTTACTAGGGAGTGGAATGTGTATTCAATTCTCTATTCATAGATACTTTTGATATTCTCAAGTCTGTACATTTATCAGTAGACCCACTCCTTAATTGCACATGCTGGACAGAAATGGAATAAATATTCATTGAAACAAGAAAATAATTAACAATAAATATTATCAAACAATAAAGATTGTTAATTACTCTTCCCTGTGGCCCAAATTAGTAACATCTATAATGTTATCTATATGGAGGCATAATATCAGAAAGCATTAATACATAAATAATTATATGAAATTAAGTTAAAAATGTGGCAGATCAGAAATCAACAATGCTGTTCATTTATAGTTCAGCAAACACGGTTTAAAGAGACAGAATAATTCCAAAGAAAATGTATAAAAGAAAAGCATGATTTAAACTTACTGAGTGTTGGTTTGGGTTTGTTTTTCTTCTATTGTACCATCTATTGTCTTCCTCTTTGAATGTATTTTAACTAACATATATCATATTACATTTATTTTTTATATTAACACAATAAACGATGTCTCAGTTTGAGATGAATAGATAGAACATGATCTGCTTGACTTACATTGTTTGGAAATATGAAGAAGTAATCATTTGTTACAACTGTTCTTATTTTTTTTTAACAGTTATGAGTTGAATGGAATCTGAGTATTACTCAGCTGTGAGTAACTATGAATACAATTGCTTGTGAATTCTGAAAACCACCAAGCTTTTTTCCTTTATTTTTCTTTTAGCATTACAATTCCTGAGAAGTTGGAATACTTCATTAACAAATATGCAGAACATTCCCATGATAAATGGTCCATGGACAAGGTAAAGGTTACAAATGTCGTCTTCCCATCCAAGGCTGCCATTGTGAATGCCAGGGTGCTGCTTAACTATATCTTCCTCTTTGTGTGTGTATAGTGCATATTTCTGTGTGTGCATGTCTATTAATTTACACATAAATGTGCAGCCCTAAGTGAAAAGCAGACAGAAAATGCCCCAAAGGATGCTCATGTCCTGAGATACCCAGTGGCATGGCATGTCTGTTTCCTAGCTTGAGGTCTGTTGGTTGATAGGCACCATGACCAAAAGACTTGGGAAAGAAGTGGTTTATTTGACTTAAATGTCCTGATCATAGTTGACCATTCAGGGGAGAAAGGGCAGGAACTCAAGCAGGAGCAGAGGCAGGAACCATGGAAGAACACTTGCTCCCTTTGCTCAGTTTGCTTTCTTATACAAGCCAGGACTGCGTGCCCAGAGATAACACCACTGACAGTGAGTTGTGCCCTCCCACATGAATCAGTAATGAAGAAAATGTCCTCCACACATGCACTTAGACCGGTCTGATGGTAGTAAATATTTAGCTGAGGTTCCCCCTTCCTTGGTGACCCTGATTTGTGTCAAATTGTCAGGAACTAAACCAGCACAGTTTAATGCTGTGTTTCCCACTGTGCTGAGACCACCTGCTTCTTCCTTTCTCATAGAAACACTTCTCTGTTTTCTTTGTTGTAGAAATTAACAGTCTTATCAGAGATGCCACTCAAGAGTCACTTTGACACAGTGACTCCATTGTACACTAGGTGGCTGGGATGGGGGAGTATGAGAGAGGCCTTGGGAAGGAAGTCTTGAATTGGTCCAGTCTTGCTTCCTGGATTCTAGGAGCTAATGATGGTATGAGCAAAGGATGGTAAATCAAATTATTGGAGGATGAAGCCATTGATAGGCAGTGGGATACAGAAATGAGCAAATAGGAAACGTTATTCTGAGACACTCCTGATT
>CAJQZJ010034182.1:8017012-8042012 GCA_907164525.1 Lophiomys imhausi | reverse complement strand
TGTTCACTGCTCGGAACTGTGGTGAAGATAGTGCAGGTAAAGGACCGGCAGTAGGGGCAGCTCATGCAAGGCTCTTAAAAGATTTATTTATTATGTATACAGTGTTCTGTTTGCAGGCATATCTGCAGGCCAGAAGAGGGCACCAGATTTCATTATGGATGGTTATGAGCCACCATGTGGTTGCTGGGAATTGAACTCATGACCTCTGCAAGAGCAGCCAGTGCTCTTAACCGCTGAGCCATCTCTCCAGCCCTCATGCAAGGCTCTTGAGTGTGCCCAGCACCGTGCTGAGGTGCTGTCCGTTGTCTAAGCCACACCCACCTTTGAGCTAGGCTGCGTATTTAGTGTTAGCTCCATTGCTTAGGGAGCAAACGCAGCTTTGAAAGTGGCAAGTAACTTGGCTTGGAACATGTAGACTGTCTTGTCAGATACAGGCAAGATGACCCTTACAATGACATCATCAATTGCCTGTGCGAAGGAACAAATAGTGATAAGGAATGACAGCTGAGTGGGGCGGGAGGAGTGGCTGATTGTGCAAGTGATCCATCTACTTTAATTTCTGTCACTGTGGTAGGATATATTGACACAAAAGGACTTAGGGGAGAAAATTCCAGGTTGCAGGCCTTCACTGTGGAAGTCATAGCAGGAGCCCGAGAGAGACGGTCTCCTCACACCCACAGTCAAGAGCAGAGAGAAATGAACGCAACCATGCTTGCTTGCTCGTGGTCACCCTGATGTCTCTACACTCACATGCAGTTAGGATCGCTCCTCTAAAGCTGTGGAGTCGTACTCAATTTTTCACTTTCACTATCAGTTATATTTTTATGCACTTACTGAACACACACTCCAGTATGCACACACACACAGACACACACAGAGACACACACACAAACACACACACAGAAAGAGCCAGAGAGAGATCAATGATAGAGTTAAAATTAAAAGAATGATTAGTTTTCTGTCTTCTTTCATGAGTCATGTGCTCATTCCCCGAATTTCATTCTTCCTCCTCATGTACTATTTCAAATACAAGAATAGTGTGATGATGAAATATTTTAAGATAGAGCTTAAGATTTTTTAGGAAGACCCAGAGTTCATGCTTTTCTCACTGGTTAGGCTGATCAGGCATGTGATGAGAGTGAAACTGTGGAAGTTGACAAGGAGATGTATTCTATATTACTGGTTTATTTTTATGGGTCTTTGTGTGTACATCTCTGTGTGCATGTGCACACATGAGAGCGAAGCTGCCCACAGGGAACTGAAGAGGGTGTCAGACCCCCCAGAGCTGGAGTTATGGTCAATCTTGAACCACCCAATGCCGTAACGTTAATTATTAACTTTTTATACTGTTTATCCCTGAAGTAATCAGATTAATTATTCAACCATATGTGATTGTGACACCCTCAAATAAAATATAATTTGATGCACCCTTGAAGTTGTTCTGTTGCTTTCACCACAGAAAACATTGTCTGAAGCTCACATTGTGTTTCTGAGGGCTCTTTCTGCAGTGTTTAATAAGATGCTGTTTTCTCTTGAATCGAACCATCCAGGTGTCTGTAGACGCTGCACATGGGTACAGCCCTCGTGCCATCGATATGAGCAACGTTACACTCTCTCGAGACCTGCATGTGAGTACCCAGCTTTTACAATAGTCTCTAAAGCTCAGTTATAATAATGATAAAAAAAGCAAGCTAGAACGCTGTCCTGTGCATTTTACTGTTTCATGCTGATCCTATGATGAGTTCATAGCATTCCTGGTTGTTACACACCTGACCTTTCAGTACCCTGAAAGTTGATAACATAAGTCCTCATCTGTCTGTGGTCTCATCTTTCATGTCTTCTGTTCCTTCCTGTGGTCTGGAATGTTAAGTGGATACCTTCAGCAGTTAACACTCCCTATTCTGAGGTCCATGATGGATCCTCTTGTCTTTCTGTTCCATTCCACCTTGGACATGAATCTTCCCTACATTTGGTATTTTCGGGTTGTGTGTATTGACCCCTGTCTAATCATGTGGTGGATGCCAGGGTCATCAGACTGATGGCCAGAATAGGTCAGTGCTTGTGTCCAGTCATCCTTAGTTTACTTTATGATGGCCCAGACTGCGAGCTCAGGGACACAGAGGAGGCCTGAGGCATGGACCATGGGAGGAACGATAAACTCTAATGTGGCATGGCAGCACTGCAGAGTGCGTGAAGACAGACAGGCACTGCACTAAGGACCTAATACTGTCTGGAGTTTCAGGCCTTCACTGGGGGCCTTGGTGAGTACTGCTTAGGATGAAGGTGGCTACTATTCAGCTTTTTAAAATGTGTCCTTGGGGCTGCAGAGATAGGTCAGTGGTTAAACGCACTTGCTACTTTTCTGGAGGAGCTGAGTTTATCCTCAGCAATGTCAGTAGCTCATAGTGTCTGAGACTTCAGCTCTGGAGGTGAGATGCCCTCTTTTGATCACTGTGGGTGCCTACACACACACACACACACACACACACACACACACAAATATAAAAATGCATGAGAAAAGAGTAAATAAATAATAATGAATACTCTGTTTAATGACCACCTTAATTGCTCATATTGAAGAATACATATTTTAGGTTGTTCTTCTGTGGAAATTTACCGCATTCCATTTGTCTGGTCTGTGTCATTAGGGAATGTGTTTTGGAATGAGTGATTTGAGTAAAAGATAAAAACTTATTTCCATAGAGCTTAAGTTGTCAAGTCAACGTAGAATGTTGATCTTGGTATATTTAGTATTCGTTCAAGAGAACTAAGGATACAAATATGAATTTCCTGTGCTGTTAAAATGTTTGGTTTACTATTCATTCTTGCTCATGTAGCAATCAATTAAAATGACATTGTATTCCTGACTATGAAAGAACAAAAGAATATTAGATTTTTTTTTCCCTCAAAATTCACAAGGTCCAGCACTCGAAAGGCAGGGGCAGATGGATCTCTGTGGCTCAAGGCCAACCTGGTCTATAAAGCTAGTCCAGGACAGCCAGGGCTCTGTTACATGGAGAAACCTTGTCTCAAAAAAAAAAAAAATTCACAAGGCCTCAGAAAAGATCACACATCTGTTCTAAGACTCCCCATTTGGTTTTTTATAAAGAATGACCTGTAAGTAAAATCTTTGTCCATATATGGTGTTCTTATTATTTAATAAGGTCCAGATTGGCTTATAAAATTTTATGAGTTAAAACACAATTTGTGTTTATGTCTATTTTCTGACCACATTCATAGCTATTTTGAAGCTTCATTGTTGAATTCACAAAAGATATGTTTAAACATAATGAATAACAAAGGCTGTTCCCATCATACCCACAGTGTGGAGATATTAACTGTGTAATTTATCAAATCGTTAAAATTCTATGGAATTGGATTTCCAGATGAGAGTGTTGTGCTTGTTTATATTATAAGCGTGTCTCAGCACTAATATTCTGCTCTATTCCTTTAAGACATGGCTGTGTGTTCCACCCTAGAAGACAGCTCTGTCCTCTTGTAATGAAGGTCAATTGACTCTTATTTGGTACTTTGTAGGCTATGGCAGAAATGATGGCTGAGAACTACCACAACATATGGGCCAAGAAAAAGAAAATGGAGCTGGAATCCAAAGGTAGTATTTTTTAGAGACCTATATTAAAAAAAAAAAAAAAAAAAAAAACAGAGGGAGTTTTACTACAGGAGTGCAGGATGCCAATGAAGTAGTTACTCTCTTTTGCTCAAAACCTTCCCATACCTTCATTCTACAACAATGTTTCAAACATACCCCCACCCAGATTCCAACAAGAAACTGTAATTTCCTCACTGTCAGAGTGTATTTTCCTTGTATTTTAATGGCGTTTTCCTCCCTCTTTGTATCTGAATTTACTGTAGGGATTGATAGATTAATATAAATTAGATTTAGTAAATATCTAGGTTTCTGATACAGTCTCTTAATCCGGGGCATGAAGATCAACTTGGCTGTGAGCAATTAGCTTATCAGCTTATGGATGAAGTCACATAAGGGGAGTTTCTTTAGACTGAAAAACAAGGTTGAAGCCAGGTGAAACAAGGAAAGACTTTATGGCCTGGCATTGTTTTCAACTGCTAAGGGGGCAGAGCCCAAATTAAGCTGAAGCAGGTGGAACAAGGAGCGATTCTATTTAAGGACAAGTGGTTGAGCCCAGAGAGCTGCGTGCTAGGGCCCCCCCACAATACTAGAGAGCTCCGATGCTACTGAGTCCTACTGAAGAAAGTGCTAGTGAATTGATGGCCAGATTTCCCTGAGGCAGAAAGAAGCTGGTGAGCAAAGAAAGCCTCGGCAGGACAGCAAAAGGCCAAGGACTAAACCCTGTGGCTCAGCTTTTGCCTAGAGGGGTTTGACCTGTCCGAACAGTGGCCTGATCAGAACTGTGGCCAGCTTTAAAGACTGACGCAGAGCGGCAGAGTTGCTGATATGAAGGAAGTAAGTTGGCCTACAGACTGCTGGGGTCTCCCCGAGAGAAGAAAGCCTCAAGCCTTATTTAAGGTGAGACTTTGATAGCCAATTTACCCTGACAAACCTGCGTCTGAGATATTCCAGAAAAAGGACTGCTAAGTGCATTAAAGAGTCTACCCCAGAGACTGTGTTCCTGATGACTGAGGACCTGCCCCAGAGACTGTATCCTTATGAAAATAGTTGTAATAGTTATCAATAGGTTTAGTGGTTAGGTCTTAGGGGTTATAGGAATTTATAGGAGTTGTATGCATTCATAGGGGTTGTAGGAATTTGTAGGAATAGTAATTAAGTAAGTGTATTTCTTATAAGTGAACATAGTCAGTAATAAATAAATGTTTAATAAATAAATAAATGTTAAAAAGTACAGTTTCAATTTACACTACCTGTATTTACACTATCTGTATTTACACTACCATCCCAATACCCTCTTCCCCTTTACCCTTCTTGGGTGAGGGGGGCCCTACATATCAAACCCCCTCAGTTCATCAGTCATATGAGGGCTAAGAGCTTCCTCTTGCACTGGGGCCTGACATGGCAGCCCAGCTAAGGGCACTAACAGGCAATGGAGTCTATGTCAGAGATGGCCTCCGCTTACACTGGCTGAGGGATATGTATGAAGACCAAGTTGTCTATCATCTATATATGTACAGGGAGGCCTGGGTCTAGTCTATAAATGCCTCCCCCCTTTTCTTGGTTAGTGTTTCAGTCTCTGTAAGCCTCTAGGGGCCTAGATTGATTGGTTCTGTTGATCTTCATGTGGTGTTCTTGTCCCCTTGGGAGGTTTCTCTCTTCCTCCTCCTCTTATACACGACTTCCAGAGCTCCACCTAATGTTTGGCTGTGTGTCCCAGCATCTGTTTTGATCTGCTGCTGGGTGGAATTTCTCATAGGATAGTTATGCTAGGTGCCTGTTCCTTTGGGTCTGTGGGTTTTAGGATAGTTATCCTGTACTATAAGGCTAAAATCCAGTTATAGTTGAATAAATGCCATGTGTATCTTTCTGGGTCTGGGTTAGTTTACTCAGGATGAGCTTTTCTAGTTCCATCCATTTGGCTGCAAATTGCATGATTTTCTTGTTTCTGATAGCTGAGGAGTATTCCATTGTGTAAATCAACCACAGTTTTTTTTTTTTTAATTCATTCTTCGATTGAAGTACATCTGGGTTGTTTCCAGTTTCTAGCTATTAGGAATAAAGCTGCTGTGAACATAGTTGAGCTGATGTCCTTGTGGTTTGGTGAAGAATCTTTGGATATATGCCTGGGAGTAATATGGTTGGGTCTTGAGGTAGAGCTATTCCAAATTGTCTGAGCTATCATCAGATTGATTTCTTTTACCTTTGCATTTGAGACAGAGTTACCCTGAGATGTAAGACTGGCTGTAAACTTACTATGTAGCCCAAGCAGACTGTGACCTTTTTGCCTCAGGCTCCTGAGTTACTACTGGCCTTCTTTTCTCCTTTTTCTTTTAAATATTTTTTAGATTCATATCTACTATTTATGTGCAAATGTGAATTCAGCACCCCCAGAGGCAGGAAATGGATATCAGATCCGCTAGAGCTGGACTTGCAAATGTTTGCTTGTGATGTGGGTGTTGGAAACCAAAGTTGTCCTCTGGAAAAGTAGTGGGTGGTCTTAACCTTAGAGTCATCTCTCCAGTCCCTTTCTCCTCTTTAAAAAGTACCAAAATGCTAATGAAATATTTTCATTATTTACTTACATAAATATATATTATTCAAGTTAATTCATTGTACACCAAGAGTTTCTTGCATTGTTATTCATTTGGCCTTAATTTGTATACATATAATGTGTGTGTTTATATATTTGTATGTATATGTTTGTATATATTATTTGTGCATGTTTGTGTGTGTGTGTGTGTATTTCTCTGTGTGTTAAGGTTGGAAGCATTCAGTGATTCAGTATTGAGCCTTCCCAGTTTCATTTCTGCCCATTCTGATTCTTCTTCTTTTTTTTTTTTTAACCATCATTACATCTATGCGTAGATGAATCCACTTTAGAAAAACCAGGAGAACAGTTTTTATTTTGGTTACTCTGGTGGTTGGTGCCCTTGAGGAGTATATGAAAGGTTAATGGAGAATCAGAGACCATGACAGAAGTATGCATCATTAAGAGAGATAAGAGTCAAAAATTAGGTGGCCATAAGTGTGTGGGTCTATTTCTGGATCTTCAATTCGATTCCATTGATCTACTGGTCTGTTTCTATACCAATACCATGCTGTTTTTACAACTATTGCTCTGTAGTACAGCTTGAAATCTGGGATGTTATACCTCCAGATGTTTTTTTGTTGTACAGGATTGATTTAGCTATTCTGGGCTGTTTGTTGTTCCATATGAAACTCAGAATAGCTCTTTCCAAGTCTATAAAAAAATGTGTTGGTATTTTGATAGGAATTGCATTGAATCTATATATTGCTTTTGGTAGGATGGCCATTTTTATTATGTTGATCCTACCTATGCATGAGCATGGGAGATCTTTCCATCTTCTAAAGGCCTCTTCCATTTCTTTCTTCAAGGGCTTGAAGTTCTTGTTGTACAGGTCCTTTACTTGCTTGGTTAGAGTTACCCCCAGGTATTTTATGTTGTTTGTGGCTATTGTGAAGGGGGTTGTTTCCCTTTTTTCTTTCTCAGCCCATTTGTTTGGTGTATAAAGAAGGGCTTCTGATTTTTTTGAATTAATTTTGTATCCAGCCACTTTGCTGAAGGTGTTTATCAGCTGTAAGAGTTCTCTGGTGGAATTTTTGGGGTCGCTTATGTATACTATCATATCATCTGCAAATAGAGATAATTTGACTTCTTCATTTCCGATGTTTATCCCCTTGATGTCCTTTAGTTGTATTATTGCTCTAACAAGAATTTTAAGGACTATATTGAAGAGATATGGTGAAAGTGGACATCCTTGTCTTGTCCCTGAGTTTAGAGGAAATGCTTCAAGTTTCTCTCCATTTATTTTGATGTTGGCCACTGGCCTGCTGTATATTGCCTTTATTATTTCTAGGTACAGCCCTTGTATGCCCGTTCTCTCCAGAACATTTAGCATGAAGGGGTATTGGATTTTGTCAAAGAAGCCAAAACGGATATGGAAGAAGGACAGCATCTTCAAAAAATGGTGCTGGTCCAACTGGATGTCCATGAAGGGGTGTTGGATTTTGACAAAGAAGCCAAAACGGCACAATGGAAGAAGGACAGCATCTTCAACAAATGGTGCTGGTCCAACTGGATGTCCATCTGTAAAAGAATGAAGTTAGACCCATACTTATCACCTTGTACAAAACTTAAGTCCAAATGGATCAAAGACCTTAACATAAGGCCGGTCGGTCACACTAAATCTACCAGAAGAAAAAGTGGGAGAAACCCTCGAACTAATTGGCACAGGTGACAACTTCCTGAACAGAACACCAACAGCTCAGGACTTGAGATCAACAATCAATAAATGGGACCTCATGAAACTGAAAAGCTTCTGTAAGGCAAAGGACACTGTCATTCGAACAAAACAGCAGCCTACAGACTGGGAGAAAATCTTCACCAACCCCACATCTGACAGAGGTCTAATATCCAAAATCTACAAAGAACTCAAGAAATTAAATGCCAAGAAACCAAATAATCCAATCAAAAAATGGGGTACAGAGCTAAATAGAGAATTCACAAAGGAGGAATCCCTAATGGCTGAGAGACACTTGAAGAAATGCTCAACATCCTTAATCATCAGAGAAATGCAACTCGAGACGACTCTGAGATACCATCTCACATCTGTCAGAATGGCTAAGATCAAAAACTCAAATGACAGCACATGCTGGCGAGAGTGTGGAGAAAGGGGTACCCTACTCCATTGCTGGTGGGAATGCAGGCTTGTGCAACCACTATGGAGGTCAGTCTGGCGATATCTTAAAAGTGGTAACTTCTGGGTATACACCCAAATGCCTCTTCACGGAATCATAAGGAAGTTTCCTCATCTATGTTTATAGCAGCCTTATTTGTAATAGCTAGAAACTGGAAACAACCCAGATGTCCCTCAACCGAAGAATGGGTCAAAAAACTGTGGTACATCTATACAATGGAATATTATTCAGCTATCAGGAACAATGAAATTATGCAATTTGCAGCCAAATGGATGGAACTAGAAAAGCTCATCCTGAGTGAACTAACCCAGACTCAGAAGGACACATATGGCATCTATTCACTTATAGTAGGATTTTAGCTATATAGTAGAAGGTATTAATACTACAACTAACACACCAAAGGGAACTTGGACATAGACTTCTTATTTTTAATTTTTATTCTTTATTTATTTTTATATATTAGTTATATTTTTTTCTATTTTTATCTATTGTATGCTTATTGGTTTGTTTGTTTAGTAGTTCTCTCTCCTGGGCAACGAGACACTTTTCACCTATGGTACTGCTTCGTAGATCCCCAATGAATGAAGAGGCTCTTGGCCCTCATACGACCTCTCAACTGAGATGAGGGACTGTTATATAAGGACACCCCACCCCAGAAAAATGGGATGGAAGGGTTAGGAGGTAAAGAAAAAAATGAAATGTGATGTTTCGACCTTTTACTACTAATTGTCATAAACTGTTTAAGATAATTAAGAAATGCAAACTAATGGTTATGCAAGCCGGTCATTCTGTTAGGTACTGTGACAGCCTATTATAGTTACTTGCTAAGCTAATCAGAAATAAACCTGCTAAGAGACAAGCAACATCTGCTTACCCTAATATAAGAGATAGATAGGGCCTCTTCAAAAACCTCAAGAGATCTGCAGAATATGGCATTCAAAGATGTTTTTGTAACTTTAGATTTTTTTATATCAAGACATATCAACTCCTGACAGCACCCCCTATTCTCCTCCAAGTAGAAGATGAGCATCGAAGAATCTCCAATGGGAGATGATTGAATTAGTCGCAAGCCTATCTCTTGGTAGGAAAAGCCCCTTGCTCCAACTGTAGACAGAATGCTGTCCAAAAAGGACAAAACTTGGAAGCAGGTAAGTCGACAGCCTAGCTCTGCCATGACAGGGTAGGTAAGTCCTTCATAACCCCTGCTCTACAATCAATGTCTGTCAGAGAAACGGGGCCAAATGACTGAAGATCGATGCTGTAACGTATGGAGAGAAAATGGGAACTGTCCAGGCAGCCACAGATTTGTCATTTCTTAGTTTGGGAAGCTGCAGGCCCTGTACTTCCTATAAAATCAAATATATTTATCCCTCTCAGGTCTCTGAGGTGGTTGAAGAACAGATAGCTAGAGTCTCATAATTTAATTTTGAGTTGTTTAGGAGTCAAGAGAGTGTTATAGATCTAAGAAAATACTTTTAAAATTGTGTTGCATGTTAGTATGAATGTTGAGTCAGATATAGACCTTTAAACTCATGGAGATGTTTAGATAGTAGAATGTTAAAGTCAGGTACCAAATACATATGGACTGGTCATTGGGAATGTACGTTAAGCCATATAACCCTCATAACTGTGGCCTAATTACCTCTGTTGTACTGTATTGTATTTGTTATTATAAGAGAAGGAGCCATTTGTTGGACTGAAAGGGGAAACTGTAGGGGAAAATAAGATATACCTTAAACTTAAAAGAAAAAAAAAGGGAAGAGGATGGGGGGGGTTGAGGGTGGGAGGGTGGGACTGGAGGGGGAATAGGGAGGGGACTGTGACTGAGATGTAACTTGAAGAAATAAAAAATAAAGGAAAAAAAAGAGAGATAAGAGTGAAGGCTGGGAATGTAGCTCAGGACTTCCTAGCATGTTCATGGCCCTGGGGTTAATCCCCAGATGTGCTAATGATGAGAGAGGTTAAAAAAAACAGAAGCAGAGAAATTGAAGTCTTAAAACTAGTATCAGTGCTCTAAAACAGTGACAAGATTTAGCTTGCATTTCTTTCTTCTCCACTTCCACTATCACTTGGAATATTTTGTGTTGTGGTACTCTGCCTTTGAGACAAGGGTTGAGTTTTCCTTACCTTCCCATACAAATATGAACAATCTCACAGTCAGAGCAAGAGTTACCATGTTTCAGGTAGCATCCTGGGAACTCTTGCATATCCCCTGGGCTCTCTGTTGAGCTAGCTCTTTTTTTTCCCAACGAAACACGCCAACACCTACATGAGCAGTGGGAAACAACAAGGGAAGGGCAAAGCGGATCCCCAGAGTCACACTGCTATTTAGACATACCCCTACTATGAGTTCCTTTGTTTTTGTGACAAAATCTCATGTAGCCCAGGGTGGCATTGAGTTTGATATTTAGCTGAGGATGATCTCTAACTCCTGATTCTCCTGCCTCCACCTCCCAGGAGCTGAAATTACAGGCATGTACATACCTGACCGATTCTCATGATTTTTAAAATTATACCTATTTTCTACAAATTCTAATATATAGGATATCCAGGCTCTTGCTAGAATCTATTGGCTGAAAGCTTTTAATTTTTCAAATAGGAGATACTTAATAGTGATCAGCTTTTAACTTAGCAAGCTCACATGTGTTTTTGTGTGTATTTATGTATACTGTGATCTAGAAGGTACCACGAGAATTCCTTATTGAGGACATTTTTATTTTCTTCTCTCCTTGAAACAGAAAAATGAAGCATGACCCTGTAGCTTGTCTTAAAATCTTCCCCCAGTTATGCCTGCTTTATTGTCTATTACCACTCTTCAAATTTAGGCTCTACCTAAATAAAGAATGCCCTTGGCTTTTTTCCTTCCATGATGACAGCACATGTAGCCAACACATGATATCCCCAATACATGCACTTTCAGGCTTGAAATGCCTGTTGGAAGGTCCATGTCATCTCAGAGTATGTGGGTTTTTTTTTCTTGCTGATCTCTTAGGAGGAGGAAACCACCCCCTATTGGTGCCCTATGACACACTGACAGCCAAAGAGAAAGCCAAGGACAGAGAGAAGGCCCAGGACATCTTCAAGTTCCTACAGATCAGTGGTTATGCTGTATCCAGGCAAGTGGATGCTCAGCTCATGTCCTTTCCAAATGCTCATTCAGGTTCCGCTTGAAAATGTGTTGCTCAGTGACTTGACCTGGGGCCATCAGTTAGTACGTTCAAAATACACCTCTTAGCTTCCCTTCTGTTACTGTGATAAAGGGCCTAACAAAAACAGTTTAGAGGAGAAAGAACTTATTTTATGTCACGATTCTAAAGATGGGATTGCAGCCCATCTTTGGAGAAGTCACAATGGCAGAAGGCCAAAGCTGTTAGTCACATGGCTGTCAAGAACAGAGAAAAATGAATGCACACTTGCTTAGTACTCAGTAACCTTTCTCTCCTTTTACACAGCCCAGTGCCCCAAAACATTGAATGATGCCACCCATTTTCAGGATTAGTTTTCCCACGTCAATTAGGGCAACTAGCACAGTCCCCCAGAGACATGCCCACAGGCCAACCTCGTCTAGAGAGTCCCTCATTGGGTTCTTTTCCCAGGTGATTCTAAGTTGTGTCAAGTGGATAGTTCAGTCGTCACAACGTGGTCCAGAGACATCAATGCCCTTAGGTATTTGTTCCCTAAGTTCCTTATGCAGCTTCATTCAACTGCCTTCCATCTCTAAGCAAAAGAAAAAAGAAAAGAAGAGGAAAAAAGAACCACTCCCTGTTTGCATAAATGCAACATTGTAACACCTAGTAATGGAATGACTCACTACAGTTTCATAGTGAAGGCAAATACTCATATAACTAAATCCCACTTTTGTCATATGAAGTAATAATATTATGTTACCTTCAATTTTATGTGTAGTTTTAAAATTAAATTTTGTCCTCTGAGAGATCACATCTTACTGTTGTGTGCACACTTGTGTATTTATTTTTGCTGTTCTAGAGGGTTCAAGGACCTGGATCTGGATACACCTTCCATTGAGAAGCGGTTTGCCTATAGTTTCCTGCAGCAGCTGATTCGCTATGTGGATGAGGCTCATCAGTACATCCTGGAGTTTGGTATGTAGCTGGTCTTGCTGCTCATCGTTCGGCTCTTGCTGATCCTAGAGCTTGCAGTATCAGGGCGTCCATAGCCCAGAAGGGGCCACTTCCATATTCCACCCATCTCAGTACAAAAGAATGCGTAACAGCCAGTAACCAACAAGTTTCTGGACGATGGTCAAATTTGAGAACTTTATAATATCCACATGGTGTCATATGAGTGTACATGTGTTTATCACACACTGATGGAAGTTTGGTTGTTTCCAGTATTTTCCTACTATAAGTCTGTAATGGCCTTCTGGCACAAAAATGACTTTTTTTTCTCAATCAAACATCTTCAGCATTGGGGTGACCAGGTTAAAGATTGTTTGCATTTGCGCTTCTCAGTATTTAACATAAAAACTGTGTTTGAATTGGGGGGGGGGGGTGTGCATCCTTCCAGTCGGTAAGAACAGGATTTTTGTTGTTGTTGTTCATTTTTTGTTTGTTTGTTTGAGTTAGGGTCTCACTATGTAGCGAGTCCTGCCTGGCCCTGAGCTTACTATGGGTCACATAAACTGGTCTTGGATTCACAGAGATCTACCTGCCTCTACTTCCTTCATGCTGTGTCATCACACCCAGCTAAGAACAGCATTTTAATACTGAAATTTTGAACACTGGCAATGAGAGTTTCATCAACGGGCCTTTCTATGCAACTGTACAGTTGTGTTACAGAGGGTAGAGAAAATTGCAAGCTAGGAGACCCCTAATAAAAACAATAACAACTCCCCTTTAGGTTTCCTTCCTTCCTCCCTCCCTCCCCTCCCTCCTTTTCTTCCTCCCTCCCTCTTTCCTTTTTGAAGTGATAAATAGCAATGAAACAGGCTTGTAAGGGTGAGGGCAAGGAGGATAGGGGAGGGCAGATGGAGAGAGAAACAAATTAGAACAAAGTCTAATGTGCAGAATCGCTGCAATGGAAACTGTTGAATGCCAGTTTTAAAGTTAAAAAAAGACTGAAAATATCAGAAGCCTCCACATTCAGGCCCACCTTAATAAAAATCAATGCAAAACCTAAGTAAGAATATGCGCCCACTCTTATCGCCACTGGGGCCCCAGTAGGTCTGCATTTTGACTTTTCTATATTCCATTGACATATCTATAAGATAGTGTTCTAGTTATGTTTCTGTTATTAGGGCAAATGCTCTGACCAACAACTGAGAAAGTAAGAAAAGGTCTTCTTTCAGCATTTAATTCCAGGCCACACCATATCACTGTGGGAAGTCAAGGCAGGAACTTGAAAGCAGGCTTGCTAATCTATATTAGCATTGTATCCAATTAGGAAACTCACTTCACAGCCAAACAAGTATTCAGGAACCATGGGAGATGATGCTTGCTGGCTAGCAGACAGGCTACGTTTAATTAGCTTTCCTATGCAACCCTGCCTAGAGCATGGTGCTACCCAAGTGGGCTGGGCCCTCCCACATCAATTAACTGTTAAAACAATCCTCCACAGGCATGCTCACAGGCCAATTGACCTAGGCAATTCTTCAGTTGAGATGCCCTTCTCAGGGACCCCTGGCTATGTTGAATTGACTGCCAACACTAACCAGGACAGATGTCCCTGGTATATTTGTACTCATAACTCTTCGTATGAGTTGGCCATAGCAATTTTCTAATTTGGACCTGATTGTTTTGAAAGAACTTGTATTTTTTGTCACATTTGATGAATTTAGCCCTTACACTTTGGTTAGTGTTTTCGTTTTGGCTGATGTTTTCTATTTGGTTTGGTGTGATGATACATTTAGGAAGGCATTTTTAGCTATGTATTTTGGGTGAATCTTCAACATAGACCTAAAATCTCTTCCTGTCTACAGATGGTGGTAGCAGAAGCAAAGGAGAACATTTCCCGTACGAGCAAGAAATCAAGTTCTTTGCCAAAGTACAGTATATGTCGTGTCTTGTTTCTGCTTCAGTGTGTGTGTTGACAAAATAGAATCATCATGTCATCAGTGCACTTGTCTATAAATGCTACTCTCACTACAAGTGCATACTCTCTGGAGCAGAAATACCTGTATGACTCATGTGAGATGGGTCTGTTTCTGGTGTTCTTGGTCAGTACTTACCTTACATTCACTCAGCTCTCCCTACCATGTTCTTCATATGTCTTAGTTATGCAATAATAATAATAATAATCATAATCATCATCATCATCATCCTCCTCCTCCTCATCATCATCCAAGTTCTAATTCTTATGGCTGTCTTGTGTGAAATAGAAGAAATATCTCAATTCCTTAACATTTTGTCCATTCTCTGTTAGCTAATGAGCTTAGTTCTGTATGAATGAATCTATTACTTTGGCCATAAATTCTGTGTTGTAGAGTCTCAGTCTTGCTTGTTCACAGGCAGAGGCTCAGAAGATAAATTGATTATAGGAAGAATATAGCCCATCATTATTATTGATCCCATTTCATAGGGACTTCTCAAGGGTTCTCCATATTGCTGGGGAATTCATCGCTTCCTTCAGCCAGGGAGGGATGAACTAAGGACACTGCAGCCACCTGGGCTCATTTACTTCCTTTGTACTGTCAGGCAGTAGACTGGCCAGCCTGGGGACTGACATAGGTACATTAGTTTCCCTTGGGTAAATGTGCCTCTTAACAACAGCTTGCAGTTAAGCTGGAGGCTCAATGCTACTGACAGTTTACTTCCAATATACTTGTATTGGTGATATTTCAGATCATTTTCTATAAATCCCACATTTGATAGATTTTCAAGTGGCATACTTTTTGGATAAATAATATATGCCTTTGGTTATATTTTCAGAGTTACACCTTTTACTGGGTCTCTTGTCTTTTCTTCCTACTCAGTATAGCACTCAGAGTTTGTTCCAGTCGTCCAAAGATGTGGTGTATGCCAGGATGTTAGTGATAGATGGCTTAATAGATGATAAATTGATAGATGACAGAGAGATGGGTGATAGGTAGATACATAGATCAGTCAGTTCCAGTCACTATGTGGTTGTAATCCCCTCTTGATGCCCATTCTTCAAAATGATACTGCTGCTATTCATGCTGGTATTAATAGCCTACTTACCAGCATGCCTATATGTTGCTTATGGAAATATGACTTAATTTCCTTCTCCATTGTGATGGAGACACCATGACCAAGTTGTCTCTTATAAAAGAAAACATTTAATTGGGTCTGGCTTAGAGTTTCAGAGTTTTAGTCCATTATTATCATTGTGGGAGGCATGGCAGTGTCCAGGCAGACATGGTGCTGGAGAAGGAGTGGAGAGTTCTACATCTTGATCCACAGGCAGCAGGAGACTGTGTGCCACACTGGGCAGAGCTTGAGCATAGGAGACCTCAAAGCCTGCCTTCACAGTGACACACCTCCTTCAATAAGGGCACACCTCCTACAGGAAGACCACACCTCCTAATAGTGCCCTTCCCTATCACCAAGCATTCACACACATGAGTCTTTGGGGGGCATTCCTACTCAATCTGCCACAACCTGGCTATCTGCCAGCTAGTATATTCAGGCTCTGTTATGAATTTCAAGACGGTGATACAATTGTACATTTAGTCATTCAGCAAAACTGTTTTACGTCAAAAGGCAGCATAAAATCACCATATCCAGCAAACTAGAGCAAGTGACAACTCTAGAGAGCAGAAAAGGACTATGTAGATCTAAAAAAAATCCAAAACAACAATTGTGGAGTCTACCACACACAGGAGACAGTAGGACAAAATGAATGATACCACACCCTTGGCAGTTCTCATATATAATAACAACTCAGTATGTGGTCATCCAGGGAATTTGAGAGCCCATTGGCCACGGAAGTGTGTTGTTTGAGCACTATCATGTATATTTAATTTTGGAAAATAAGGAAAATAATTCTGAACTGTTAAAAATCTCCATGTTCCTCATCATTGTGTCCCAGCACATCCTACTCCTCCATCCCCCTGACATACTCATACACATGCACGCATGTACACACGTGTGCACACACACACACAGGAGCTGGAGGGGACCAAAGGAACCTAGATGTACCCACTGAATCAGTGCTGGTGCCATAGTGCACAGGCAGAGAAGTCTGTGGGCTCTGAGCTTTTGTTCTTCCACCACATGGTGCACTCTGTAGATCTGCTTTTTCTTTTTCTCTTCCAGGTTGTTCTTCCTTTAATTGATCAGTATTTCAAAAACCATCGCTTGTACTTCTTGTCCGCTGCAAGCCGGCCTCTCTGCACTGGAGGACACGCATCCAACAAAGAGAAGGAGATGGTGACGAGGTAAAAAGCTATGGCCTTAAAGCTTTATATTTGATTTCTTTGTGTTTGCATTTGGGTCAGAGAACTCCAAGACCCTGAGCAGGGCTGGGAGAAGAGTCTTCTTCCCTCTGCTCGGAGCCTAACACTAGGTGTGGATAGGTTCTGCAAGTTAACATATGTACATGTTACAGACAGGTCTTGATTTTATTTTGCTGCTTAAAGGTAACACTAACAGAAGAAATAAAACACCATTCAAGGCCGGGCGTTGGTGGCGCACGCCTTTAATCCCAGCACTTGGGAGGCAGAGGTAGGCGGATCTCTGTGAGTTCGAGGCCAGCCTGGTCTACAAAGTGAGTCTAGGACAGCCAGAGCTGTTATACAGAGAAACCCTGTCTCGAAAAACCAAAAAAAAAAAAAAAAAAAAAACACCATTCAACACAAAATAGTAAGGGTACTATCTTCAGTCATCAGTACAAAATCAATCAAAATGGCAGTCTTACAGAAGTCTGGGGAGGAATCTCTATATTGGTATTTATTAAAAAAAATTCAAACATTAGTTTCTTTGAATTTTTCTTGACAGCCTAATAGTTTGACAGCTTTTATTTTTTAGGAAGGTAATACCCTACTTAGATACTTTTAATTAAAAATAAAGTTAAGTCATATACCCATCATAGTAATAGAGTGGGGAAAAAAACAAAAGAAAACAAAACGTATTTTTCTTGTATTCACTTGTACATCTCAACCTGGCATCTTAGAAATGCCTTATTTGGTTTAAAGTCGATGTCTTCTTTATAGATGGTTTTTCATGTATGGGTCTACTGTGTTTCTGAGGTGTATTTCTTTAGAGCTCTGTTAGAACTTAGTCCACAAAAAGATTAGTAGCCATGAAGATCTCTGGCACCACATTGCTCACAAGCACAACAATCCCAAGTGTTTAGAACTTATCTTAGCAATATTTTCATGAAAGAGAGTAAACTATATGAAGAGTACTCCTCTTGGGCTTGTCTTTCCTGTTGTGTGGAAAGATCATGTCATACCAGGGACATGTAACTGAGTGGGAACGTCATCAGTGGAAGATAGAAGTGAAGAGTCCAGGCTTGAATAACGGGGGAGGATGTAACTGGCTGGAATACCCAGCTCACTTAGCTTTTATTGTCTATTTCCCTGACTGCCCAATGCCACTACTCTCTCTCTCTCTCTGTCTCTGTCTTTCTCTGTGGGTGTCTCTGTCTCTCTTTCTCACCTCCTTAAATACTGATCTCCATGTGAGGTTGGAAAAAACAGTAGTTAGCACAACAGGATTGGAGGCAGTGCAGAGTCACTATACCCCTTACAACTTGGGCATGACCTTTCTCCCCGAATTCCCTAGAAAGGAACAGGGCAGACTTGCAGAATTTCACATGACACTCATTCATGTCTCTGGGTCCATGTCCCTGTGTAGTGGGAGAATACACAAGCAGCTAGAACAGACAGAAACAGCCAGACCCCACAGAGCTGGTGGAACCCTGAATCTCCTGCTTTTTTTTTTCTGGGGATCGTTTAGTTGTTTGTAACAGAAGCCTTGTTCCCCAAGGGTGTTAATAATTTAAGGATCTCTTGATGGACGTAAACCAAGAAAAAATACACCAAGAGAAAGCAATGAAAACACACAAACGAAAACTAATTCTATTTTTTCTCATTTTCACTCTTTAGTCAATATCAGCCTTACTCTTGCAAATGTTAAGTGCGCACAACACACAGATGTAAGAACACTAAGTTGTATACTCTTAGTACACACAATTTTTACGTGCTGATTATACTTAAATAAAACTGGGAAACATAGAATTATATTCCCCCAAAGTAGATTAGCCTATTGTTTATAACCAATTTTGTATCCCTTGGAGAAAAAATTAGAACCATATCTTTTCAGATCTGCCACCAAGTGATGTAGTTGTGTGGCCCTAGAAGGACAGCTTTTGCTAATGATATGATACTGCAGTGTATTCAATGATGCCATATTCCATTCAATAGCATCTGACAGAAAAAGAATTGGTAAAATGTACTTTTCCCATAAGCATTCCCACAAAAGAAACACATATGCCTTTGAAAGATCTCAGCGCGCACGCGCGCACACACACACACACTCACACTCACACTCACACACACACACACACACACACACACACACACACGAGGCCATAGTAGAAGTATTTTATTTTGTGATAGTGCTTTAGTGTTTATCATGGAAAGTTAATCTTACAGGGAGACATTCATACCCCAACTAATAAATTAGGCAATGATAAATTAGGGTGTTTAGATAGATGCAATGCACTATATAGTTAACAATAATTATGGCTAGAGGAATCTAACTTAGGGAAATGACCATAGTGAAATGTATTTAAAATATTGTTGATTCAACTTGTAGAAGTACCTACCTTTTCATATATAGTACAAGTAAGAAGTAAACACAATTTTAACAGCTGTTTGCTTTGTACAGTGTATTATAGATACTTTGTACCATTTTATGTGTTCTATGTTCTAAAAATAAAAACAAAAATCTGGAGATCCAAATATGTTTAGAAACACCCAAAGGCACCAAGACAATACTATCCAAGCAGCGCATTCATTTGCGATGCAGGTATGAGATACCTGAAATTTTCAGATGTTTGAATTTTTACCATTTGAGTTAAATATATAAGTAAAATGAACAAACAATAAGATCAAGGGACTGGAGAAATGGCTTAGTGTTTAAGATCATGTATTATATTACTCTTGCAGAGGATCTGGGTTTGGTTTCCAGCACCCAAACTAGGTGGTTCACAATCACCTGTATGTAACTCTGCCTCCAGAGGATCCACGTCTTTTTCTGACCTCTACCAACACTTACACCTGTATTTGTATGTGTGTGTGTGCATGTGAGTGCCTACACACAGACAGACAGACAGACACACACACACACGAAAAAGTCAGATCAAGTAGCAACAGATAAAATGCTAAACCCTGACCTTGCTGCTAAGACTAGATAAGGACACATTGAAATGCATTGTTAGTGCTGTAATACTGGTTTAAGTTCATATTTAATGGTCACTCCTAGCAGTAGTTTCTTGGGTCTGAGTTAATTCCTCCTTAGTTATAAACCAATGATTCTATGAGACACATTCTATACTCATTTCCTAGCACTCAAAATTCTTTCCTAAGTGTTTTTTGTGTCTAAAGTCAGTATCAATGTGTCTGCAAAGAGTAAGATTTGGGACAGCAGAGTCACAGACAGTAATTTTAGGGGATGTGTGGGCTGTGGTTTGTAAGAATCACAGGTTCTAGTTTGCCCAGAAATTTGATGTCTGTCTTTCTCCCTGATGGTGTGTGACTAGTGAGGAGTAAGATGGGGAAGAATGACCTTTCTCTGGCATGTTCACCTTGAGTGAACAGAATTGGGTGGAAGGAGACACAGAACTGTCTTGTTTCCAAAAGAGTCTAATGGCCTAGGTGTGGATCCATCAGGAGTAGCTGTGTTAACATATAGTCAGGGTTAGAAACTCAGCAGCCCAAGGATAGCTCAGAGTGCTTCACTCAAATGCTGGAGGGTAGTGATCAATGTCCTCTAACCCAGGCGAGGATGTAGCCATGTAGTGTGCTATGTTAGGTCTGAGCTGTCTGTCTTTGTAGAGGGATAAATCTGTCTTCGAAAAGAGAGGGTACTTACAAGCCACTGTGAGGCTTGGTAGAGGAGGGATTTTGGTCAGGGTAGCTTTTGTTTAAAAATTAATAAACAAAATTATAGTACAAGAGATATACACATCAACATCAAATCTTATACCTAAGAGCTACAGTTTTTATTTAAAAAAATATTTTGCCACTGATAAGTGGTGTCCACAAATCTGACTCAGACATTTGCAGATGAACATTTACTTGGAAAAGTTATGGAATCCCCCTTGTAATTAATTTTCATCAATGAATAAATGCAGCTGGGTTGGTGGCACCTGCCTGTAATCTCAGTGCTCAGGAGCAGAAACAGTTGGATGAAGAGTTCAAGGATAGCCTGGACTCCCTGGGTAGTTTGAGGGCAGCCTGAGCTATGTAGCTTGTCCTTTTATCAAAAGAAAAAACATCAACGAATATAATTTTAACAGTCCATTATATAAAGTAGCACAGAGCCATTTGGTCAAAATGTGCTTAACTGTGTGGCTGGTCTCTAGTGTTTGCTCACCCTTGGTGCTGGGGACTCGCAGGGGTGGGGTGAGGCAGGGTGGGGTGGAAGGAGCTTTCCCAGGGGGCATGGGCAGTGAGAAACCAGCTGATCCCACGGGAGGGTCCCGGTTTAGGTAAACCTTTAGAGTCCTCCAGGGAAGCATGCTAAGAAGTACTGGCTAGGACAAGAGCTGTTGGAGGGCTCAGAGGAGAGTACAGTAAGATAGCAGAAGCACTGGCCCAGTGGGTTTAGTGCCATCATGAAGCTTGACAGGTGGCTCCTGGGAGTATCAGGAGGGAACACCTGGAGATGGCAGAGCCTATGGACAGCTAGATGCCAGGAAAGACTTCCTGGGGTCTATACAGCCTGGACCGAGTCTGGGGGGCTGGGAGAAGGAGGTGAGGTATAGCAGTCAACATCAGCAAAGAGTGTCCCCTTGCAAGGGAGCCCGGGAGGCCCTGGGGCTGGGAATGGGTGAAGAGGCAGAGGCTACACTTGCTCTTATCAGAGCTTTGGAATCTGCACTGAGGGTCAGTTGGTTTGAGGTTGTGAGACCGACTCTAGAATACAAGCCATGGTTACTTGAACTGTCCCTTTGATAACTGCTGTGAAATTCCTGGGACCCCAAGGTAGGGAGATACGAAAGATACTCAACTCATCCATCAACATTAAGCTGCCTTCTGGTTAGCACATCTACTGTTTCCTCGGACTGATAATCAGTTAATCAGTTCAGATTCTGTTTCTAATTCATGAAGTCTAAATCCAAAGGATGTTTGGTATTTACATAAGGAACACAGTGAAGTTTAGAAGAGACAGTTTACTGGACAAAGGAGTACTAAACCTTACAGTAACATTTATGCCCAAAGTGCCATATTTGTAAATAATGCCCGTGGTCATAAACAGGTGCTTTTGGGCATAGTAAATTAAACTCTTTCCATGTGGTTTTCCTGCATTTCTGTTCTTTTGAGGTTTATAGAGATGGCTTTTGTATTAATGAGCTTTGCTTTCTATTTTATTTTTGTTTCTTTACTTATAATATGTGCTTTTTTAACCATGTTTGTTAAGATACGCAGAAATTCTTTTACTATCTTACTCCACATCCTGCTCAGAGAAGCGATCCTTTCTGCGTGACATCATGTTTGCTTTTTTCCAGCTTATAGGTCAGCTGTTTTGTTTTTCTTTCTTTCTTTTTTTTTTTCTTCTCATCTTATTTAATTTATTTTTAATTTCCCCCTGTCTTTTTCTACTTCCCTTCCCCTCCCCCTTTTCTCCTTTTGTTTTTCTTTTGTCCTCAGCCTGTTCTGCAAACTTGGAGTTCTTGTCAGGCATAGGATTTCACTGTTTGGTAAGGAGACCCTTGGGAATTTCTGAGCATGGCCATCAGGGGCTTTTCTTTGCTAATTTTGCACTGTGTTGTGTGCTGCTATGTTGCATGGGTGCATGACTGCATGGCTGCATGCATGGCCACCATAGGCCAGACAAGTTCCTAGAGGTTGTAAGTAACATTACCTATGGCAAAATGGAGGGCTGTGTCTTCCCTAAGCCAGTCCAACTCATGGCTGAAGCCCAACGGGTATTTAATTAAAAGAGCAAAAGAATAAAAATGACAAGTTCTGCCATAGTTTTGTTTCGAGGGTAAAATGAAACCAGGCTCTTGGAGTTTTGCTTGACTCTCTTTGGAAGATTAAATAATAAGCTGATACTGATCCAAATTTGGAATTTACCTTTATCTTCAATGTTCTTGACTACAGATATGTTTATCTCCTGCATACAAACTTTGTAGCTTGGTAATTGAGACCACAGTGCCCAAGAGCTTTGGTTGGTCAAAGTGGCTCCTGTAGCACCCCTACCCCACACCCCAGCCTTTTTCTGATGTGGCTGAGGGTCCTTGTGGGTGGAGGTCATGATTCTGAGCACCTGCTCCCGGACAGCTGTGCAGGGTGGCACTCGCCTTGCACCTGCTCCCGGACAGTTGTGCAGGGTGGCACTCGCCTTGCACCTGCTCCCGGACAGTTGTGCAGGGTGGCACTCGCCTTGCATCTGCTCCCGGACAGCTGTGCAGGGTGGCACTCGCCTTGCACCTGCTCCCGGACAGCTGTGCAGGGTGGCATTCGCCTGCAGATGTTCCTACTTGGAGCATTAGGAATCAGCAGCTGCTGGCAGAATCTAGTTGTTCACTTTGTTTTATCTGATTTCATAAACTGTTGAAGCAAACTTGAACCCTTTACTCTCTAGGTTTCAGGGATAATGTTGGGATAAAGATATATGGTTAGAAATGCTTTCAATTTAACTATATTTTAATGAAAGACTATAGACATAGAAAAGTAAGTCCTTTTTGTAAAAGTCACAGTGAATAAACTAAGGGTCTTACAGACATACACAGACACACACACATACACAAAAATAGATGCAAATAATGTAAAAATAATAATTCTTATTAAAAGTTTTAAGAAGCTATAGGTTTTGGTTCAACTGCCTACCTTGCACTATCTATTTCTTGTATCTGGAATGTTCAGTATGTTTTTATTTATCAATTGACTCATATTTCATATAAATTGTCTGAATTTTTACATTATTACTTAAGATATTTGAAAATTTTAGGGGCATGTCTTCAGAATGATTTAGGCTTAGCTATTCTTGTTTAACTTCTCATCAATAGACAACAATTTACATGAAAATTCTTCTTAAAAGATTCTCATATTCTGTTCAACGTTCCCAGATAAAAGTGGGTTCAACATCCCCTTTGTCGTCAGAGAGTTCTGTCTAGCGATGAATAGCTGTGATGGGACTTGTCTGTCACTGCTAGTGTTTATATTTCACCTGAAAACATAACACTGCATTTTGTTCTTTCTAATAGACCATGTATTTCATATTTATATTTATGTTTTATCTAACTAGTTCCCTTTTTAGAAAATTTAACATATCTCACATGTATGACAAAGTTCATACACCTTAAGAATAAGAAACTTTCCATGATTATGCATCTGCTTAATCAATAGTCATGTCAAGACAATATTTCCAATATTCCAGACACTTCCATCATGCTGTTTTTAAACATGATATCCTTTCCCAGAGGGATGCTACATGGGTCTTTCATCAGCGAGGCTTCCTTTTGCCTGTTATTTAGGTTCATATTTTCCCTTCAAGTATATCATCTAAGGGTAACTGACGATATATGCATAATATAGTTTGTTTTTTCCCATGCAGGAGGTAAATTATTCTTTCTTATGTGATCTTAATACATATTTAGATGCTGTATTTGAAATCCATTAAGCTGGAGGATGTCTTGAACAACCAGACAAGCTCTATACAGACATGCCTAGTTAGTAGAGTCTTTAAGTGTTAGCACACACATTTTACATAGTACAACTACAGCCTGGCGTTAGACTAATGTGATGACCAGGAGGGAGCATTAGGTTTGACTATGTGCATGCTACTTTTGAGAATTAACTACCTGAATAATTTAGACAGAAGACTTGAATGCCTAAACTGCTACATTTTTGTGTTTGTGGTAGGTGTAAAATCATAACTAATCTTAGAGATTTGTTGTGTATTTTAAACCTAATATGAGGTAATGAATATTGAGATGTTGTGGAAACTGTGAAGTTGCTTTGTTCATATTCTAGTTTGATCCATTAGATTTTACTTATTAGGTTTATTCAAATCTTATTTATTAGTTTTTTACTTAGGTGAATCAAATTAAATACAAAATGCAGTACAAATCATGGCTATTCAAAGTTTATGTACAAGAGACCTTTGCATATCCCATTTCATGAGTGTATCAGAGATGAGTTTTACTAGAGAGAGACCTAAACAAATATTAAGTAGATGCTTGCATATAGTTACATTAACTTTTTCTTTACTACTTTCACTGTACCTCATATATATTTGCATATTATTTTTCTGCATTCTGGCAGGAAATAAACTGTTTATCAAATCTATCATATATACTGCCTTGGTCCAGAAAAGTTCATGATTTGGAGCTAGAAGGATGGATCAGCAGTTAAGAGTGTGTACTGCTCTTGCAGAGGACCCAGGTTCAGCTTCCAGTACCCACACTGGGCAGATCATGACCCCTGAAACTACAGCTTCAAGGGCTTTAATGTCAACCACACATGAATCACACACACACACACACACACACACACACACACACACACACACACAC
>CAJQZJ010034182.1:7999764-8017002 GCA_907164525.1 Lophiomys imhausi | reverse complement strand
CACACACACACACACACACACACACACACACACACACACACACACACACACAAACATAAAAAATAATACTTGAAAATAATTTATGACTTTATTTAAGAATCAGTTGAGACAGATTTAGGTTTGATAATTGGTACCAAAACTGAAGACACAAAAAGATACACATTAACTTTCCATAGTTAGGCACTGGAGAAAGGGGAGAACAATAAACAGGCCAAGTTCTTGCTGTTGGGGTCACTGTGGTGAGTAGGTCTGGTAGGTACTGGGGGTATTTAGTCTGTATTATCTGCCAAATTAAATTCACATCTATGATTCTTCTGGGTTGTCACAAGATTGTTATGACATCTAAACCATGAGGATTACCAACAGTTGACTTCCCACATTTGCATGTGTCTTTGATCACCTTTAAAAATCTTTTCTTTATATAAAAACAGCCAAAAAAACAGGAGGCTCTTAAAGCATTTCATCTTATGTGGAAAAATGACAAAGTTGCTTTCTCCAAGGATGAGTGTTTCCACCAGAGAATCCTGGTGAATAGAGTAAACTATTTTGTGGGTGGAGTTATGAGGAGAGAAAGAAAAGCCATCCTGCTTAAATCCACACTTTCCCATGTTCGCTTGTGACTCTAAGTTGATGCACACATGGATTCTGGGCATGTCATGGGTTGGGAATAGTACTCAGACAGTTTGACAAGCACAGAGCTTCTCATTTGCCATTCTAAGAACCCAATGTTGGCTAAAGAAATACTGTTTTTATTCTCATTATTACTCTCCAATTGTACTAGATATAAATTCTGTTTGCTAACTTCAAGGCATCAAGAGCATCCCCAAGCCTACCTGTGACATTAAACCCTTCAGTCATTATGGAGAGAGCAGAATATGCAGGCAGAGCAATCCCAGGGATGATGGCACAGGTCTCTGCCTATAAGGTCTGTTAAGGGCATTATTCTCACACGCAAAGAAAAGTCTAGTGCTTTAAACACATCATTGAATATATGTTATTGTGTGTCTGCTGTGTGAGAGACATTCTCTCAGGCTACGAAGATGGAGAAATGAAGAACTTTCTCTTTCTGTTACCACACTAAGGTCAACCTACAAACATCTTTTCCTCTGCTACTCCAAGATCAAAGATCCTGTTCTTCCTGAACCCGCTCTTCCCATGCAGCCACACCTTCCTCAGACTGCAGCCTCCTATCCTACTCCTGAATGCCTAGTACCTCCTATTTCTGAAAGTTACCTGAACATGCAAGTCCTGTACACTGGCTTCCTTGTATATTATTCCATCCATTCTCACAACCTTGCCTCTCTTGGCTCACTGTGCTACCTCAGTGTTCCCAGCAAACTCTCTATCTCTGCAATGTGTCATGTCCCTTTTCACTTCCATTTGTACTTATAGGGCTAAGCAGAAAGTTTGGCACATATTAGTGTTTTAAAAATATCTGATGAGTGAAGGAATGAATGGACTGATTATATCCCTCTCTCAAGGAGCCCATGGTCTTAATAGAGAAGACAGGTAACGGACACTCAGATTAGTAAGTGCTGTAAAAGGCAATTTTTTTTATTGCATTCAAATGACTCAATCTTTAATTTTGTTTTTATTTCTTGGAAAATTCTTAAGGAAAAAAATGTTTTTCTTAGAAAGACATGCAGCTCCCAACATACACTCCTGAGCCAGTGGAGAATGTCTCAAACTTTTAACATGGAGACTTTTAGAAATGCTTATGAAGCCAGCATTTTGTACATGACAAGCATACTATTCAAAAATTCTTTTTGTTTTCCCCCACAGTGCCCCCAAACCTAACATACAATATCAGTGAAGTTCACTGCAGTGTTAATTGTGAGGATATTAGCATAGCATAAATATCAGATGTTTAGAAGAAAGCTAATAGTTCTATGAAATTTTTCCATTTTCCAATTGAGGGTACTTAATTTTCAGTAGTGCATGAACCTTATTCTTGGATAAGTTTCAAAACTAAATGCTAAGTGATACAATCCAGAGAAAAAAATGCATCTGTACTCTCTTCCTGACTGTTAGCAGATTAGATTTTCATTGAGAGTTTGGTGTCTTCCTTCAAAATGCTTCTGTGTTCAAATAATTATTGTGATCTTCTGTCAGAAAACACTGGAAAATTAATCTGTGTATGTTATCCCTACAAGATTCAGATTGTGCTTGGTTTGTTGGTTAAGGTATAGACAACAAAAAGAAATCTCTTGAAGCCCTAAGTGTCTCTGAGGATAGTGTCTATCTAGAACTGAGAGTCTTTGTCTTATCTTACAATGTATCTAAATTGGCCTGCTCCTGTTCCAGGATGAATACCCAGTTCCATGTATGTGCAAGTGGACTATTTTAAGATGCGTTTGTGTTTAAATAACAGTCAGATACTACAAAAACTTACATTGTTCCAGAGAAAGTGTGTGTGTGCATGTGTGCTTCCGTGTATGCCTGCATTCATGTGTACATGTGTGTGTGTGTATGTATGTGTGATGAAAATATAGAACAAAGACTGATATAGTTTGATCATATTTTGGTAGTCAAATTATTTTTTAGTGGAGTTGTCATTTTATTTATTTACTTTTAAAAATATACATTACACATGCGCACACACACACTGTTTATGTCACTCATAATTTTGTAGTTTATATGTAAAGAGCATATAAGAGCAAGCACTGCTCTTACAGAGAACCTAGGTTCTGTTCCCAGCACAGCCTCCTGTAACTTCAGCTCAAGGGGATCTGACAGCCTCTTCCTGCTTTCCCCAGGCAGTGTATGCACATGTGCATGACTTACCCACACAAATGCACATAACTAAGGATAAAATAAATCTTTAAAAACAAGAGTTCTACTTAGCTTCTCCAACCTCTGGTTTTAATTTTAAAAGTGAATTTAATTGCAGCTTTTTTTTTTTTGCCAAAGACCAACAAAGCTCAGATAAATCAATCCACCTTACCACCTTAGAATTCAGGCATATTAATTCACCCTGAGGCCATTGAGTGAAATAAGAAAGCAGAGACTCCTGAAGTAATTAAAATAGAATTAAAGTGTGTAGAGGTTTTAGCTCATCTCATTTCAGGAAAGATATGGGCTAACTTTAAAACTTTGCAGACTATATGCATCACAGTGAGCTAGTGTGGGGAGAGGAATGCATCTGAGGAATTCAGCATAAGTTCCTTTAGTATTGTGCAATGCTTTCGAATGCTTCCGGAGCATGTCTGCTACCTGATAAGACATGCTTCACTGCTTGTCTACTTACATTTGCATAGCCACTTTTAAGCAGAGAAACTGCATGATTTCAAACTTGAGTCTTCAATAGACTTTTTCATTAAGTTATGAATGAACTGTGTGAATTAACCAACATTTCCAACACATGTGTTGATAGGACATGAGAAGGTTAAGAAATTCTGAATATTTATACAATGTTTTGTTTCCCCTTCAGGGAATGATGCCACTTCAATTGTGAACTGTCTTCATATTTTGGGTCAGACTTTGGATGCAAGGTAAATAGGTACATTTTTATCTAAGTGAATTTATATGACATATAAGAATGTTTAAAAAGGACTATGTGCCTTGATTTTATTTTTGTGGTTTCATGAACACTTTAGTACAAGTGAAAAAGAAACCTTGTAAATTACTGATATAGTAGACCTTAGTTTCTACAATCATAAGGAGGTTATTTAATCTTCATATTATTTCTTTAGCAGCTGATTTTATAACTGAGTTATCAATTACAAATATATCATGTACGAGCACACACACAGATGAATATGATCAAAATATGTGCATATTTGAAAATGTCATAATGAAACCATTATTACATATTATTAATATACACCAATAAAACATTTAAAAGTTAAATGCATTCTATGTGCATGTTGTAGTAGAAAGGTAGTATAATGGGGCAGGGGGGAAGGTTTTCTCCTTTGATTTGTTGTTGTCAGGAAGTCCAATCTCTTCCTTCCTGACTTCCCAGGACTGTGATGAAGACAGGCCTGGACAGTGTGAAAAGTGCTCTCAGGGCATTTCTGGACAACGCAGCAGAGGATCTGGAAAAGACAATGGAGAACCTTAAGCAGGGCCAGTTCACTCACACCAGGAGCCAGCCCAAAGGGGTGACTCAGATCATCAACTACACCACCGTAGCCCTGCTGCCCATGCTCTCATCCCTGTTTGAACACATCGGCCAGCATCAGTTTGGAGAAGATCTGATATGTATGTAAATCTGGTCCTTATGAGCTGGCTTTTGAACTAGGAGCTTCAGGGTCATCGCAACGTGCTTCTGCATGCAGATGCTTTGGTTATTACAGAACAGCATAGATGGGTGTATGATTTATAGAAACTGTTCTTACAAAGACAGGTCTGGATGTCACATGGACCCTAGAATAAAGTTACAGTCTGGGTTGAATCTTCTACACTGTTGAAACCGAGGTTCCATCAAACCCCTTGAATCCATTGCACGTTTCCAGTGTTTATTTTCAATGGATTTGGAGCATAGGGCAAATCATTTCTATTCCAACATAGATTGCTGACTGGACCATGGGTTATTCCACCAAATAATATTGTCTCTGCTGAGCTAAATGCATCATCTAGATCATTGGACTATGACAAGCAAAAATGGCTCTGTGATGGGTTTTAGTCTGATTCTGAGAGCTATTTGAATAGCTAGTTTGGGGTCAGAACTTGTGAGTTACTTTTAAAAAGTGTCCCCAGAATACCCAAGGTTAAGTGGAAAATTAACACTTGAACTGCCCTGACCTTTTGCAAGGCTGTTCACAGAAATGTGGGAAGAGCAAGAGGCCTTGGGGGAGCTGACACATCTTCAGAGACTCTCATAATGTTTCCTAGGTGATAGACAGTGAATTGTGAAGCCACTGTGGGTTCAGTGGCTCTGCTGCTAGCATTGACAAACCCTTCACCTTCACCAGTGAGAACATTGCTTGTGGCCCAGACTATAAATGGAACCAGGTCTATGTCAAAGATAATTTCTTCTGTCCTGCCATGGTGTATCTACCTGGGTTGGAATTAGAAAACCACATTTCTTAGATTTCTTTTCCTTTTAAACATGTCTTGTTCAATGATTTAAAGATAGTTCCTACATCCTCTGTTTGATTTTTCCAAACATCAAATACTATAGGAAGGGAAAGATAGAGAGATAGCTCAGTGATGTAGGAGCACATATTGTTCTTGCAGAAGACCAGAGTTTTGTAGACCACTTCAGATGGCCTACAACCCCCTGAAAATCCGGCTTTAGGGGGAACCAGGCCCCTGGTCTCTGCCAGCATCTGTATTAACATGCACATACTCACAGACATACAGATAAACATATATTATATTTAATTAAAAAAAATTTAAATCTAGAGAAACTTATACCTGAGTGTCAGATCATTAAAGATATCATTTGTGAATTATGGTAACAAGCAGTTATTATATTCAAGATTGTATGAATTAAAAGACCTTTTCCATGTAAACCTTTGTAGAATATAGAAATCAGTATTTCTTCACAGAACAATATTCAAAACTAACATTCCCTTTCCTTCCAGATAGTCTTGTGGTTTATTTTATTCTTGGGCAAGTACTTTCCTTTCACATACTGAGAAAGATTATTAAAAATTCTCAGCATGCTCTAGATAATCACAACACATTCTTTAAAGTGTTTTGAGCAGGGAAGAATTTTTTTAAAGAAGCTTTTATGTTTTATTTTGTAAATGTGGTCTCATTTTGAATTTTCCAAAGTTTCAACCGTAATTATTCTAGTGAAGAATTCTGAGTTGAGCCTACATGTTGTCAGGGCCATCTGTTATGTAAGTGTTTGCTTCTCAATGGAGACTCTCTCTGTTCTCAGTGGAGGATGTGCAGGTGTCTTGTTACAGAATTCTGACCAGCTTGTATGCCTTGGGAACCAGCAAGAGCATCTACGTGGAAAGGTAAGAACTGAAAACAGCCTGGTACTGATGACAATTGTACCTCAAAATTCTTCATTTTATACACATTCCTTACTTTTAAAGCAGCCCAGATTAATCTGTCCAGTTTCTCAAGAGGAACTTGACAATCTTTAAGTTAGGAAGTATCATAAAGCACAGTGGGGGTTATGCAAAAGACATACAAGTAATGGTTTGTCTTTTGAATAACAGAGTAGTATATTAATTTTAATGGTTTATCCTTTGGATATCAGCATAGGAGATAAAATCTAAACTTAGAGCTTGTAAGACTTAGGAGGAGGTCTGCTAGCATTGCTACTGTGTACCAGAAGATAGAGGACTAAGGACATGGCTTAAAGAGTGAAGACCAGACCCACATCACCCAACTAAAAAGCCCAACATGGCAGAACATAGCTTGAAATCTCAGGGCAGGGTGACAGAGGCACAAGCTTACTTGACATCACAGTCTAGATGAATTGGTGGGTTCCAGGTTTAATGAGAGACCCTGACTCAAAAAATAGGTTGGAGAGTGGCTGAGGAAGTGACTGAGCATTGACCTCTGGGCTCCTGATGTTCTCACACATGCCTGTAGACCCATATACGTATGTCTGTACGCATGTGCATATGTGACAATGAGTAACATTGTCAAGTGCTGTCAACAGGTAAACTAAGAGTTGGCAATGGCATTTAACCTGTTCCCACAGATTCTATTGTCTATTTGTGATTATTCCCCTAACCATCATAATCCCAAAATTCATACATTCTCAGCTGAAAGCATTCATATGTGAAATGGCTATGACTCATCATTATCTTTTCACAAAATTGGTTTGGTTTGTACTCTTAACTTTCATAATTAAATACCCATTTGCTCAGCTTTCCTCTTTTTTTTTTTTAACTCTGCAGGTGCAGTAGCAGGATCCCGATTTTCTGCTCAAAGACATTTTCTTAATTTTTCCTTACTTGTTATTCCTTTTGTGTATACTGTGGCACTCATGTTTGTCAATTTTATGAATTTTCTTTTATTGCCTCTTATATGCAGGTAGTTTTTTATACACAGGGACTTTGGATTTTTGTATAATAACACTTGTTAATTACTTCATACATGTTCTTTCTTAGTTTTATAATGTCAAAAGCTTATGTCATACTTTCTTAGCTGCCAAAAATTCAAATATCAGTTTTAGTCTTCCCTGATGTGTTTTCCATTATTCTGATTTAGGTTTCATGCTGTTGCCTGATTTTTAACTATTAGTTAAATGCCAAATGTAGGGATGCAACAGCAAAAAAGCTAGTTCTTCACCAACATAGATCTTGAATCTGTCAGGAAAATCCAGAATCCACAAATGAGTGAATGGATGAATATAATGGTGACTTGTGCTTGACATTTGAGTAACCACACACTATAGAGAGCAAGGTATCCAAGAATAGGTTGTTTGGAGCATGACTTTTAAATCTTATAACTATTAAAAATTCACAGCCAGAAACTCACCTGATGACAATTTTCTCCAAAAACGTATCTCTGTCATTAAGTGTCTAGGCATGCTTATTTTCTGGGATATTTAAAACTACCTAATAAGAATACTATGTAGGGACTAGAGAGATCTCAGCAATGTACTTGTTCTTGCAGAGGATCCAAATTCTGTTTCCTTTCAATGAGACACTTTGCCCTAGTGATGCTGCCTTGTAGGCCCCCAATGTATGAGGAGGCTCTTGGCTCTAATATGACTGCTGAACTGGGACAGAGGACTGATATGTAGGGACACTCCACTCTGGAGGAGTGGAATGGAAGGGAGAGGGGGTAGAGGGTAGGAGAGTGGGACTGGGAGGGGTTGAAAGAGGACACTGTGATGGAGATTTAACCTGAAGGAATAAACATTAAAAATATATTTAAAAGTAAAATAATGTAATATATTAACTTAAGTCACATTTATATTTGTATATTTCTTTTAGGGAGCTTATATTATGTGTAAATAACTTTCCTATCAGTCTTTCTTTGACAAACTACTTCACATTCCAACAAAACCATGAATTAAGTAGATTACTAATAAAGACAGGAAGAATGAAGAAGATACTGTCAGAATTTAATCTCTGTCCCCAGTCAACAAAGCATAGTTTGTCTTATCAGATACTTTCTTCTTCTTAAAATGGTAAATGAATTTCAATTGATATTGGTAGTTTTTACCATTTAATGATTCTAACATTTCATAGCTATTATGAAACTATTTTTACATGATAAATTTTCGTAAGCCATAGTCAATCACTTTCATTACTTCACTTTTTACTCTTCTGAATCCACTAAGTCAGTAGCAGAAATTCTCTCCTTGTTATTTTATTTAAAAAAAAAAGTAGAAGAAAGGAAGAAGTAACCAGGGAGGGAAGAAAACCTTCATATTTGTGAGCCTGATGCAGAGCTCATCATTTTGATGGTTTGTTTGTCTTGTTAATCTGATTTCAAACTTATTTATAATAGACAATGTAGTTTTTATTAAAAGGATCAGGATTTGTTCATGAAAACATGTAATTTTTTTTCAATTTACAAAACTGGATTTCAGGGTTGACTTTTGGTTTTTAGTAGCAATATTGATATACCTCTTGTAGGTTAAATTTACCAATTTTGATGTAACTTCTTCAGCTATTCATCTGGGTACAATAAACTTTTTGCACTTGTAGGCAGCGATCTGCACTCGGAGAATGCCTAGCTGCCTTTGCTGGTGCCTTCCCTATAGCCTTTTTAGAAACCCACCTGGACAAGCACAATGTTTACTCCATCTACAATACCAGATCTTCACGGGAAAGAGCAGGTAACACAGAACTATGCTTGTTTTTTGAGAAATGAAGCTATGTCTTGATGACGCATATTGAATTTTTCTGGAGTGTTTTCTGTTCTTGTGATAGTGAGATCATTTATGCAGAAGTTTCATTTCTGAATGTACAGGGTAGTGATCTTGTAAGGGAGCAGTGGGCTGAAACGAGGTTGCTCTTGAGTGAAGGTTATTAGAGGAGCTTCCTTTCCTGGATTTTGGAGGAGGAGGAGTTGGTTGCAAGCTGCAGGGTGTTGGTGATTTCTTACCATGATTGACTGATGGAGTCGCTCATAATTTGAGACAAGCAGTGCATATGTGGACTAAACATCCCATAATTTTAATAATTTTTATTGTTTATCATGAATAGGCATAGGGGGTTTTCTGTAATACAATGGTTTTTAATTATTTCTTTCAGTGATCTCTGAGGCTCCTTGTTCTCAAGTGCTATAATTTAGCATTCTTTTTTTAATGAGTACTTCCTCTAATGTTTCTGAAAGAAAATTTGCTTAGTTACTCGTAAGTTAATGAGACATAGACAAATGAATACTGCACTAAAAACAGGCAAAGTTAATCAAGAAATATGAAAAAGTAGTTTGACCTGCTTTCTTATTGAATTGTATTACAGTAAGTCAGGAAGAGTTATGATATTGTTATTTATTTCATTGGTAGATATGTGACCTTCAAAGTTTTGAAGTTTTTTTAATATTTATTTTGTGTATATGATGTGTGTGTGTTTGTGTATGCATGTATGTGTGTGTGTGTATATATATATATATATACACACATGTACTCACACATGTGCCACATGGTTCATATCAGTGTCAGATGACAACTTGATTGTCCTATTTCATGTGTTTTCAAAATTTTTCTTTAGCTTATTTATCACTTAAAAGCCTAAAATTAGAATTTTCAGAAAGTTAACCAACAACTTCAGTCTATACTTGGAGACACACCTGGATATAAGGTGTGTTTCACTAAGATCCATGAGCCTGTGTGTATAGTTGGTATATTTTGGACCCCAGGTCCATGTGTGGTATCCCATTCAGGACAATCTGAGTTTTTTGTTGGGTAGATATCCCTAATTTAGCCATATTTTCAATTATGATTCCAACTGAAGAAGACATTTACTCCTCTGGTGATGATTTCAGAGATTTACCTTTGAGAACCTACCAGAATCATCAACAGGAATGTGAGTTGAGCTGAATGACAAGTAAGCAGACCCCAGTTATTCTAATAGCTTCTTAGAATAGTCAAGACCAATTTTCAAGGCTAAATATGTTGCAGATGTCCTCTGATAGGACTTTTGCTGTTTGATGATTTTCTAAGTCTGTGGATTTTGAATATTTTCTAATGATCCTACAGTGTTCTCAACACCTGGAGTGCACATCTGTCTGTCTGTGAACTTGCTTCTCTGTGTCCTTGTTACACTATTGGTTTTTTTGTTTTGATTTTTTTCAGTGAATCTTATCAAGTAAGGAATGTTTAGTGCTCTGAGTAATAATGATTTAATTCGGCTATTGTGTCAGTCTCACCTCATGAATAAATGAAAGTACAGGCAAATGTATTGAATGCACCATAGTAATATTTTGACATAATCTCTCTATATATTATAAGTAGTGAAAAATTGTTAAGTCCAAGTTGTTGATTTTTCTGTATAGTAATATTCAGTCATTTTATTAAGGCTTTATGAATCTTAGTATTTGGGCACGTGTCAAGAACAAAGTAGACTTGTTGCCTCTGTACAGATAAGAAACTGTGCATGCAGATTAGTTACCTGCTCAAGTTTCTATATCACCTCATTTGCATAGCAAAGGGAACTAAATTGCATAATTTCATTTATCTTTTAGTCAACCATTTCTGGAGCATGTGTGTGTTTATGGCAGATAGAGGAGATATGGTACAGAGATGACTAAGATTTGATTCTTTCCCTCAGGGAGTTCTGGCCTATAGTAGAGAGAGAGAGAGAGAGAGAGAGAGAGAGAGAGAGAGACTGATAGACATGGGCAATAGAATTCAGAATAAAGACTACTGGGCACCAGAAAGTAATGTTATATTAGAGCCCCTGGGAAGACTCAACATGGATAATTCAGGATGAGTCTTGAAATTGGGAGGACAAAAACTCTGGTTCATTAGGGAAATGTTGGCTGAAGTTAGCTCCCAGGAGAGGTGAGCAGACAATGAACCAAGACTGGGAAACCATAGAAGGGAAACAAGAATGGGGATTGAAGCCAATAGCAAAGAAGATCCATTTGCCAGCTAGAGAGAGGGATTGGTGTATTGTAGAGATCCATCCTGACAGTAGTCAGGGAGATAAATGTACAGCTCATCTGTGTTAAGACCTAGAGAAGCCAAGTGACTAGACAATGCTCATTGGAAAGAATAGGCAATGGGGTGGTTATGAGGTTTCTTGGAGGGAGAATCATCTCAGATGTGAGCCAAGGAAGGTTCGTCTTTATCTAGCCAGGGTGAGTGATTGGGTAATACCTTCCTTGAATAAGTATTCCAGAGAAGTGAAAAGTTTAAACCCAGTGAACCCTGAAAAAAATAAATCCAGGATTAGAAAGGAGAAAAAATGATGAATAAATAAAACTTGGAAGGTTTGTAGCTATAGCAAACAGAAGCCAGCAATAGTGGATATAGTTGTGGAGACAAATACATAAGCAGAGGGAGAGAGGCACTAAAAATGGATCCTCAAAGAAGCCAATATCTAATTCAGCAAAAAGGGTGTGAGTTAAGGACAGTGCTGTAATTGAGCAGAGAGTCACAGAGACTGGCGATGTTGATGACAAGAATGAGGCAGTTCAGGAAAAGAGAAAAGCTGCCTAGCAACCAGTGAGCTGTAGATGTAAAGTTACGAGTTCCCTGTGTGCTGGAAAGCTGAGTTTAGTTGCTGTACAAACAATGATGCCTGGGAAGTAGTGCTTCTGGGGACATTTGTACATCTGTAGATATGACTGGCCAGGAGCTGCTAGAGAGGAAAAGGCTGGGACCTGAATACAGGACCTGAGCAAGGTCCTGTGGTGGGAAAATCATTCAGACAGACAGGAGGTGACAAGAGAAGGACCTCAAATCTCCTTCCTCTTAGAAGAGAGAATAGAGGCAAATAGGGACACATAGAGATGGTTTGAAAATGGTATGTGCATGAAACAGGAAGAACAGAGAAATCTTATATTCTATTCTTATATTTTTGGTTGTGAGTCTAGCCTTTAACGACTGAACCATCTCTCCAGCCTATGGCTATTCTTATTTGCTGTGAATAGGCAGAGCATCTGTCCACTAGCCTGAGAGAGCAATGGCAGGGTAGGATCTTGGGGTTAGGAAAGAACTTTGAAGTGGCAGACACAATGAAAGGATGAAGATGCTGGGAGAAGTATAGCTAGGTTTGAGTTTTGAAACCCAACATGAAATATGGTGTCTGTTTGAGACAGTCAGATCTGCCACATGGTACCTGTTCTTAAATTGAGTGCAGTCTAAATATATCTGTATTTCTCCAGCTCTCAGTTTACCAGCAAATGTGGAGGATGTCTGCCCAAATATACCATCTCTGGAGAAGCTCATGGCTGAGATTATAGATCTGGCAGAGTCAGGGATTCGCTACACTCAGATGCCACACATGATGGAGGTTGTATTGCCCATGTTGTGCAGCTACATGTCACGGTGGTGGGAACATGGTCCTGAGAACCACCCAGAGAGGGCTGAGATGTGTTGCACAGCCCTCAACTCAGAGCATATGAACACACTGCTGGGCAACATTCTCAAAATCATCTACAACAACCTGGGGATTGATGAAGGATCCTGGATGAAGCGCTTGGCTGGTAAGAACTAGAAAGAACACACCCTTCCATTTGCTTTATTTCCAGTGAAGATTTGAAATATTAAAGGCTAGAATTTTCCCTTAGTAGTCTTCAGTGATTTCTTCTGTGTTCTAAACTATCATTGCTGAGTTCTCTTATGTTATTTTAAAAGATAAATTTAGATCAGACATTTGCTAACTGCCCTAGTCTTATTTTGGTTGCCATGATAAAAATATTGTGACTATTAGCACCTTTTGAAGGAGTTTATTTTATCATACACTTCCAGGTTAGAGTACATCACTGCATGAATATCACCATGGTGGAAGCTTAAAGCAGCTAGTCATGTCAAATCCATCAAGTGCAAATATAAATAAATGCATGCATGCTCACTTCCTTGCTTTTACTCAGCTCAATTTCTTCGTTCTTACATAGTTCAAGACTTCCTGCTTGAGTAGTGATGTCACTCACAATGGGCTGGGCTAACATTAGTTAGCATAATTAAGACAATCCCCCGCATACATGCCTACCAGTCAACCCAATGTAGACAATCACTCATTGAGACTCTTTTCCCAGGTAATTATGGGTTGTGTCAAATTGACAATTAGAGCTACTCATTACATAGTTAATAATTTCAAACAGATTTCTAAATTGTTTATTTCTACATAAGACTATTTAGCAAGCACAAGAAATAATGATCAGTAATATCAATTATGATCATATAGACCGAGACAGAAATAAAGATAGATTTTGGAACAGTCTACCTTCATATTAGTCTCCTGTAACAATGGGCTGAGGAGTTGGAGATGAAGTAAAACATGTATGGTTCAGTTTATCATTGCAGTATTTATATTAAAATTCTGGAAGCTGTCAAAATATCCAATAGTTGGGGCAATATGGGTAAATAGTTTCTGTATATCCTTTTTCTAAAATATTACATTTTCTACAAGGTTTCAGGCTTCAGCCAATTTTTGTGTCTTTGGAAATATGCTATCTATCTATCTATCTATCATCTATCATATCTCTCTCTCTCTCTACACACACACACACACACACACACATCTGTCTATCAGCATTTTTAAAGGAATGCAGAATGATCTGTGTATAGTATGAGCTAATGAGTTTATCTGTTGATGAAAACTAAAAGAAATAATGCCAGGGTTTTAATGATTGAATAGGTGGATTTTAAACTTTTCCCACATATACATTACCCAATGTATATATGTGTTTATATTTGTTTATATATGTATATGTATGCATATTATATAACTTTAAGCTAAAAATCCATCTTTAAAGAACTGCTTGTGTAAGTCTAGAACTATTACTGAATGTTAATTAGGGCAGCAGTGCTGTGTATAATCTAACCCTTCCTGTGAATAGGATGGAATGAGGGGACTACAGGTCTCGCATCACAATATTGCAGAATGTGTTTGTCTTCTAAAAACAAAAGAGCTTGAAAACTAATTTCCATTTGGGGGCTTTGAATGATAATACTGATTTCTGATATGATTCTAAATCTTTTTTCATTTTATTTTATTCAAAATCATCAATCTTTTGTTTAAAAATTAGCACATTGAATTGAGTTCAGTTCATGTTTAAGCATCAACTATGCAGTTAGGTTTGTAGCTAGAAAAAGAGATAGAGACCTGGGCTCTGTCCTTATGGAAGCCACGAGAGAGAAGAGGTGGGGATCTTACTCCCATTATCATACCAGCAATTCATCCTTGTTTTAATGGATGTTTTTACAGCAGAATATTAATGTCTGTTTCCAAATAGTGTTTTCACAACCTATCATCAACAAGGTGAAACCTCAGCTCTTGAAAACTCATTTCTTACCCTTGATGGAAAAGCTAAAGAAAAAGGCTGCAGTGGTAGTGTCTGAGGAAGACCACCTGAAAGCCGAGGCCAGAGGGGACATGTCTGAGGCTGAACTGCTCATTCTAGATGAGTTCACCACACTGGCCAGGGATCTCTATGCCTTCTACCCACTCTTGATCCGATTTGTGGACTATAACAGGTACAATATGCAAAAGTGGTTCACTCCCCTAAGCCCCTCATGACCTGCTCAGCTCATCTGTTCATATAGACCACGTAGTTCACTAACTACTGGTTGTTCATGGGTATAACACAACAAACTATTAATGCATACATTAATAATCATTGGGGATCTTCAGCTTACCACTGAATATTGTTTGCTGAAGCCTTCTGTGATTTGCAAATAAGGTATCCATTGTAATATTGCTTCTGTTTCTACATCAGAGACTGGAGCTGTAGATGCAAATCTGCAGATAATACAGGAAGAAAATACATTTAATTTGTTATGTATATATTATACAAATAGTATGTATGCATATACAAAACATACCATACGTAAGTGTGGATGTGGATTATAAAGCAACCATTTATGGAAGTAAAACTAAACTTTTTAATTTCTTTCTCTTGAAAAGCTGTCCAACATTTACAATGTTTACAAATTTTAAAATGTTACAGCTATACCATGAAACCATTGTGAATTCTTTGGTCAGCAAATCTGGCTTTGATAGGCTGGACATAGTAACATACATTTTTAATTCCAGCACTTGGAAGAGGCAGACATAGGTAAATCTCTATGAATTCAGGTCTACATAGTAAATACCAGGCTAGTCTCAAAAAAAAAAGGAAAAGAAAAAAAAAAAGACTTTGGTAGAAAGGATTTTTTTTTTGGGGGGGTAGTTATTTTTCTTAATTAACTTTAACTGAGAACTTTATCATGTGTTCCAGGGCAAAGTGGCTGAAGGAGCCCAACCCAGAAGCAGAGGAACTGTTCCGTATGGTGGCTGAAGTCTTCATCTACTGGTCAAAATCCCATGTAAGTATGATAATGCAAACTATCTACTGTTTATTGTGTGAGGAGGGCTTTACAAAGGTAGAGCAGTTGTCTGGTCCCTTCCATCAATATCTGAATGGCATTTCTTGAGTTTGTCTCCTAGAATTCACTTGATAGCTTAGGACAGAAGGAAAGTGACTCTGGGGACTTCAAGGAAATGGAAATTCTTTTAAGCTCTGTAATTTATCTTTTAAAGGCAACACAATTTTGATAGCATTATATATAAACATTAAGATGATTATTTATGTCCCCCTTCTTTACACAGTGTGTCATGTAGCCCAGGATGGTATTAAGTGCCTGCTTCACCTCCACATGCTGGGATCCTTTAGGACATGGCTGATTTAAAATGAATTCTTAAACATGCACATATACAGGGCTGGAGAGATGGCTCAGAGGTTAAGACCACTGACTGTTCTTTAAAAAGTCCTGAGTTCAATTCCCAGCAACCACATGATGGCTCACAACCGTCTATAATGAAATTTGGTGCCCTCTTCTTGCCTGCAGGCATACCTGCAGACAGAACACCACATACATAAAAAATAAATGAATAAAATAAGTCTTTAAAAAAACATGCACATATGCACATTTGTTTTGATGTCTATTTTCTGTGATATTTTGGAAAGTTTTAAGGTTGTTTCTGCTCCTCTAAGTAAATCAAATGAAGTATTTTGTTTGTTTGGGAGCTTGGGCATGCTAGCCTGGAGATCTACCCTTGGTATTTTGAGACAGATCCTCACCCTATAGCTTAAGCTGGCCTTGGAGTTAGCTTGACCTAAAACTTGTAATTCTCTTGTTTCTGTGGGTATGTGCCATTGCTATGTGCCACCATGCCTGATGAATGATACCTTATTTTGTGCAGCATATTTTAAAAGATATACTAGCTTATTTGGGGTACTTTGGGGAAATTGTATATTCTAAGATAAATCAACCCATCTTTACCTGCCAAAACTAGAGATGGATTGACAGTCTTTTACCTTTCCCTCTCTCCCTTGGGTAACCCAATTTTTACTTGCCAAGGTGACAAGTGGTGGGGGGAATCCAGGATTAGATTCCTTAAGATGTTGAAAACTGCTGGAAAATTGACATATGTATTCCATTTAATCACCAATGAAGTGCCTTTAAACTTTTATCATAAAGATTAATTTGGAATGAGGAATGTTTATTATTGTCAGCAGGCTCATTTAATGGTACTTTCAGTAGCAGGTATATTGATATATACCTTAGAATCAAACTTATTTATATGTATCAGTATTTTCTCCAAATATTTAAAATGAATTGATTTTACCATTATATTTCTAAATTAAAGGTACATAAAATATTATTATGACATTTTTAGAATTAGGTGGAATACCTATCAGAATAGAAAGTTAAATGTTGTATCAGAGCTGTATATGCTCTGGAAAGGCTGTTTATCCCAGGAGGCAGCATATGCCACTCACTATCTAAACTGGGGATGGAGTATTGTAACAAGAGGATTTTATTATTTTTATTACTAAACTTAATTATACACTCTAATATACTGTATACCTCTACTTCCCTTCCACCCCTTGTTCCTCTCAACCCCCCAACACTAGGTGGGAAATAAAGAAGGTTAGAGGGAGAAGGGACATAGGTCTCTTTGAGCTACTTCCTGCTGATTAGGGTCGTTGGTTCTTTGGGGGTAATTCCAGTCTCAGTAGAAGTCCAGCAAACCAGGAGACAACAGCAGGAAGAACAAGCAACAGTTTGGGGGAGGACCCGCAGCTGGGAGAGCAGCAACCTTTTTCTTCTTTGTAGCCTTTTTTCCTCTTTGTAGCCCCCTTTTTCCTACTTCTTTGTAGAGACCCTTCTCTTCCTTGTAGCATCCTCTTTTCTCCTACTTCTTTGTAGAG
>CAJQZJ010034182.1:7981177-7992746 GCA_907164525.1 Lophiomys imhausi | reverse complement strand
TTCTTTCTTTCTTTCTTTCTTTCTTTCTTTCTTTCTTTCTTTCTTTCCTTCTTTCCTTCCCTCCATCCCTCCCTCCCTCCTTCTCTCTCTCTCTCTCTCTATATATATATATATATATATTTCTCTTTTGAAAATAGATTCTTCTTATATAGTACATCCTGACCACAGTTTCCCCTCCCTCTACTCTTCTTACCTCCCAATTCTCCCACTTCCTCTCCATTCCCCCTCATCTCCCTTCAGAAAAGAACAGGCCTCCAGGAGACAACAACCAAACATGACAAAATCAAATACAATAAGACAAGGCAAAAACCCTTATACCAAGGCTGGACAAGGCATCCCAGCAGGAGTAAAGAGTCCCAAGAGCAGGCAGAAGAGTCAGACATACTTGATTTCTACAAAAACACCAAGCTAACAGCCACAATATATATGCAAAGGACCTGGTGCAAACCCATGAGGCTCTGTGCTTGCCGCTTCAGTCACTGTTATCTCATATGTACCCTGCTTAGTTGATTCAATGGACCATGTTCTCCTGGTGTCCTCTATCCCCTCTGACTCCTACAATCTTACCTTCCCATCTTCTGTGGGATTCCCTGAGCATACTGACAGGAGGGATCTGATGGAGACATCCAATATAGACTCTCTACATAATGTGTCGCTGTGGATTTCTGAATCCACTCCCATCTGCTGCTAGAAGAAGCCTCTCTGATGGTAACTGGACCAGTCACTGACTATGACTATAGAAGAATATTATTAGGAATCATTTTATTATTATTATTATTTTAGACCAGTTGTGTTTGGTTCTACCTTAGGTTTCTGGACTATCCAGTCTCCAGTTCCTAGACATCCAAGCAGTGTTGGGCATGAGCTCTCTCTCATGGAGTGGGCCTTAAGTTAAATCAGACATCGGTTGGCCACTCTCATGAGTTCTGTGCCATCATCACCCCAGTACATCTTGCAGATAAGACAGATTGTAGGTCATAGGTTTTGTGGCTGGGTTGGTATCCTTTATGTAGCCTGCAGAGTACCTTCTCATGCCAAAGGCACTAGAGTGTGGGTTGAAGGCTTCATGCAGGCACTAGCTTAGCCTCTCCATGTTCAATGAACTGTGTGGATGTTGTCCTTGGCAATGGAGCACCGTTGTCTGTTTGTGGTGAGAAACCCTCTGTCCTATCATCAGTCTGGGTTGTTTGAGGATCTCCATGTGAAATCCTCTGCAACTCAACTGGATACAAGCCAGTTTCACCACTGGGATCCTTGCCTGCCTACAAGAGATGGCTAGTTCAGACTCTGTATCCCCCATGACTAGAAGTCCTCACTAGGATCACCATCATAGATTTCAGTGAGCTTCCACTGCACTAGGTTTCCGCAAGTTCCGCAAGTGCCTCTCAATTCCAGCCATCTCTCCACATACTCTCTTGTCATCCCACTTCCCAACCTGATCCCTTCCATTATTATCCACCCACATGCAGTCTACCCACAAAATGTATACAATTTCCCCTTCCCCTGGAAATCTATTTATCTCCCCAAGAGCCTTCCTCTTTATCTATGGGTCTGTGGATTATAGCTTAGTTATCCTTTACTTAACATCTAATATCTACTTAGAAGTGAATACATATCATGTTTGTCTTTCTGGGTATAGGTTACTTTACTCAGAATGATACTTCTAGTTCTATCCTTTTGCCTGAAAATTTCATGATATCATTTTTTAAACGACTGAGTAATACTCCATTGTGTAAACATACCACATTTTCTTTATCCATTCTTCAGTTGAGGGACACATAAGTTATTTCCAGTTTCTGGCTACTATGAATAAAGCCACAATAGTTGAGCAAGTGACCTGGTGGTAGGATGGGGTGTCATTTTGGGTATATCCCCAAGAGTAATATAGGTGAGTCTTGAGCTAGAAGGATCCCCAAAGTTTCTGGGGAACTGCCATGTTGATTTCCATAGTGGTTGTACAAGTTTACACTCCTGCCAGCAATGGAGGAGTCTTCCCTTGGTTTCACATCCTTCCCAAAATGAGCTGTCATTTTTGTTATTGGGTGTCAGATGGAATCTCAAAGTAGTTTTGATTTTCATTTACCTGGTGGCTAAGGGTGTTGGACATTTCTTTAGTGCTTCTCAGCAACTCAAGATTCCTTTGTTGAGAATTCTGTTTAGATCTGTACCTTATTTTAAAAATTGGATTATTTGGTTTGTTGATATCTAGTTTCTTGAGTTCTTTATATATTTTAGATATTATTCCTCTATTAGATGTGGAGTTGGCAAATTTTTTCCCCAATTCTGCAAGGTGCTACTTTGTCTGGTAACAGTGTTCTTTGCCTTAAAGAAGCTTTTCAGTTTCATGAGGTCCCATTTATTGGTCGTTGATCTTAGTGCCTGCACTATTGGTGTTCTGTTTAGGAAGTTGTCTCCTGTACCATTGTGTTCAGGACTATTCTCCACTTTCTCTTCTACCAGGTTCAGTGTATCTAGTATTATGTTGAGGTCTTTGATCCACTTGGACTTTAGTTATGCATAGGGTGATAAGTATGGATCTATTTGCATTTTCTATATGTAGATGTCCAAATTGAATAGCACCATTTGTAAAAGATGCTTTCTTTATTTCAAGTGTGTATTTCTGGCTTCTTTATAAAAATCAGATGCCAATAGGTGTATGGATTTATGTCTGAGTCTTAAATTCAATTCCATTGATTAACGTGTCTGTTTTTATGCTAATCCAATGTGGTCTTTATGACTGTATCTCTGTAGCACAACTTGAAATCAGGGATGGTGATGCCTAGGCAGTTCTTTTATTGTTCAGTATTGTTTTAGCTATCCTGGTACTTTTGTTTTTCCAAGTGAAGTTGAGAATTGTCCTTTCATTGTCTATAAAGAATTGTGTTGTAATTTTGATGAGGATTGTATTGAATCTGTAGATTGCTTTTGGTAGAGTGACCAATTACACTGTTAGTCCTACTGATACATGAACAATGGCAGATTTTTCAATCTTCTGATATCTTTAATTTTTTTCTTCAAAGACTTGAAGTTTTTTGTTATACAAATCTTTCACTTACTTTGTTATAATTACCCCAAGATATTTTATGTTACTTGAGGCTATTTCTTTCTCAGTCTATCTGTCATTTGTATGTAGTAGTGCTACTGATTTTTTTTTTTTAGTTAATCTTGAATCTATCCACTTTTCTGAAAGTGTTTATCAGCTGTAGGAGTCCCCTGGTGGAATTTTCAGGATCACTTACATATATTATCATAAAATCTACAAAAAGTGACTTTTTAACTTCTTTGATTCTTTTTTTCCCACTTTGTATCTCCCTTGATCTTCTTCAGTTGTCTTATTCCTCTAGCTATACCTTCAAGTATTATATCAAAGTACTATATTGAATAGATATGGAGAGAATGGATGCCCTGTCTTGTTCCTGCCTTCAGTGGAATTACTCTGATATTCTCTTCTTTAATTTGTTGTTGAGTTTAGGCTTGCTATAAATTGCATTTATTGTATTTATGTATGTCCCTTATATCCTTCATGTCTCTAGGACTTTTATCATGATGGGGTGCTGGATTTTGTCAAGGGCTTTTTCTGTATCTAATGAGATGATAATATGATAGATTACGATTACTGACTTCCGTATGTTGAACCAACCCTGCCTCTTTGATGAGGGATGAAGCCTACTTGATCATGGTAGATGATCTTTTTTATATATTCTTGGATTCAGTTTTCAAATATTTTATTATTTTTCATCTGTGGTCATAAGGGAATTTATAACTCTTTTCTTGTTGAGTCTTTATGTAGTTTGGGTACCCAAGTGACTGTGTTCTCATAGACTGATTTGGACAATGTTTCTTCTGTTTCTGTGTTCTGGATTACTTTTTTAAAACATTTTTTTTATTTAACCTTTTGAAATTTCACATCATTTACCCCAATCCCACTCATCTTCCAGTCTTTCCATATGTGCCCTCAACACTTATAGCCTCCCCTCATTTCATTTCAGTAAAAAATGAAAATTGAAAAAGAAAAAAGAAACAGAAATAGAAAAAGACAGACAGACAGAAAAACAAAAACCCTCTCATCCACCTCTCTGAGCAATCACCTGCTCCTCAGTCTGCATCAGCCTTCTGCGCAGTACCATTCAGTTCCTCCATCTCTTCCCACAGCTCCGTTCATTGTAGTGGCATTGGAAGTTGCAGCGTATCATAAAGTCTACTCTTTTGTCCAAAACACTTTACTTGCTAGTGTTCATTGCAATGAGTCTTTAGGCATTTTGAGGTCTATGACCTCTGCTAAAGCATCAATACTAGATTCTCATAGATATCCTACTGTTGCTCTGAGTCCTGGGGATCCTGCAATTGTGGATTCATAGGACTGAGCCCTTCATACACTCCAGCAGCTCATAGAAGGGTGAACTGTTGAGCCATCTCTCCAGCCCTTATTCTAAATATTTCTAACATAGTATCTCAGAATTATACCTGATTCAAAATATTTTATTTTTATGTCATTTTAATACTTCACATAAAATATATCTGAGATATTTTGTCATTTACTGGTTTAATGTCTCAAGTGTTTTCTCTTTTACTTGCTTAACCTTTGGTTTTATGAGAGATTTTTGAGAAATTTCTCTCTGAGATAAAGAGCAAATTACATTTATAGAAGAGTAATACAATGACAGTGAAACCCTAAAACTGGAAAATGTTTTTGTGTTATTTTTCAATCTGTTAGGTCCATTTGGTTTATAATGTCAGTTAGTTCCAATATTTCTCTGTTTAGTTTTTGTCTGGATTACCTGTCCATAAGTGAAAGATTAGTATTGAAGTCTCCCACTATTAATATGCGAGGGTCAATATGTGATTTAAACTGTAGGAATTTTTTTTTTTTATAAAAGTGGGTCCCCTTGTGTTTGGACATAGATGTTACGGATTGAAATGCCATCTTGGTGGATTTTTCCTTTGATGAGTATGAAGTGTCCTTCCCCGACTCTTGTGATTAGTTTTGGTTTGAAATCTATTTTGTTAGATATTAAAATGGCTACACCAACATGCTTCTTAGGTCTACTAGCTTGCAATATCTTTTTCCAACCCTTTACCCTGAGGTAATATCTTTTCTTGAAGTTGTAGTATTTCTTTGATGCAGCAGAAGGATGAATCCTGTTTTCAAACTTATTCTGATAGTCTGTGTCTTTTTATTGGGCAATTGATATCATTGACAATGAGAGAGAATAATATCCAATGATTATTGATTCCTCTTCTTTTGTTGTTATTGATGATGTTGGTGGTGGTGGTGGTGGTGGTGGTGGGGTGTGTGTGTGTGTGTGTGTGTGTGTGTGTGTGTGTTTCCCTTCTTTTGATTCTGCTAGTGTGAATTTATTTCTTGCATTTTCTTGGGTGTAGTTAACCTTCTTAGGTTGAAGATTTCCCTCTAACAATATTTGTATGGCTGGGTTTGTAGGTAGATGTTGTTTAAATTTGACTTTATCATAGAATATCTTATTTTCTCCATCTATGGTGATTGAGTTTTGCTGGATATAGTAGTCTGGACTGGCATCTTGGTCTCTTAGAATCAGCAGCACATCTGTCCAGGCCCTTCTGGTTTTTAGAGTCTCCATTGAGAAGTGAGGTATAATTCTAATAGGTCTGCCTTTATATTACTTAGTCCTTTTCTCTTGCATCTTTTAATATTCTTTTGTTGTTTTTTTTCTGCTTAGTGTTTTGATTTTTATGTGGTGGAGAGGACTTTCTTTTCTGGTCCAATCTATTTGGTGTTCTGTATGCTTCTTGTACTTTATGAACATCTCCTTCTTTAGGTTAGAATAATTTTCTTCCATTATTTTGTTGAAAATATTTTCTGTGCCTCTGAGCTAGGATTATTATTCTTCTATTGCTGGTATTCTTAGGCTTGGTCTTTTCATAATGTCCTATAGTGTTCCTGGATGTTTTGCACCAGACATTTCTTATATTTAACATTTTGTTTGACCAGTGTATTCATTTCTTCTATTATATGTCAGTGCCTGAGATTCTCTCTTCCATCTCTTGTATTCTGTTGATGAAGCTAGCCCTGTAGTTTCTGTTTGAGTTCCTTAATTTTCATTTCCAGAATTCCCTCATTTGTTTTCTTTTTTAATAGTTAGTTTTACATATCTTTAGACTCCACAAGGTGGCTTGGGAGCATCACCAGTCAGCAACACAGAGCCCGGAAACCTCAGCCAGGAGGCCTTGGAATCTCCTAGGATTGCGTTTTTGACATCTTGAGTTGCAAAATTGCTCACACATTTGCCTTTTTCATTGTTTTTTTTTTTTCCTTTCAAATGAGGGATTATCTGTATTCCTGAAGTTTGTGTTTTCCTTTTTGATTCTATGTCCATTTTCAGGTCTTGAACAGTTTTATTTATTTCTTTCAACTGTTAGTTTTTTCTTGGCTTTTTTTTAAGGGATTTATACAATTCCTCCAATTGTTTGTTTGTGTTTTCCTGCCTTTCCTTAAGGAATGTATTCATTTTTCTCTTTAAAGACCTCTGTTATCTTTATATAGTTGGTTTTAAGGTCTTTTTCTTGTGATTCACCTATGTTTGAATATTTAAGGTCTACATGGTAGGGCAGCTGCGCTCTAGAAGAAACATATTGTTACTGATTGGGTTCTTAAGCTGTCAAGAGGGATGCACAGAAGGCATAGACTAGGGGGAGGCAGGCTGGTGTTCTGTTGCAGTGTTAGGGATGAGCCTGAGGAATTGGATTTGATGAGGGAACAGAAAGCGGAGAAGGTCTGTGGACAGCCTACCTGGTCTTTTGGGCAAATCCTGAAATTTCACCTCTGTTCTTTTCTTCAGTATTTGAACTCACTCATCTAAGATTTTAGGTTGTACAAACAAGGGTCATTTATGATTCTTCCTGGGGTACCTTTAGTGGAGAAACAGTCATTTTTACTGTTGCACTTCTCTGAGGTTTTGTCCCAGAAAAAAAATGCCTAGAACTCTTGTTGACATTTCATATCAAGCTTTTACACCAATGATCAATAAATGGGTCCTCATGAAACTGAAAAGCTTCAGTAAGGCAAAGGACACTGTCATTAGAACAAAATGGCAACTTACAGACTAGGAAAAGATCTTTACCAACCCCACATCTGACAGAGGGCTAATATTCAAAATTTATAAAGAACTCAAGGAATTAAACACCAAGAAACCAAATAATCCTATCAAAAAATCGGGAACAGAACTAAACTGAGAATCCACAAAAGAGGAATCTCTAATGGCCTAGAGACACTTGAAGAAATGCTCAACACCCTTAATCATCAGAGAAATGCAACTCAAGATGTCAAAAACACAATCCTAGGAGATTCCAAGGCCTCCTGGCTGAGGTTTCCGGGCTCTGTGTTGCTGACTGGCGATGCTCCCAAGCCACCTCAAGGAGCTCCTGTGGCTACAGGGAGTTTTCAGATCCTTGAGATGGTGTTCTCCAGCCCTGGATGCCCACCACGTAATTCCCCGCTAATTATATCTTAGCTACTCTAGGGAATATTCCCAATCACTCACATACTAGGTCACATCTCATGGTTCCTTAGATGTATTCCCAGTAGCCCTTATTAAAATGATAAACAATAGCGTAATTCCTATCTTCTCTACTATTATTAATTATCATGTGATAACTTCGTGAATATATAAGGTTTTATTTTTTCTGATCTCTGCATACTGTTTGCTTGCTTTTGTTAGGAATGTGTCTAAGATGTGCATCATAAAATCTAGATATACACAGACACACAGTGAAATGATTATAATAGTCAAGCAAAACTAACTTTTCCATTTCCTCACACAGTTGCCTATTTGTGTATTTGTGTATAGGTTTCAAATCGACTCAGAAAGTTTTGGTAATGTAGTACCATCTTATTAAATGAGCTATCACGCAGTCTAGTGGCTCCCAACACTTCTCCTATGTAGGTGTCATTTTTGTCAGAGTTTAGTACTTCTGTGTTTGCTTAGTGATCATTAACTTAGATCCAGTTAGTGACCATGCTGATACCTTCTCTCTCCGGTTGACATCTTCTGTTTCCTTCTCCACAGTTGGAAGATCCTGCAATCAGGTGGCAAATGGCTTTATATAAAGACTTGCCAAACAGGACGGAAGACACCTCAGACCCAGAGAGGACAGTAGAGCGTGTCCTGGATATAGCAAATGTGCTTTTTCACCTTGAACAGGTCAGATATTTGTGTTAATTCAATCATCATTGCCTGAACCACATAAAATATTTTTAAATGTAAATTAAATTTAAGCTGTGGTTCCCCAAACTCCATATATGTTTAGAATATTCATTACAATGAACATATAATTCATTATTTCCAAGATTATAGTTTTTGGAGAAATTTGTAGATACTGTGTTTCAGGAGATCAAGGCCTTCATTTTAGTATATTTTTCAAATGTTTCTAAAATTCTGTAGATTGTTAGTAGTAATACTTTATTCTAAATATTTCTGTTATTGCTATTTTCTTTTTTCCCAAGACAAGGTTTCTCTGTGTATACCTGGCTGTCTTGGACTCACTTTGTAGACCAGACTAGCCTTGAACTCACAGAGATGCATCTGCCTCTCCCTCCCGAGTCCTGGGATTAAAGGCATATGCCACCATGCCTGGCAATTGCAGACAGTTGTAAAGTGCCATGTGGGTGCTGAGATTTGAATCTGAGTCCTTTGGAAGAACAACCAGTGCTCTTAAGTGTTGAGCCATCTCTCCAGCCCTTATTCTAAATATTTCTAACACAGTATCTCAGAATTACACCTGATTCAAAATATTTTATTTTTATGTCATTTTAATACTTCACATAAAATATATCTGAGATATTTTTCATTTACTGGTTTACTGTCTCAAGTGTTTTCTCTTTTACTTGCTTAACCTTTGGTTTTATGAGAGATTTTTGAGAAATTTCTCTCTGAGATAAAGAGCAAATTACATTTATAGAAGAGTAATACATTGACAGTAAAACCCTAAAAGAGGAAAATGTTTTTGTGTTATTTTTCAATCATCTCCTGTTTTAACTACCAGGTTCTTGTGTGTTTTATTCTCTATTTTGTCCCCTTAGTTCAAGAATTTTCAAAGTAGTAATTCTTGATATACTCTCAGAAGGTTATATTATATATGTATGTTATATTAAAAGCATTCTTTCACAAAATACATGTATCCAAGCAAGTGTCTGGTTTCCATATACATATCTGAATTTTCTTGTATAAAGTTTAGATACACTAAATGAAACTTATACTATATACACATAAACATATTCTCTTTTTATCACAACATCTTGTCAACAAAGTAACATTAGAGGGCTGAAGACATGGGTCAGTAAGTAATGTGCTTGCCATGTAAGCATGAGTTCAATTCCCCAGCAACCACGAAAAGGCTGAATATAGTAGTTCATATATGTAACTCCAACACTGGGTGGGACAGAGACTAGAAGCTCCTGAGGACTTTGCTTAGGGAGCCTACCCAAGGTTCACTGACTGGCAAGACCATTGAGAGCTTCTAGCTAAAATAGTAAAGTGGAAAGGGTTAAAATTACTTTATACTAATTTCTGCCCTCTGCTTGCAAACACATTGGCATGAGACTGTAGAAAAAATTAACTAAATTATTTACCTAGTATTTATATTATATTTAATTGATTGGCAGCTATTAATCCTTAACTCACCATTATAAATGAGCACACAGACACCTGATGGATTTTAGCAAGCCTTGGCCTGGATCGAGCAATCTTAGCCCATCTAAGCTAGCTCATAATTCTATTCCTGAATAAAACCCCGTATAATATACAAACGTCCCCTTGGACTGCTATTCTTCTCCATGTTATGCCAATGTTCCAGGCCACTTGGAATGATCTTCTTTCATCTACCCCATTGTGTATCCTCCTTCCTGCTCCTGGCTTCTTCCCTTCTTCTTCTGGAAGCTTCTTCTGCCCATGAACCTCTCTGATTCAAAAGCTCAAGCACCTTAGTCCTACCTGTCTCTGTCTTTGCCCAATCTCAGGCCTCAGCATTTATTTAACCAATCAGAGACAATGGTTAACAAGAAAGGTGGCATAGCTTTACTTGGTGTATAGCAAACAGGCTTCTGGGAGCAGGTTAATTAACATTTAGAATGCATAACATCACCCCATCAGGGGCCTCTACCTTATTCAACACACACACATGCACATGAAATAAATATTTTAAAAAAAGATTACACCAGAGTGAGAGCAAAGGTAGTATGCCAGTGGTTCTCTGACAGTACCAGTGTGATATGCTTTATTAATGCTGAATTTGAAATAATAAAACACCTCATGTCATTCCAGGAACCTTTCTACCTGTCTGCTATAATAATACATTATGATTTTTCTATCCCCTTTAGCCACATTTGCATATATAATCATAACATTAATAAACATCTTGATTTGTACTAGATATTGTTTGAATATCTAATTTGGCCTTAAAGCTGATTAAATAACATATGGAAAGGGTTTAAAGTAGCCTCTCCCACTATTTAAAAATTTCCTTGTTTTTTTTTTTTTTCCTCTGCCAAATTTTGAGGTTAGATGCCAGCTGGATCCTTCTCTATCTAGTTCAGAACTGCATCTCAAGTGCTCATGAACTTCATGTACATCTGTGGGTTGTCATCAGATTCAGCAGAATGCCATGTATTTATCAAAACTGCTGCCTTTAAAGTCTCAGATCCTAAAGTGGAATTTTATAATGGGATATATTGGAACTCGTTGGGCAACCTGGCTCTTGATTATGTTTTAATCTACACTATCTTCAATAGGAGTTTACCCCATCTAGTACACCCATCAAGAAGACAATTCAAGTGGACATTTGCTAGTTACATTGATCTTATGGAGGACAGAGGGTCAGAGAAGTAAGTGGTTGTCAGTGAGATAGATTGCCCCATTAAAATGTCTGTAATGGCTCAGTCAGTCTTAATGTTTTCTTCAAGAATTATTGTATTCGTATTCTGAGCATTTACTGCAAAGCATAATATATTTGACTTTTCTTTGGGCTAACATAACATTTTCATTTTTTCCAGAAATCTAAGTATACTGGCCGGCGATATTTCAGTCTGGGAAGTACTATGCTCCATTGCCTAGAGAATACTAATTAATTGACAAAGCTATACTGGGAATTTATCTTCTTTCTAATACTTATGATTAATCTCTTTTTATTCTCTTCAAGTTTCAAGCACCATTATTCAAATAAATAGCCTGTTTGCATCATTTCTTACAACTTTCAAACTGTCATTCATCTTATCTAACAAAAATAGCTACATATTTTAGTACTTTATGAGATTAAATCCTTCTATTTACTCCTGCTACTGAGTTCACAAAGCCTTGTTATCTTCTTTTATTAAAGAACAGTGGGCTTTCATTAATGGTATTTGTATTTGTGGTAATTATACTTACAATGAAAGTAATTTCGATGGATATGTGTTTACATTTCTATGTAGGAAAACAAATCAAGATGAACCATAATAACCAAGCCAAACCAAACCAAACCAAAACAAAAACAAACAAAAAAACCAGCAAAACACACACACACACACACACACACACACACACACACACACACACACACA
>CAJQZJ010034182.1:7962613-7981167 GCA_907164525.1 Lophiomys imhausi | reverse complement strand
ACACACACACACACACACACACACACACACACACACACACACACACAGAGGGATAGAGAAAAGAAATGAGGACCTGAATTTGATCCCTAGAACCCATGTTTATAATTCTGGGCCTGGGCCTGGAGATACATGCTTATATTTCCAGCACAGGGAGACAGAGAGAGCCAGATCTCTGGTACACACTGGCCAGTCAATCTATCCTAATTGGTGAGTTCTAGGCCAGTGAGAGACTTTGTCTCAAAAGACCAAGGTGGATGGCAACTGAGGAATAACACCCAAAATTCACTAGCTTCCATATGCACATTCACATTTGTTCATATGTACCTATGCACAAATATGTACACATATACATGGATTTTTTTAAAAGGCTGAAAGTACTTAAAAATTTTCAGAATGATGCAAAATTACTTTTATGTAGAATGCTTTTCTGTTTCTTTGATTTTAAAGATAACAAGGCTTAGAAGCTACACGCTATTTGGAAAATAGGCAAATTTTACTAAGTACTATTTGAAAGCATCTCAAATTTAGCTTTGGCTAACTTTGAGGATATAGTTTCAACCAAAGTAATTGTTAGGTACTTTGGAATAAATTTAAAAGATGCAGCTGATTAATACTGCATCATTGTGGGTAGGTTGGGATTGTAAATGTATGTTTATTTGTGCCGTTCTTCCTCAGGTGGAACATCCTCAGAGATCAAAGAAGGCAGTGTGGCACAAACTCCTCTCTAAGCAGAGAAAAAGAGCTGTTGTTGCCTGCTTCCGGATGGCCCCCTTGTACAATCTGCCAAGGTCAGATTTTTTTCAAAGTTTATTTATTTGTTTGTTTGTTTGTTTACTTATTTATTTATTTTACATACTGATCACAACCCCCTCCTTCTGCTCCTCTGGGTCCCGCCCTCCTATCCCCTTCTCCCTATTCCCCTCCCCTTCTCCTCCTCCTCAGAACAGGGGGAATCCCCCTTGTACCATCCATCCCACCTGGGCACATTGCATCAGGATTGAGCACTTCCTCTTCCATGGAGACCAGGCATCATAGTGCCCTTAGAGGGAAGTGAACAAAAAGCAGGCATCAGAGTCAGAGTCCAAGCCAGAGATAGCCCCTGCCTCACTTGCTAGGGGACCCATATGATGTCCAAACTGCCTGTCAGTTGAATATATATGTAGGGGGCCTAGGTCCGGTTCATGCATACCCTTTAATTGGTTCTTCAGTCTCTGTGAGCCTGCATGGGTCCAAATTAGTTTCTCCACTTCTTGTGGAGTTCTTGTCCCCTCCCATTCTTTCTATCTTTCTCCCTTCATTCTTCTATTAGACATCCTGCACTCCTCCTAATGTTTGGCAGTGAGTCTCAGCATCTTTTTGGACCCCCTGCTGCATGGAGGTTCTCAGAGGACAGTTATGTTATGCTCTTGTCTGGAAGCATGGCCGAGTATAGTTAATGGTGATAGGGGTTGGCTGTTTCCCTTAGGTAGGTCTCAGGTTGGGCCAATCATTGGTTGAACAGTCCCTCAATTTCTGGTATATTTTTATTCCTGCACATCTTGAATATAGGGCAGATTTTGGGTTGAAGGTTTTGTGAGTGCGTTTGTGATCCCCTCTCTCCCCCAGAAGTCCTACATAGCTAGAAAGAGGCTGAAAGTGAGAATTTTTTAAATATTTAAAAGAGATTAATTTTCTTCAGTAACTAATGGGTGACAATGGTAATCTGTCCAAGAGAAGAATGGGAGAGAGAGATTGGTTCTTGCAACTCACTGGTTTGTTTTCTACTGTTGAATGTTTTTATTTATTTATTTAGAGAACTATGGTTTGTCCTGTCATTTAAAAATGGTATATATCGAAGAATATCTGCTTACATAGGGAAGGACATATAGTGTGACTGGTAATACTCTTTGAGTCCAGTTGCTTAGATTACTACTTCAGTTTCTGTATTGCACGGCATCGGTCAAGTTGATTATCTCACTTCACTGGTTTTGCCTCTGGACTGTGTAGTAGGACTGGCCCCATACAGAACTAAGACAGGTTGATGAACACATATGTTCAGAGTGCTTGTCAGTGTGCTGATCTCACATGCTAGCCATGGATGTTGTTTGTAAAATTGTCTTCAAACAGAGAAAAGAAAAGACACTCTCCCGACTTACAGGAAAGACACAAACAAACCCAATAAACCCATCACTGTTCTCTTAAGGGTATGACAATATACTTGTTAATAAAGATATAATTGGTGTGTTCAAGTATGGCTTGATTACCTGCTATAGCTTTCTGGATATCCTACAAAGACACCGGGCTCTTTGCTTTTCTTAATTTTCTGTAAGTAACCATATCCCCATGGTGTTGATTACTTTTCTATTATTGTGATAATACACTATGGCCAAATGTAACTTAGAGACAAAAGAATTTATGTGGGCTTAAGGCTTCAGCCCTGTAAGAAGGAGAAGTGATAGAAAAGGCAGATGAAGTGGCAAGATGAGAGCCTATGTCTTCAACTGTAAGCACGATACAGAGAGCAAATGGGAATTGGTCTGGGTCTTTAAACTCTCAAAGCCCAACTCTAATGACACTTCCTCCAATAAGGCCACTTCCCCAAACAGCTCCACCAACTGGAGACAAGTGTCCAAATGCCTCACTCTTGGGGAACATTTTTCATTCAAACCACCACATCTATACCTTGTAAATAGGGCTTGGTTCAATTTCATCTCTTTTTGGAACATCTCCTATCTCCTTGTAACTCAGCTCCTTCCTTCTGTATGTTTGTACAGCAAGGTTACAATTACTAGTTGTTACACTGTGTGCAGTATTCAGACTGCTTGCTACTCTGATTCCCACTTCAAGGTCCAATATACTTTTAAGTGTCTATTTTCCTAACCCTAGGCAGCAGTCAGTGCCTCACCATTCAGTAAATTTCTAACATATTGGAGAAAGGATTTGTCTCACAAAGACACCACTTAAACCATTTCAGGGACATCTGAGCTGAGCTCCTTGAATCTGAGTTTCCCTGAGGGCTGAACCTGTTGTCTGTTTAGAAGTCTAAATGCTGTATAAATGACTCTGAGGTTCTTAAAATAGCTGAACACATCCTTCTGCTTGCCTTTCTCATGTGCAGGAATTTATAGTGATTTCCAGTGTTTCCAAACATGTTGTTAGATCTTTTCCTACTTTCAAGCTTCTTCTTTAACCCATCTAGCCATTATGCCTCCTGCTTTCCTAACACACTTCTGTTATTGTCAAATGCAGGCTTCACTCATATGGCAGTATCATTCTGTTACTTCTGATTGATGTCTACTTACTATTTTTTTTTGTCCTTTCTCACTTGATTCCTAACCATTTCTCTCACTAGAGTCATGATGAGGTCATTGACACTTCTAGTCTTCACTATTTCATAGGCAAATATCATATATATATAATTTTAAGTGTGTGTGTGTGTGTGTGTGTGTGTGTGTGTGTGTGTGTGTGTGTGTGGTATGTGTGCAGGTGAAGGTGGGGCATGTATTCAGTATCCACAGAAGCCAGAAGAGTGTGTTAGACTTCCTAGAACTGGAGTTACAGGTAGTCATGAAACACCTGCTATGGGAGCAGGGAACTTAGCTTGGGCCCTCTTGAAGAACAGCCAGTGCTCCTATCCACAGAGCTACCTCTTCAACCTCAGGTGGACATTTTTTTAAAGTTAGTATTCCAAGATTTCATCTTCATTCATACAGTTATAAAAAGTTCACTCAATAATGGCCAGAGCCTGTGTTTGAAGTTAACTTGAATATAGGCTAATTCTTCTGTGGTCGTATATATATCAAGAATCACATCAGGAAATAATAGCCACCATTTAACTAATATCTATCTAGTATACTTTTCCACCATTTATCTTACTTTAAGTCTTGTAAGATTGAGATGTAGATAAAATTATCCTTGTTGCATGTATGAGAATTGTGAAAATTGAAAAATTAACTGATGTTACAGAGTTTAGAAATGTCTGAGTTGGGACTAAACTTAAAGTCAGTATGTGATCTGAGAAAACTGCTTTTATTTGGCACAAGGGTTTGTCTGTGAAGAGAAGAATATATATTAGGAAGCTTATTTTTTATTTTATATTTCAGTACACAGATAATCTGGTAATAAAGTACTATTGAATTATTGTTAAAATATTTAGAAATCCCTTTGTCTGACATTGCATTTATCTTTTAGGCATCGAGCTGTCAATCTTTTTCTTCAAGGATATGAAAAATCATGGATTGAAACAGAAGAGCATTACTTTGAGGATAAATTGATTGAAGATTTAGCAGTAAGTTTTTAGTGGGTTTATAAAATGAAAGAGAATTGAAAGAAAATTGTTACAGTGGACATTTGTCTTAGGAAACTTTTTCATTCCAATTGTTACCGCATTTAGTGTTTATGACAAAAATCTCCTTCTTGTATTTTCCAAAATACATAGTTGCCAAAATCAAATAATTCAGAATATAAAATGAAAAGTATAAGTTATTTTTAAAGTAAGTTAATCTCTTAAACTATTCCTCAAAGCCCTTTCCACTTTAAAGTCAAGATAGATCTAAAAGAAATTATCCACACAAGTAAGGGAAGATCTAACAAACATTGCTGATTTTTAAAAGTAGACAGACAGGTCAAAAGATAGACATCCACATGAGTCTTCTCACACATCTACAGCAATCTGGGTCTATCCCTTCTAACACTGAATGTGGTCTATCCTCTCACTCACATTTTCTATCTCTTAATATTTCCCTCTAAAAAACCCCATCTCATTCCATAAGCATGAAAGAACTGTCGCTGGCCTGGTCAGGTACTGAGTAATTTTTTATGTAGTGTAGAGAACATGGGGTGGAGGAGTGGGGATATGTATGGTTCTCAGAAGATAGAACTTCCATCTAACAGTGCAGGAAGGGAGGATGTGGTCTGGTGGGGGCTACACCCTGGAGGATGGGGGAATATCAACATCTTTTATAAGTCAAGCTACTGTTTTAAACTATCTTTCCAAATGAATTTATAAGCTCAAATCCCACAGAAGTCTGGGACATGGCCAGAAGTGTTATGATTTCCAAGGTAAGGATCTGTTGTCTGGAAGTCACTTTGAAATTTACAAATTGTCAGGAAGTATAAGAAATAAATACAATGCAATGTTTAGAAACCTAACTCTGATTTCCCTTCTCATCTCTTTCAAACTGGCTTTTATGTTGCCCAAATTGACTTCCAACTCACCATGTAGCCAAGTACAGCCTTGAGCTCCAGATTCGCCTGCCTTCACTGTCATGACTTTAGGATTCTGTGCTTGGCTTACAAGACCCAGTTTATGCTGTGTTGAGGATCTGCCCTAAGACCTCATGTGTGCTAGGCAAGTAGTCTATCTACTGGGTCCTAATTCCAGCCCCAGCCTTATTGGACCATTTAAATAGGTTGTAAAATTTAACTACTAATCACTTGAAGAGTCTTAACCCAGTTAAGAATCCCCATTCATGTACAAAGAAAATCAGGCTAAATTGGAAAAAATATCACTGGAAACACAGAATTATTGTCATTCAGTCAAATCAGAGTCAGTCAACTCTGCAAGCAACAAAAATGCCTAGTCGTTTTTGCCAATGATGAAGTTTTATACAAGGTTAGGTTTTTCTTTTTGTTTTAAAAGTAACTAAAATGAAAAAAAAGTATACACATTTCAGTCATTAATCCATGTTGTATTCTTTGTCTATAAATTTTTGTTAAATCCAAGAAAATATTTTGTGATAAATATTGCTGTGTGGATTTAGTTATTATACATAATGTGACATTCTTACTGTAAAATTTATGCTTTGCCCTTTCTAAAGCTAAACTCTCCTGTGTCCCAAATAGTCTTTCTTAGTTTTTTTTTTAAATAAATAAATTTATTTATGTGTTGCTTCAGGTTACATCTCCATCATATTGTCCTCTTTCCCCCCTTCCCAGCCCCACCCTCCCACCCTCTACCCCCTAATCCTTCCATCCCACTACTCTGGAGTGGATTGTCCCTAGATAACAGTCCCTCTCCCCATTTCAGAAGTCATATGAGGGCCAAGAGCCTCCTCATACACTGGGGGCCTACAAGACAGTACCACCAGTGAAAAGTGTCTCATTGCCAGGGAGAGAAAACTAAAAAACAAACAAACAAAAGTCTATGTCCATGTTCCCGTTGGTGTGTTCGTTGTGGTATAGATATCCTGTACTACATGTCTAAAATCCTACTACAAGTGAATAGATGTCATGTGCATCCTTCTGAGTCTGGGTTAGCTCACTCAGGATGAGCTTCTCTAGTTCCATCCATTTGGCTGCAAATTGCATAATTTCATTGTTTCTGATAGCTGAGTAATATTCCATTGTGTAGATGTACCACAGTTTTTTTAATCCATTCTTCGGTTGAGGGACATCTGGGTTGTTTCTAGTTTCTAGCTATTACAAATAAGGCTGCTATGAACATAGATGAGGAAACTTCCTTATGATTTGGTGAGGAGTCATTTGGGTGTATACCCAGAAGTGGTATGGCTGGGTCCTAAGGCAAAGCTTTCCAAGTTTTCTAAGATATCGCCATACTGACCTCCATAGTGGTTGCGCACAAGCCTGTACTCCCACCAGCAATGGAGGAGGGTTCCCCTTTCTCCACACCCTCACCAGCATGTGCTGTCATTTGAGCTTTTGATCTCAGCCATTCTGACAGGTGTGAGATGGAATCTCAGAGTCGTCTTGAGTTGCATTTCTCTGATGATTAAGGATGTTGAGCATTTCTTCAAGTGTCTCTCAGCCATTAGGGACTCCTCCTTTGTGAATTCTCTATTTAGCTCTGTCTCCCATTTTTTGATTGGATTATTTGGTTTCTTGGCATTTAATTTCTTTAGTTCTTTGTAGATTTTGGATATTAGCCCTCTGTCAGATGTGGGGTTGGTGAAGATTTTCTCCCAGTCTGTAGGCTGCCGTTTTGTTCGAATGACAGTGTCTTTTGCCTTACAGAAGTTTTTCAGTTTCATGAGGTCCCATTTATTGATTGTTGATCTCAGGTCCTGAGCTGTTGGTGTTCTGTTCAGGAAGTTGTCACCTGTGCCAATGAGTTCAAGGGTTTTTCCCACTTTTTCTTCTAGTAGATTTAGTGTGACCGGCCTTATGTTAAGGTCTTTGATCCACTTGGACTTAAGTTTTGTACAAGGTGATAAGTATGGATTTAATTTCATTCTTTTACAAGTGGACATCCAGTTGGACCAGCACCATTTGTTGAAGATGCTGTCTTTTTCAGTTGTGTGGTTTTGGCTTTTTTGTCAAAAATTAGGTGACCATAGGTGTGTGGGTCCATTTCTGGGTCTTCAATTCGATTCCATTGATCTACTGGTTTGTTTCTGTACCAGTACCATGCTGTTTTTACTACTATTGCTCTGTAGTACAGCTTGAAATCTGGGATGGTGATACCTCCAGATGTTTTTTTGTTGTATAGGATTGATTTAGCTATTCTGTTTTTTGTTGTTCCATATGAAATTGAGAATAGCTTTTTCCAGGTCTATTAAGAATTATGTTGGTATTTTGATAGGAATTGCATTGAATCTATATATTGCTTTTGGTAGGATGGCCATTTTTATTATGTTGATCCTACCTATCCATGAGCATGGGAGATCTTTCCATCTTCTAAAGGCCTCTTCAGTTTCTTTCTTCAAGGGTTTGAAGTTCTTGTTGTACAGGTTCTTTACTTGCTTGGTTAGAGTTACCCCCAGGTATTTTATATTGTTTGTGGCTATTGTGAAGGGGTTGTTTCCCTTATTTCTTTCTCAGCCCATTTGTTTGTTGTATAAAGAAGGGCTTCTGATTTTTTTGAATTAATTTTGTGTCCAGCCACCTTGATGAAGGTGTTCATCAGCTGTAAGAGTTCTCTGGTGGAATTTTTGGGGTCGCTTATGTATACTATCATATTGTCTGCAAATAGAGATAATTTGACTTCTTTGTTTCCAATTTGTATCCCCTTAATCTTTTTTAGTTATCTTATTGCTCTAGCAAGAACTTCAAGTACTATATTGAAGAGATATGGTGAAAGTGGACATCCTTGTCTTGTCCCTGAGTTTAGAGGAAATGCTTCAAGTTTCTCTCCATTTAATTTTATGTTGGCCATGGGCTTGCTGTATATTTGCTTTATTATTTCTAGGTACGGTCCTTGTATGCCCGTTCTCTCCAGAATTTTTAGCATGAAGTGGTGTTTGATTTTGTCAAATGCTTTTCCTGCATCTAGTGAGATAATCATGTGGTTTTTTTCTTTCATCTTGTTTATATGGTGAATTATGTTGATAGAGTTTTGTATGTTGAACCATCCCTGCATTCCTGGAATGAAGCCTACTTGATCATGGTGTATGATATTTTTGATGTGTTCTTGAATTCGGTTTGCTAGTATTTTATTAAGTATTTTTGCATCTATGTTCATGAGGGAGATTGGTCTGAAGTTCTCTTTCTTTGTTGGGTCTTTGTGTGGTTTAGGAATCAGGGTGACTGTGGCCTCATAGAATGAGTTTGGCAATGTTCTTTCTGATTCTATTTGTTGAAAGAGTTTGAAGAGTATTGGTGTTAGCTCCTCTTTGAAGGTCTGGTAGAATTCTGTGCTAAAACCATCTGGCCCTGGACTTTTTTGTTTGGGAGATTTTTAATGACTGTTTCTATTTCCTTAGGGGTTATAGGGCTGTTTCTTTCTTAGTTTTAAATCCTGATTGTAAGAATAGTGTTTTCTTCTCAAATTTTATGGGCTATCCTTGTTCAACAGTTTTTGATCAAATTGTTAAATGCTTCTTCTGTTTTGCATCTGTACTGCAATCAGCATGCATGTTATATATGTATTCTATTATATATTATACAGACACAAAAACATATATGCATGCATGTATACGCACATACATACATATCATATGCTGATTTCTAAGGTTTTCTGGCCTGCAGACCTGGCCTAATCAGTAAAGTCCAGGTTCAGCGAGAGACCCAATGTCAAAAGCCAAAGCGGATGGCTTCCAAGAAATGACGACACCCAAGGTTGACTGCTGACCTCTAGACACACACCCACCCATAGGTGTATATGTGTTCTCAAGCATACATCCACCCCCCAATCATATATTATGCAAATCACTCATATGTACACATACAACTCAACAAGCAAACCAGGACGTTTCTTTTGTTCTCTCCTGGATTTGGTGAGCACATGCGTTTCTTTTGTTTTGTTTTTTAGTTACTCAGACACTGTCTTGCTGTGTAGCAATGCTGGATTTCAGTTTGCAATCCCTCTGATCCTCCTGCCTCCACCTCTTAAAAGCTGGGATTGCGGATGTAAGCCACAATGCTAGTCTTAAATGTTTGTTTTAAATGAGAAATGTTATGGATTTGTCTGCCTCTTTTCTTTTTCTTTTTTTTTTTTTCAGAAACCAGGGACTGAACCTCCAGAAGAAGATGAAGGCGCAAAAAGAGTTGATCCTCTCCACCAGCTCATTCTTCTATTTAGCCGCACAGCCTTAACGGAAAAATGGTATGGTGGGAGGGTTAAGAGCAGACCTAGGTGGCACTGGTAAAGAAATCCACATCTAAGTCTTGTCTGTTGTTTGTTTATGTCTCAGTTACATCATATTCTTGTCAAGAGAGGGAGTAATTCACACATCATATGATCTGTCTGACATAAGATCAGCATCCATTCTTTTTTTGTTGTTGTCTTTAAACCCTACCAATGAGGATGTAGGAAGATGACTCAGTCAGTAGAGTGCTTGCTTTACAATCATCAGGATCTGAGCTCTAGCCCATAACTCACATAAAAACCCACCATGGTGGTGTGTGTGCGTAATCCTAGCACTATGGGAGGAGAAACAGACTGATTCCTGGGGCTCGCTGACCAGCAGACCTGGCCTACTCAGTGAGCTCCAGGTTCAGCGAGAGACCCCGTCTCAAAAGCCAAAGTGGATGGCTTCCAAAAAATGAGGACACCCGAGGTTGACCTCTGACCTCTACACACACACCCATATGTGCATTTGTGTTCTCACATAAATCACCTGCGCACTCTGAATGATCAAGAACTTCTGGGTTTTCTTAACTCTGTGTTTGGCTGATCTTGTTGATTCTGATTCTTGAGCAACCTCCTGCAGAGTTACACGACACATTCAACCTCAGAAGCTGAAGTGAAGATGACTTGGCTTCTCCCTACTCAGAACACTGATGGGTGTTGGCTCCGTGGTGGGGCATGGTAGAGGGTAAAGAACTTTCGTCTGATTTCCAGGCCTTGGCTCCAGGTCTTATCATTTCTCTTCAGACTCCAGGAGATCCTTTAATTATCAATACACATCCACATGGGTCTTCTCACATGTCCAGAAGCACCGTGAGGTCTCTGCATGCCATAGCAATCTGTGTCTCTCCTTCCTAACATTGAATGTGGTCCATCCTTTCACTCACATTTCTCTCTCTTTTTATTCCCCCCTAACAAAACCATCTCATCCTGTAAGCATAGAACAACTGTCTGTCTGGCTTGGTCAGGTAATGAGGTATTTCTTGTAAGTGAAGTTGAGGCCTGCTATAATACATTTGTAAATGTTAGACATTCCTCATAGAAACTTAATTGTCCATGTAGTAATAGTTTCCATACTTCTTTAGAAAAAGAGCAGTAGACATATTTTGTCCCATTCTTAATTTTAAAAGTCATTGTGCTGGTCATTTTATTTATTTTTAATTGTAACATTATAATTTGCTGAGTCTTTCATTAGATGTTAAGTATTATTCTGCTGGCAAAAGCTCTGTGCCATTTAAGTTTGCTTTTGTTTTCTTCTTCACATTTTGTGATTTAAAGAAAATTAGTTATTCTGTCTAATTACATGTACGTCATAGGACATCTTTGTTCTCACACTTGAAGGATTCTGCTTTAAGGTCAGGAGAGGCATTTGCTAAAGATTTATAAACCTTTGCTTTCTAATTATAAAATGGTTTGTTTGTGAGTACTTACTGTTAACTAAATTTTATGTTCATTTAATTGTAAAGAAGAATGTGTGTTGAAAAATGGGCAGTTACTTTACATAGGGATGGTTTCTTTACATATGTTGTACCTTCTACTTAAGAATTGATCTTTCCCCCTTGGTTTCATAGCAAACTGGAGGAAGATTTTCTGTATATGGCATATGCAGATATTATGGCAAAGGTAAATATTAATCTTTCTTGATTTTGACATTGGGTAAAAGTAAGCTATTTTTATTTGTCAAAGGGTGCGAATCTACATAAAAGTTACATCTTGGAAACATGAGGTGTATAGATCCCAGCATTGCACAGATTGTAGGAATTTCTTCTCTGATAGGTCAAGATTGTTTCCTGCTTAGCACTTTATGAATGGGAAATTACCAGTTTCCCAACATTCTTTTACTTAGCCCTCATTCATTAGCTATCAAGGTCATAAAGATGACAGGTTGAAAAAAAAACCTTTTACATTATGTACTTGTAGAATATAACATCTGATGGAAGTAACAGGAGTAAAATGGGGGGCTGGAGAGATGGCTCAGCAGTTAAACTCCCTGGCTGTTCTACCAGGGGTCATGAGTTCAGGCTCTAGTTTCCCACATAGATTAGGGAGCTACCAACCACCTGTAACTCTATCTTTAAATGATCCAGTACCCCCCTCTGCCCTCTATGAGCACCTCCATGCACATATGCACACACACACACAAATAAATAAAAAAATAAAGTAATTTTTTTTTAAAAATTGAAAGTTAAATTAAAATTGCTAATTAGGGGTTAAAGAGATAACTCCATGGTTAAGAGCACTTACTGCTCTTGCTGAAGTCTGGAGTCCAGCAACCACCCCAGGTTGTCCTTACTTCCATCTCCATGTGATCCACCACCCCTTTCTGACCTTTGTGGGTACCTGCATCCACATGGTAAACACACATGTAGATAGATGTACACTCACACATATAAATAAAATTTAATTTAAATTTTTAAAATTAGTTTTTATTTCTATATATGGTAATTAAATGGTAGAGGAATTATGGAGGGTATCGTGGATAGGCTACTTAGGCAGTGGTGTGGTTTCTTGGGGGTCCTTAACTGTGGAAGGGCTGGCATTACATAGAGTAGCAGTATTTCATTTGTTATCTCTTAACAAGAGTGGATACTTACAAATTAGGAGTCCAGTTGCTTCTGAGACTTCAACCTTGGTTACCATGTTCTCACAGAAGAGCCCCAGACTAATCAGAAGTGTTGAGTGAAGAAGGTAGATAACATGCCAGATCCTAGACATGTTAAAGATGACGGTGAGACTGCCAAGTGGAGGTGTGTTAGAGTTTGAATATAAAAGGTGACCGACAGACACGTGAGATTCCACACTTGGTCCTCAGAGGGTGTTGCTTTTTGATGAGGCTGTGGAGTCTTGTGGATTGAAAGCATGGATGGTGGAGGTGGGTCACTGAGAGATTTTCCTTGGAGGATTATCAGCTGGCCCACTTCCTGCCCAGGCTTTCCTGCTTTGTGTCTGCTGCCAGGATTTAACCAGCATCTTCCTACTCCTGTGGGCAGGAGCCCATCCATCATCATGCCCTCCATGCCCTTGAGCTAAAGTAAACCTCTCTTCCTTAAACTGCTTCTGTCAGACAGTGGGTCACAGTAGCAATAACAGTACATGATGTTAAACGGGTGACGGGACACGCGTGTCTTCAGTCTGGTATCTCAGGTTTTCTTCTAAGTACAGTCGTCCAATTCATCAGCATCAGACTGCATCTGGAGCTGTGGGCTTCAGTGATCTTGCTCCAGAGAGGAAGGTGGCAGACGCAAGCTTATGATCAAGTCTGAAAGAACAGAGACACTAAGAGATGGTTAGGGAAAAAAGGAAGGGAGAGAGCCTTAACGTGAGCTTATAGAGAAGTAAATTTGTGGTCGGCAAATCCACATTGGGCTGGAAGTCTGGACAAGAGAAACATTGAAGAAATCTGTAGGTATAGTGAAGACTTCAAAGGACTCGGGAGATGAAAAGAAACCAAGGGAGGAAGTGCCAGACTTTGGGAAATGAGTTCACTCTCAAATGTGAGAGGGAATGAGGCATTTCCTTTTAAGTTTCATTCATTTTTCATGGCTACGACTTGACCCAGAGCCTCCTATCTACAAAGAAAGTGCTTGGGCCCTTGAGCTAGACCCCCAATGTGAGACAGTCTCAACTATCCCAGGCCTGTACACAGACCCATGTTCCCCTCACAAACTCTACTCACATGTCTGCTGTTCCAAACAGAAAAAAAAAAGTCTCTCACATATTTGCTGCACTTTTTAGAGACTATGACAAGCCTTTTAGAATTTAGCTTAGAGTCAGGAGTGGAATCTCATTTGGTACCCTTCTTTCCATCTCTGTCTCTGTGCCCAGAACACTGAGTCTCCTTGAGTTGCAAGTGTTTTTCTGATTTGCGACTCCTACTTTACCATTTGCCTCTATGCACCACACAAGTTACTGAGCACTGGCCAAATATAAGAATCATGTGGAACAGTTGGCATGAGTTAACATCAGTGGGCAGTGAGTTTCTTCCCATCATAGGCATTGGTTAATGACCATCCTCTTTTGATCACCATTGTATTCCAAATTCTTAGCTGTGATTTATTAAATGCAGATTATTTTTAGATACTTTTCCCAGGTGGTAAATATTTTACAATATTAAAGCATACTATTCCCCTAAGAACCCACATGCTTTTTTCTTATGGTCAATATGAAGAAAAGGAGACATGGAGAGAAGTAATTTTCCAAGCCAGACTAGCTCCTAGCTGACATGATCAGGATGAAATCAAGTCTCTTCCTCCAGAGTTCATGCCTCCACCTGCCTTCCATCCTCCCTCTGAGTCCTGGCCACCATTCCTCTCTGCCTCTTCAACCTACAGCAATCTCAGCCATAGGACTTAGCTAAAAATATGCCCATGGAGAAAGGGGAACCCTCCTCCATTGCTGGTGGGAGTGAAGGCTTGTGCAACCACTATGGAGGTCAGTCTGGCAATATCTTAGAAAACTTGGAATAGCTCTGCCTCAGGATCCAGCCATACCACTTCTGGGTAAATATCCAAATGACTCCTCACCAGATCACAAGGAAGTTTCCTTATCTATGTTCATAGCAGCCTTATTTGTAATAGCTAGAAACTGGAAACAACCCAGATGTCCCTCAACTGAAGAATGGATTTAAAAACTGTGGTACATCTACACAATGGAATATTACTCAGCTATCAGAAACAATGAAATTATGCAATTTGCAGCCAAATGGATGGAACTAGAGAAGCTCATCCTGAGTGAGCTAACCCAGTCTCAGAAGGATGCACATGGCATCTACTCACTTATAGTCGGATTTTAGCTATATAGTACAGGATATCTATACTACAACCAACACACCAAAGGAAACATGGACATAGACTTTTTTTTTTCTCTCCCTGTGAATGAGACACTTTTCCCTGGTGGTGGTACTGCCTTTTAGGTCCCCAGTGTATGAGGAGGTTCTTGGCCCTCATATGACTGCTGAACTGGGGCGGGGGACCGTTATGTAGGGACACTCCACTCCAGAGGAGTGGGATGGAAGGGTTAGAGGGTAGAGGTTGTGAGGGCGGGACTGGGAGGGTGGAAAGAGGACACTATGATGGAGATGTAACCTAAAGCAATAAATATATAAATTAGAAAAAATATGCCCGTGACTCAGTAGAATGGAGTAGTCAAAGTGTGTATGTTTTATGTGTAAATAATAGTCTTGTTAACAAAAATTTACTTCCTTCCTTGGGTGAAATATGATAAAAAATGAACTTAATTGCCTCAGAAGAATGTTGCTAATGCAATGCATTACTGTACTCAGTAATGCTCTTTGTGTTAAACAGTGGCAGCTATTTACATGTGTATCTGCATTAATTAATGTATGCAAAGGCAGCCTACAAAAGAGAGGATTCTTTCCAGTACTTAAGGTTTGTACTTGGATTTGAATGAATCAAGTGCACAGACAGGTATTTTGTTAAGTTTGAGAACCTTCACATGAACCTCGTAGCCACCTCTGTTGGGGATGAAATTGGGCATTTGGTCTTTGAATTTTGCAAAAGGGAAATCTTGTAAATAAAATATAGTTTCATTTTAGCTCATAATTCACTGAAGGTGTTTTGTAAGTTTTACATCCACTCGGTTTCAATAGTGCTCATGAAACATTAATACAAATCACTTGGAATTTAGGTTAAACAAACATTTTCCATTTTCCCCTTCATCATGTTCTCCTCTCCTTTCCTTTTTTCTCTCTCAAATCAGAGTTGTCATGATGAAGAAGACGATGATGCTGAAGAGGAAGTGAAGAGCTTTGAAGTAAGATAGTTCTTTCTAGAATTGCCTTTTCTCCATTTGGAGACATTTCATAGCTTATAACAGACTTTCGTGTTTCTTGCTTCCTGGCTTTATCGCAGCTTATTGTGTTGAGGAATTGCATGTCAGAGCTGGATGGACAGACCTGAGTCCTAGTGTTTGCTAAGATAAAAGCAAGGGGTAGAGCAGTTGAATCCTACAGAAAAGCCCATATGTCCAGAATGAGTGCACCTGGCAGCCCATGGAGAGGAGACCACTTCAAATTACTCGCGTCTCAGGGATGTTGTTGTCTGTAATTTCCAAGACACACATGAGGAAAATACCTATTGGAGAGCAACGTAGCATCAAGTTTTTAATGGCTCCATTGGAATTGGATATGTTTGTTCTGTCCTGACTGAATTGGCCTCTTGACTTCTGCCCAATTAGGTCACTCATTCGGGACACATATGTAAGTGGTGCCATGGTGCAGTTTGCTTGCATGAAGTAGAGGTGCATCTTTTCTAGGATAGATTCCATTTCATGATTATTTTTCTCAAACATTCTCATCCTTTAAATGTTGTCTATGATTTGAGATACTGCTTAATGTTAATTAGCTTTAAAAGAAGTTAATGTCACCCCCCCACTTTGCTTACAGTGTAGTTTTGCTTCTCTAGGAGACTAGTTAGCTGTTGTTAACTACCACTTTCTGATTTGCTGTATTTTATTTTTTTTTTTAGAAAGAAATAAAGCAGAAGGAAGTAGAGAGTAGATTCTCCCTATTAGTTTATATATATGGACATTGAGCTAGAAGTCTGGAAAAATATGAGTAGCCAGCAATGAGTCCTTAATTCACAGTGGAAACACAGCACACAGAACTGAGGAATGATTACTATTCTATGTCACTTCCAGAAGAAAAAAATCAATGTGACCATCTCTGCAGCATTGAAATCAGTGTATTAAAAAAAAACCAAGCAGATAAAGAAAAGAACAACCTAATTTGAGAATGACTCATGACTGTTGCTGGCTGAGCAGAATTCCCTGTTTAATTCCCTATACAATCCTTGCTAACATGTGTGAGTTCTATTCTTAAGTCCATCCTCCCCTGTAAGGAGACAGGTAACTTAGAACCATCCATGACATCAAATGATACTGTTTTCCTTTGCGGGTTATCCGTTATCTCCAGAGCAGCTGTTTATTGCTATTTTGCTTCTTGTCCTCATCCTTCCTTAAGGTCACAGGATCCCAGCGCAGCAAGGTAAAGACATGTGTATGTGTGTATCTGTCTGGGTCTGAGTTTCAGTTTCTTGTGGCATTTACCTGTATTAGACCCAAAGTCTTGGACTCTTTTTTGTAAGGAAAGGTCTTTAGAATCATTCTGCGAGTTTGTAGTGCTTAGTATCCTTTCTTTGGTTTACTTTTCTTGCCTTTGAAATGATTCATTATTTGAAATTGTGTACTCCATGCTAACTCTGAGCTGTATACTGTGCTGGATGAGTCCATCCACTTAGTGGATAAATGTTTAACTAGAGATATAAAATTTCTCAGGTATCTCTGAGGACCGATCATCATTATTATTATTACTATTACTTTTGTTATTGTGATTTGGATTCAGGACAATTTCTTGAGTCCAAATTAGCCTGTGGAGATCTGGCATTCTGGTAAGGGTTTAGGGAGCTTTACATCTTTTCTTCTGATTGTGCCTCAGATGTAGCTAAAGATATCTCCTTCGTGCTCTAAAGCCATACCAGTATCTATCTAATGTTTCAAAATATGACACAAAGGGTAGAAGAATCAATTTAGAGCCAAAATGTCTAATGGGATGATAATAGATAGCTTCCCAGTGATGATATAACCTAGGTTGGGCCCCTCTAAAGATGGAATTTTGAAGAACTCCATTTTTTAGTAGTTTGAAAAACTGAACTGGATATAAGATGTTCTGTCCCAAGTAACTACATAATTTGAACTCTGAGTAGGTTTATTTAGCAATGAGAATCCGGAAATACCTAAGAGTCAATCATAGAATTATGAATATAAAATGTTGATCTAGCAACTCCTTTATGAAGAAAATTGCAAATCTTTAAGTCCTACCATGGGAAGCTCACACATCTAGGATACAGACTAAAACATCACAAATAGCTCTTTGCAGGCTGAGAGCTATTTGTGGAATACTGATGCAGTCTGCCAGCTTCAATTGTATTTACCAAACTGTCAGTCCCATACAATGTGTGGCTAGCCCAGGTTTCCTGGTAAACAGAAACCACAGTGTGCTGACATGTCATTTGGGTTGAGAGTATCACAGTTCCAATGAAGTAATAGTTATGGAGAAGATGAAATGATAAGAAGCAACCATAGCTACTGAACAATACCATGGCTGTTTAGTGGTGAAATGCCTCCAATGTGGCCATGTCCTATAGATCAGTGGCTTCTGAAGGATAGGAAAAAACGTGTGTCTCCAATGGCTCATTGGTAACAGAAGTTAATCTATCCATGCCTCCTGGTTTTCACTGACTCTTCCAGCCAACCTCCAGGAAGCCAGAGCCATCTTAGCTTCAGCTGGTCCAGAGCCCAATCTTGAAGCCTGCCCTTCTCCATCAGGAGGAAGTCTCCTTGGTGGATACTTGAAGTAGTAGCATCCAGATGTCATAACCACGGTCCCTTATAGGGCCTTTAGGGCTCAGAATCAAGTCCAAGGCTTTAAGAGAGAGTTGTTAGGTAGATGTGAGATACTGAATCTCATGAGAAAGCTCCCAGGAAGCACAGTCCTTTATATTTTATACAACTCATCCATATGAATATGTGCCCCTCCACACTGTGTAGCAGACATGTACTTAAAGTTAAAATGGCCTGTTTTCATATGTACAATAATTTGACTTCATGTCCATATGTAAAAAAAAAAAAATCTAGAATAATGCTTTTCTTAGACCAAGTTATGCAGTAAATAAGAAAGAACAGAGTAAAAGAGAGTGCAGACACTTGGATGAAATGCCTGTTTGAATCCCTGCTACACCATTTGCATATATGTGAGCTGAGTCCTCAACTTCCTTGTCTACAAAATGGGACAAATTCCAGATACGTAGGTGTTTTAAACATTAAATTAGTCAACACATTTAAGAGCTCAGAACACTGCTTCTCATATGACTAACTCTAAAAAGGTTTGGTGTTATTATTGTGTCTCAAAAGTATTACTTTCTCTAAAGAAAATCATAGAAGCCCATGGAAAGGAACTTTCACAGCAGAGTAAGCCTGATATACATTGTCTATACAGTGCAGAGACCCACAGAACTGTCTATACAGTGCAGAG
>CAJQZJ010034182.1:7924962-7962603 GCA_907164525.1 Lophiomys imhausi | reverse complement strand
CACAGAACTGTCTGTACAGTGCAGAGACCTGAGTACTCACCTGTGTACTTGGTGGCCTTTAGCAGGTCACACTGGCCTGCTCTGTGTCTCAGCTTCTTAAAATGAAGACCTTTGTCCTGGAAATCTGAGGGTCATATCTATTTTTAACTTCTGGATTTTCTGTTTGTACATACATGTTCTGTTCATTTCTGAGGGCAGTTTCACAATTACTAACACATAAGTATTTGGTCAAGGTAGCAAATTTCTATTACTCTTTATCTGAGCACTTGGAGAAGGTTGAAGAGAACATAAATTTCTGTTGGTATGAATAAAAGTATTTCACAGTAAAATGTTATATAGAAAATAACATTTAACTTGAATGTGTGTGTATCCTTGTCTTTCCTGATTTGATACTTAAAATATCATATGATTATATATAGTACAGTAAGACAAAGAGATAAAATGTTGTACACCACAGAGGAGAGAATCCCAACAATAAATTTAATTCACAAACAAACCCATGCCAGAATCTTGCCAGTATGCCATGACTATCAGCACATTTGATTCCAAGATTTATAGGAACCAGCTTGAAATTGTGATAATTGTTAATTAGATCAATAAACAAAAAGTCTTTAGAGAAAAACAGAATTTTGAAATTTAATGATACAGTAGAATTTATTCCTTGAGGACAAGTTGTGATGTAATGAAAATGCCCTCAACAATTCTGTCAAGGTTACTATGGCTGTGTGTACTAACTGAGGATAAATAATAAGTACATGTCAGAATGGAAGAACATGTACATCCCTAAGATAATTCTCTAAGTAAACTAAAGGGATTCTCTCAGTTAGGAACTGGGGGCTCCATTAATGATCTAAGATGGGGCTATTTGTACAGAATTAGTCTAGGTTAGAATTAAGAACCATGATTGAGATCCAAGAACCATGGACACTTGAGTTATAGAGCTATGATCTCTAAAATCATCACGGGATGACTTGTTGAGCCATTCAATGCTGAAAGGTATCTTAAGTTCCCACTTCCCACAAATTAATATGGCATAACATACCTTCATGATCTGTATTAGGTTCTTTTCTCATGGCTCTGACAATAGCAGCGTGTGGAGGAAAGGTTGATTTTTGTCTTACAGTTGAAGGGCATAGTCCATCATAAAGCGCAGACATAGAGGCAGGAGCTCAATGCAGCCTGGCATATCGCATCTCCAGTCATGACACATAAAGAGTGAAATGACAGTGCTCACCTCATTGTCTTCCATTGGAGATCCCTGCCTAAGGGTGATACTGTCTGTATTCAGGGTGTGATTTCCCTCTGTTAAACCCTTTGGTAAAAGTCCCATAGACACATTTGGTCTTATCTTCTAGGTAATTCTAAATCCTATTAAGTTGACAGTAGAGATGAACCATCACATGATCTATCCGTGCTTTTATATTGTTAGTGGTCAACATTTTCTCCTCTTGTAAGGTTTAGTCACTAGAGAAAGGATTGTGTGGCATTTCCTTTCTGTATTAAAGACATTTTAAACAAAAGCAAGTAGGAAATTAAGGTAGTTTAAAATTAATTTTGTGCTCAGGATAATCCATGTTGGCTTAATCTTAAAAATTTGGTAAGTCTTGACTTTAGAATTATTCTTTCCCTACTTTCCAATGGCCCATTAATGGTGCTTTTTGTAGTACAGAATAAATTATATTGACTACATGTGCTAGAAAGTGTTTCAACTGAGCTGGTGTATTGTTTAATACATCTGATCTAAATTGGTTCTAAAAATGATGAATCAAGGGGGAACATTATTCATCCTAAAATCCAGGTACAAATGATATTGAAAGAAATGAACTGTAAAAACATACTGTGCAATAAATCTCACGCCCAGAACCTCCTGCACACTGGCTGGAACATTTACTTCTGCCTTGGTATTTTTCTTGTATGACTATGTAGTGAGACTGTGATTTAACCTTTTATTTCAGCAAAATATGCTTTGAATCAAAACATAGTTTTTCTTTTGTGTTTTTATTAAATGGAGAACCTAAAAATTTTTACTCATCTCATAGAGAAGTAGGATTCTGTGAAATTGTTACAATCTTTGAAAGTTCAGCCACAAAGAGAATGAAAGTTAGAGAATATTAAATGAACTAAAGTGTTCCATTTGATAATTAATATTTACTTGCATTAATATGATTCCAAAGTTCCATTTGGCTTTGTGCTGAAAGTAACTAAGTCTATTTTCACAATGCACCACTCACTTAGCTTTCCAAACTAGAAGATATCACTTGTAATATTTCAAATTATAATCACACCTACATGGCATGATGGTATCATACTATCTAATCCTGTCTGTCATCATTCAGATTTTTGAACACTTCCAAACTCCTACCATCAAGTATAATATAATAAGTATTTGCCGATTTTGTGGTTACAACAGGTTCCCATCCGTATATGCCCCTTTTATTGCTAAACACAGTTTTTTTTTTTGTTAATTAGAAAACATAGATCATTAAGTAAATTTATAATCTGTTAAGTGTTTTTTTTAAATAACTTTGAATCAGCTCTATATAAAGGGCAATCTAAATCTGGAAATCAACACAATTAGCTGCAGAATAGAATGAGACTTTCACTTGTGGCCGTGGTTTTCTTTCATCTAATTTGACTTTTTTGCACTGTACACCAGTGTATCTTTAGCTTTTCAACCCCTTTGTCTTCATCCCTTGGTTTATACAACTGATCTTCTAGTTTTCATCTTTTTCTCTTAATTGCTAGTAATCGTGATGCTTTCTGCCTCATCTTGGACTTCAAGATATTGAAGGATATTTACAGTTGAAACTTCACTAAATAATGAGAGGCATTCTTAAGAAGAAATTGGTTTCTGGAAATTTCTCTTTGTTTAGATGATAGCCACTTTCTCATGCTATTTAAAGAGGAATACATACATGAAGACCTTATTGGAATCTTGGGAACACAGAGAAAGAAACAATGCAACTGAGCTCTTTGTTTTGATGCATGGTTGCAGATTTGTCAGCTGCAGACCCTGCTGCACCATGTCCAGGTGGCAACTGAGGCAATTCTCTGGAAACAGTCTGGCCTTTGCTGTCTTCAGGTTAAAATACCTCTCGTCAACATTTTTACGAATGTACTGTTTTCTCTCTCCACGATCAAGGAGCAGTTGAAGTTCATTATTATTTCAATTCTCAATTAAGAAAAATTGTTGAAGAACTGTGTGTATCTTCATTTCCTTTTCAGAAGGTTTTATTTTCCCATCAGAAGGGGAAGCTTGAGGGTCTGTTAAAGAAGATATCATTTTGTCCTGAGCTTCAGTTTCACAAGAAAGAAATGTCCCTGATACCTGATATTTCCATTCAAGGCAGGCAGTTTGACCAGGGGTCTGGCTTATGACACCAGTGGATCTTGAAAAGGCACCAGATTGGTTAGAATGGTAGAAAGCTGATAATTTGGGGTAGCTTTTGGGCTCCAGAATGTTTTGCCTCAAGGAATACTGAGGTTGTGGTACTGCTTTGTTCTCCAGGCATTTGGAACCTGAGAATAACTGAAGACAAAACTGCAATGGTGTTTCTATAAGACCATTGGGAAGTAAATGGAATCTTTAAGGGATAGGAAACCTAGGATTCTGTGTCCTTGAGTAAAAGCATTTTAAAAAGCCTACGTCAAATGCTGGACATAATGGAGTACACCTAGAATCTGCGTTTTTAGTAAACTGAGGCAGGAGGACCTCAAATTCCAGGGCAGACTGTGCTATATATGTCAGAATACTGTCTGATAGAAAGAAAGAAAGATGAAAGAGGAAGGAAGGAAGGAAGGAATAAAAATATATTTCAAATTTGTAATTTGTTTAGGAAAGCTCACATGCAATCAATTTGAAGGAAAAACATCATTTCTTTCCATGTAATCCAACTTGCTGTCTTAGTTATCTAGATTTTGTTTCTTTTTGTGATATGATAAAATATCTCAATGAAAAAATTCAAGTGGTTCAGCTGGAAGCAGTTCTCAAAGACAGTGCACTGAAGAGTGTAACTCTACATGGATCTGGAGAGAGACCCCAAGCTCAGTGGAACCAAGAGGAAATTTGCAACTTTTCTTCTTCAAGCTGGATTGCTTTCATTTTGTTATTGCTGTTGGTTGGTTAGATTTACTTGTTTATTTGTTTGTTTGTTTTGGTTCTCTGTCAGTATTTCTCATTTGTCCAGTTTTTTCAATATTTTCAAAGATTTTTACAGAAATATTTATTATTATTGAAACTTAGTTGTCACATATGAAAAAACGGGAGATTGGTCTTTGTCGAGGAAGTGTGTTTTTAAAATAAATTGGTTTGCTCTTCTATCAACACTCTGGTTTCCCTGCCAGTATCCAGTGTGATTTCAATGATAAAGACAGGATCACTGGGAGCTTGATTTGCTTTGTGAGTTGTCTGATCAGGTCTCTGGGTCAGTCCCCTCTTTGGGAGCACAAACAGCAGATGGTTGGTTTTGTTTTCCACAGTAGTTGTCTCAGGCCTGGCTTGTGCCTCTTCATGGCTTCCTAAGGATTGTCTTTGTAACTTGGTAGAAGGTTGGTTCTTTCCAAAGTCCTGGCCTTTTTGGTTAGTGAAAATGGTAGGGGGACAGTTCCCCAAGGTGATCAAAAGTCTTTTGGAGGTGGAGGTGGTTAGGCTTGATTAAATACAGGCTCTGTTGTCAATTCCAGTGACAAGAGGAGAATAAAAGATTGTTTTGTCTAAAGAGAAGAATCAAATGTTGATCATGAATTTTAAACCATGACTGAAGAGCAGACAAAAGGGTCTTTTTTTTCTGTTTTCTCAAACCCATGTTGTAATGACAGTATGGTTTTGTGTGTCTGTGTGGTTTCGTTTCTGTTCTGTTTTTGATTTCTCAGGAAGAGGTTTAAACATGAAGGCAACCCTTTTAGGCATTAGCATGGCTACAGATGAAGCACAGCGGCCTCTTTTCTTTTTCTTTTTCTCTGCTTCCATTTAGGCCTGTCACGTAATTTAAGAAACAAAATTTTATCACAGGAGCTCTTAACTAAAGTATGGAAAAAAAAAACAACAAAAACACCTGATCAATTTTGTTTTTGCAGCACGATATTATCAAAGATTTAAGAAACAAATTTGCCAGCCTCGGCGAGAACTCTCTGGTAACAGCATAAATGTCTGTCGGTTGCTTTTGATTTAAAGGTTTCTTTTCTTTTTCTTTCTTTTTTCATTTGTTTGAGCCCATTTCTTCCCTGCCCCCTCCTTTTAGTTCACTTTATTTCTCATATTCTGTAATGAGCAAGCCTTCATTTTTTAAACCTCTTCCATCTTTCAATGTCTATTTTCCGTACTTTGGATGGAAAGTTGACGGCAGCACAGTTGTCATCCTGGCTACTGCTGCGGTGCCTACTGCCCTAGGTCACGTATGTTTTGGCCGTTGTGTTAGCGGACATGATACTAATTGAGCGTTTCATGTCCCGTTGACTAAGCTTCTCGACCACGCCATTTGATGGACGCGCTGTCACAGGGCTCTATGCAACTTGCATTCTTCAACTTATACCGCTTAGTTTCGTCTCAATTCTCCAGCGAACTGGACTGCTCAATGAATGATCATACCAGCCTTGAACTTGCTGTGCCTTTATATTTTCCTTTTGATTTCCTTCTTTATGTTTGCAGCGGTAGCTTAAGTGGAAAAGAACAAACACCAGCCATTGCTCTAGCGCCACCATGCGGTCTCTTTTGTTACCTCCCGAGAATACAAAAATATAAAGGCACATTGCTTCTCTTATTCTTTGGGGGGGCAATCGGGGTGATCTGTATCATAAATCCACAACTCAGTTGAAGCCTACCTTTTTTATCCATATCAGCTTTCAATTTTGCTTAAACTCCAAGATGTCTAAGTTAATATTCTTTTTTTGTTTTTCTGTGATTCACTGGTAACTTGCAACTCGAGCCATTTGCTGAGCAGTATCAAGTTATGGCCATGACTTAGGAGATTGCAAAAAACATGACCAACTCTATGCACAGATGTATCAATCGGAACGTGCAAGTTTCAAAGATGACGTGTGAAACAGACTTTGGACTGATCAGCCAATTAAAATTGAGAAAAAAAATACATCCTGATAAACAAATACTAAAAGTATATCGAGAAAAATATCAAGGGAAAAAAACAAACTAAACAAAACCATGAGTTGAATATGTGCCTATCTGTTTGATAACATTGTTGGTGTTGAAAATGGTCCATAATGTTGTCATAGAGCCCATACATGGAGAGAGAACTAGAAATGTGGTTTATAGAGAGCTGCTGTGATATCTGATGACCACTACATAAATGGTTGGGATTTGTGTTCAGGAAAAGGAAATGGAAAAGCAGAAACTTCTCTACCAGCAAGCCAGACTGCATGACCGCGGGGCCGCTGAAATGGTTCTTCAGACCATCAGTGCCAGCAAAGGTAAGGTTTGCTTCTGTCAGCACCAGCAAATGTGAGGTTTATTTATGTCCCACGAGGAATGCTACTCAGAGCCAGGGAGAGTGAGGTTCATCCCTGCCCACCTGCCACTCATCTTTTGTCCCTTCTACCCCTGCACATGCCATTCTCTAGATTCTGTAATAAGCACAAAGTCTGTGTTATAATAAAACTTTATTTACATGTGCAGATAGAGGCCATACATGGTCCTTAGGCCATAAATGCTGAATTTTGATAGAAATGTTTAGACATTTTTAAGTGAATCTTTTAAAATTAGTAAGAGATTGCTCACCTCATCAACCAGTCATCTCAAGACTATTTTTCCTATGTTAGTAACATCTCTGTGAAAACATTTAAAAATGTCTAAATATAGTTAAAAAGTCTCATAAGTTAGCTGGGTGGTGGCTCACTCCTTTAATCCCAGTACTTGGGAGGCGGAGGCAGGTGGAGCCCTGTGAGTTTGAGGGCAGCCTGCCCGACACAGAGAAATCTTGTCTCAAAAAACCAAGAAAAAAAAAGTTGTGAAAATTAAATTACATAATAAAATTAACCAGACACAAAGACTATACAACTCAACAAACTTCTGCATAGTCAGAATACATACTTGGAACAGAAGTGTGGTGCTTCACACTTTTAGACTTTCACTATCAGATAAGTGATATCAGTACATATTTTTATGTACTTATCTACCACCAAATAAATAAGTAAATAAATGAATAAATGAATAAATAGATAAATAAACAAACCCACAGAAGAATTAGATCTATAAAAGCAATTAGTTTCATACCCTCTTTCATAACTTGTGTCCATGGGTGGACTTAGAATGTATAACATTAAGTGAGGTCATACAATCTCAGAAAAAACAAAACAAAACAAAACAAAAAAACAAGATATGTTCTCTCTCATGTACAGCATGCAGCCAATTTTATTGATGATATATTGTATTTTGTACATTATAAATAAACAAATGTACATGTGAGCACAGTGTAACATGTAGAAAAGAGAACAAGAAAGGCTAAGTATTAAAGGATGAGGAAAGACTGAATGTAGCATGAACATGAGCAGAACACTTTTAATGTCACTTGTTCAACTCAAGTGGAAAAGGCCATGTGACACAACGGAAAAAGTACTGCTTCTTTAAACACACTAATATATATTAATATATATATTAATTATATGTTATTAAGCCCTTTGCCCCAAGTAGAGTTAAAGAAATAAGAAAATAAAATACAACCAATGATAGACAACTAATTTTTGTCATTATCCTACTAGCTTAAAACCGAAAATATGCATTCAAAACAGTGCATGCATATATTAAAGGCGATGAATGAAAATGACAGAGTTAAAATATAATATTTTTGAAAGAGGGAGGGACATTTCCTTCAGGGAAGTTATAAGTAGCTCATACTCGTTGAAATATTATCTTAAATAGATGGTAAGTTTTGAACCTTAGTACTTTCAGGTCTCAGTATTTCAGAATCAAGTTATTTCCCCATTTTTTCTTACATCTTTTTTAATACATTATACAGAATACAGTAAAAAAGTTAGCAGCAGAAAGTTGGTATGGTGTAATTGAGTGTATGCTTTCTGGTACACAAATCTTTTGGCCTCTTTTCCATAGCAGAGATCGATGTGGGGTAATAAAGACTTAAAACATAGGGGCTTTGCTGTGACTTAAGTTAGTAATATGAGAGAAATTATAGGAATTGTATTATTTCTATATTTTTAAGGTGAAACTGGACCAATGGTGGCTGCTACTTTGAAACTGGGCATTGCTATTTTAAATGGTGGGAACTCCACGGTACAACAGGTAATGAACATCATTGAGGGAGTTTTCTATTTGCCTTCAAAGCCTCATTAGCACATGTCCCTTGTACGAAACGCTAAGTTTCGTTCTGATGCTTTTATTCAAATACCTCATGTTATAGGACAGTGTTTGCCTCCCATTGGCCCCTCTTGCCCCCTCTCCCCTTCCCACTAATGGTCTTCATTTTGCCCACAGTCTCCATGACTTTCATGTGGCAAAACAGTGTTTTCCCCTAAACCCTGAAGGGTGCCTCTGTTATATCATATAAACAGAAGCTTCCCAGCTAGAAGTGGAATTTTGTGTGACAAATGTATCACATATTGAAACCATGTGTTAAAATAGCATTATTTACTGTCCCAGTTCTATGGGATGGCATGGCTCGACAACCCAGCATGTGGTTATTTGCCCTCTGGTCCCAGTCCCTTGAAGGCAGAACCATGGTTCTTTGGTGCCCCCTAGCTTTGTGTGAGAGCATCACACTGCACACAGCCATCCAAGGAAGAGAATAAAAATCTCAAATTCAAGGTATGCGTTCTGAAACCCCTCAGACATAATATCTTTATTTGAAACAGCTGGTTTCTGATGCTGTGTAACAAGCAGCTGAAGAGACAGACCTTAGGCATGACTTTATCATGTTTTGAATTCACAATTAGCCAAAACATTGATTTTGGACTCTGACCGTCCCTCTGACAATGAAGAAGAATTGCCAAATGGGCCACTGATTCCTGCTCTACTAGATTCTAAGACTGAGATGGTAAAAACTGGGGCTCTACCACATCAGCACAAGGCTACTCCGGCTCTCCGTTGCTGAAGCTGCTTATGGAGCGCACTTTTCCCTGGAAACCTGTGCAGTGTCTGCAGCAGGCTTCCGTGTGCTAGAAATCTGGATGGCTGATGCAGGAGAGATTTACCGGTGTCATTCTCCCAACATGGCAGGCAGCATGTTACAGCCACACCTGCCAATGTGCATCAGTTTTAGTCATTATTTCACAGGGAAGATAGCCATACTAATATTTGTGTGCATGAACTTCCTTTGCTTTCCTTTGTTTGAGAATATAAAACATGCTTGTTTATTTATATAAGCCTTATTAGTATATATTTACACATGATGGCAGGTTTCATTATGACATTTGCATATATACATTTAAATCATATTCAGCCTAGTTATCCTCTCTTGTCCCCCTCCCAGTCCCTTTGTTCCCCTTCTTCCCAACTAGCTTCCCTTCTCTATCTTTTTCTTCTGAGGGCCCAGTGAGTTTAATTAGGGTTTGATTTCTCAAAGGAGCACAGGACAGGCAACTTGTCAGTGGCCACATCACTGAAGAAAATTACTCTTCCTCCTCTAGCCACCATTAACTACCTAAAGGTCCTTAGAGAAGGATGGGGCTTTGTCAGCCCCTAGCCTCCTTCATGGTGGAATGTTGACTGTCCCAATTTTGTGCAGGTATTGCATAAGTAATCCCAGCAGCTGGGAACCAGAGTGCAACACCACATCACACCCAGCAGATGGCGCTCCACAGTATTCCACCCTTCCCTACTGCTCTTGAAGTCTCTTTGCCCCCCTCTTCTGTGATGTTCCCTAATGGAGTAATAGAGATGTCTCGCTGAAGGCTGAGTGTCCAAAAATTGCATATCAGGACTGCAACCTGTTATGAGTCTCTGCATGTTTCTTTACTTAAGCTAACAGCACATTTTTGCTCAGCGGCCTTGTGACTTCTCTGTTTCTGTAGAAGATGCTGGACTACCTGAAGGAGAAGAAGGATGTGGGTTTCTTCCAGAGCTTGGCGGGCCTCATGCAGTCCTGCAGGTGAGGATATGTGGTTGGTCCTGCTTTACCCAGTGGCTGCAATTCAAAGTATTTGTTTGGCATTGCAGACAATTTTTAGACAAACCAGAATTATTAATGAACAAAAACTTTAAGAGATTGGCAGGTGGTGGTTATTGCCTGTCTGGTTTTTAGAATGTTAGTAATGTTTCAAGTTCCACTTTAGTACGTGTTTTCAGAGTCTGTGGGCTTAAATAGGAAGCTTTGAGAATGAAGTTCATTCTCCATAGTAAAAAATAAATTTAATGGTTTTACTTTGTTTTAAGACAGGGAAAAACAACAACAACAAAAAATTCTATTGAGTATTGTGTGGAAACTTTGAGTGCCATTTTCTATGGGACCATTCCTCATTTTTTTTTCATATTAATCTTTAATAATCTCACTGCAATTAGTTGTTTTCTAATTTTTACATTATTTAGAAATCTTCAGAGAACATTTGCTTGACAAGCCTAATACAAGCTTCGTGCAAATAGTTCTAGTTGTTGAAATGTAACCATTGTATTTCTGCCCATTTGTTAACAATAACATTCTCTCTGAGCTGAAATCTGTGAACCTTGTACTTGACTTAACATAGGTGATTCATTGTAGGTCCACTGGGGAGAGGCTGGTGGTCTGCCTCTAGAAAAAAAGAGAATAGAACGCAGTGGATTGGGAAATGTTTTCAGCATATGTTACTGTGTACCTCACATTTGAAGGCATTTTGGTGTGTAGGCATTTGCTCTACTGAACAAAGAAAATGACCTATGTGTCCTGTAAATGTCTTCTTCCTTTTTATTGTAGTGTCCTTGACCTGAATGCCTTTGAGAGGCAAAACAAAGCAGAAGGACTTGGGATGGTGACTGAGGAGGGATCAGGTATTGATCACTTCTATGGAAAGGGCCCCAGTCTCTATGTGTTCATTTGCAACTAACTATATTTTCAAACAGGGAGAGGCAGAGCTGTTTTTAAATAGATAACATGCTTAAGATCTCATTTGAAAGTTCACATGAGCCACACCTCTAAAACCTATGTTCCACATTAATCCTGGCAATGCCCCTTCTCCTACTTGGATAGTCACAAAGAGATAAAAGACTAAGAATAGATAAAGACTCTTGTTGGAAAATTATCAGCGAAGTCAAAGTGCCTGCAAGAAGTGATAATATTTTACTTTCTTTGACTGTTTTAGCAAGCTGTGGGCTCATTTTCTTCCCCCTTACGACAATCACACATTCATCTCCTTCAGTTTCCCCCTCTCCCTAACACCTCCCCCCACCCTGGCATATTTACCCCTTCTCTCATCTCTTCAAGTCCAGATATTGTTTAATTAAAAAAAATCAGAGTTGGTTTTATAATTGAATAATTGTGATTGCTTTATTTAGACATGCCTCAGAATTCATGCCGTCTTAGGATATTTCTGTCAATGGAAAGATTGCCATAAGAAGTCTTAAACACATGAGTCATCAGTGGAACCCCATTCATTTTAGGAATATTTATTAAGAATAATTATCTTCAACATATTTGTCATATTTGTTTCAATTACTTTTTTTTTTTTCATGTCTCCGTTTTAAATCATTTCAGTGTCTGTGGGGCCCTGCCTGCTTTTCTGCTTCTGTTGGCTTGGTCTGACTTAGAGTTGGCACAGTGGCAGCAGATTTGTTTTGGAACATTGTATCCATTCTTGGATTAATTTTATTTCAAAAAATAAATGTTGTACCATCTGTCATTTGTAGTTTTTCCCAGCCACTCTGAAAATTGCTGAATTAACTAGTCTTTTTATGTCTGTGTATTTTTGTTCTCACCAATAGGGAAAAGAACCACTACTTCTTTTTTACTATCCCTTATCTTTTGTCTCTGAGACATAATCCCATGTGGCTTCTGTGTTATTTAATCTGTGATGTTTTCACAAGTAGGTCCAGCCATCACCTTCAAGCCATCTGGTCCTTTGACCTAGTTCCTTCCTGTCAAGAGGATCACCAACACCATTCTAAACCTTCTGATACTTTCTTGTCCCGTGGCCTCATGGGAGAACAGAGGGATATTAGAAACCTCAGGGCAATTCGCTGCCTACCTCTAGCATCTCAGAGTCCTGGATATTTTTCAACTGTACAATATCAAAAAGTAAATGAATTTTCTGTCCAAAGTTTCACTCCCCAGATTAGAATTTGAAGTTAACTTAGTTTCCCCTGCACTTATTATAGAATGTCTCAATCCATGAACGCAATCCAGTTCTTTAATCTCACACTTTGTTTATATCCATCTCAGCGAGGATATAACTGGGAGCTGACGGGTTAAAGTGTTTACCTCACAAGTGAGCACCAGAGGTTGATGCCCAGAACCCACATAAATGCTGGGTGAGCATGGTTTCATGCCTGCAATTCTAACCCCCAAAAGGAGAGCAAGGGGCTCCCTATGACAAGCTGGCTAGCAAGACAAGCCATGTAAGTGATTACTGGGTTTGACTGAGAGACCTTGCTTCAATGAATAAAGTGGAGGCGGTATTGAAGATGATTCCCGGCATCAACCTCAGGCCTCTACTTACATTTGGGTGCATGCACATGTACACGCGTGCATGTGCACACAAACACCCCACATACCATACACATACAGAACAAGATATAGGAAAAGTAAAACATCAATCATTTCCAACAAAAGGAGGATAGACACCCAGGGAGCTTCCTCCTAGGTCAGCCAGATGAGAATTAGACGAGGAGGGTTTTAGTTCCCAAAGGTCATGACAGTGGCCACTTGGGTGTGACAGTTTTGGATATCTCTCATTTAGAAGTTGGTTTTGTCTCTGCATTATTTTTTTATATCACACACAAATTACCTGGATTAATGAATGAATCAATCACGTTTCTATTCTACTTCCTTATAAGTAATAAATGAAAAGCGTGCTTTCAACTTCTTTCTCTTTTCCATTTCCTTTTCTTTCAACCACTGTCATGGTCCACCTTCTTTCCCTCAGTCATCGCTCATGAGCGTGGTAACTATTAAAACCAGGCAGCTGTTTGTTTATTTGCTTTTTGTTTGGGGTTACCTGCATGTACATACTTGGTTGTCACTGTTTTGTCTATTTTTTTTCCCTCTGAGTTGTCTGTTTTGGCAACTAGATTACTTAATGTCTACCTGCATCCTGTTATTTTGTTTGACATTTATAAACCCAGCTGTCTTTGTTTTTGTCTTATTTCTGTGAAGTTGAATGATTATTCATATACAAGATATGAAAGAGCCACATGACTTAAATAACATTTTGATTTGTTCTCTTGTGTTTCTTTCATTACACAGTAGTGGTTCTCTAGGGCCCAGTGTTTGCAACTGTTGTGTGAATGAAGGAGTTCTAGAATGATGTATGTGCCCGCCCACCTGTGGCGTGTCCATCATGAACATACTGTGGCTTTATGACTGCATCAAGTGCATGGCAGTCTGCGACACAATAGGAGTAGTGACCTATGACCCTGGCCTTCTCATAGGAGGTCTACAGGGTCGTTTTCTCTTCCTTTGAAAATATCATAGATTTTAAAAAGTCCTTTGGTGTAAAAGCTAATTTTCATCCTTGGGACGAAATGCAAAAAAACCCACTCTAGACAGTGCTGCCATTTTACTCTTCAAAGAGACCATGTTTGCAACCTCTGAAGGGAAGTACAGGAGCAAGGGAAGAAAAGAGGGGTGGGGTAATTATTTATTTATTTCTAGTGGAGCCTAGCATGTCAACAAGGCTTTTTGAACCTAGAGACATATTGGACATATTGGAACTGATCCCTGATCTCTGAAAGTGTTAACCTTATCTTGTGCTGTACTTTGCAAGTACTTGTCGTCAGTCACTTTGGCTCTGTGTTCATCATTCCTCTGCTCAGCCCATTAGTTGGTTTAATACTCTATAAAAGTGAAGAAAAGTTCTCACCTCTTTGGAGAAGGAAAATTTGCCATCCTTCTGAAAAATCTCTACCCTCCATTCAAGGCTTACCCCACACAGGCTCAGCAGTGGGGAAGCAATGATCAGCTTGCATCTTCTCAGTCTAGTACGCAGTCTTCATGGAATGCTGCCTGCTCCTGGTGGAGATAGAATGACCACAATTACAGAATTCCCCAACTCACATGAATGAAGGTTCTGGTGCCCAACGCTCCTCCAGTAAGGGAAGCTGTGGCCTAGATGTTATGGATGAGGAGACAGATAAGTTGGGGAGGTGGCCTGACTTAGTGGACATCACACAGCTGTGTTGCAAAGTCAAGGTGGGAGTGTGGGCCTGCTGCTTCTTTCTGGTGAGTCTGTGAATTCTGTGAGCTGAGCCAATTTTTGCACTTATTGGGCAAACCTTCAAAATCTTTCTTTTCTTTTCTATCTCCTTCCTTCCTCCCTCCTTCCCTCCATCCCTCCCTCCCTCCCTCCCTGTCTGTCTGTCCGTCTGTCTGTCTGTCTTTATTTCTTTTGTTGAAACTTTTACTGTTATGGGTGTTATTCCTAATCTGATAAGAAAAATGCCATTAGGAAGCAGGGGTTAGTTTCAGGTTTGTATATCAAGATTTGGGGCTACTAATGTGCATTCTTGTTTTCTTACTGCAGTTGTGGACATCTTAGTTCCCCCACCCTCCATCTCCTCTGCTGCTCCTGTTCACTACTTAATGCCTTACATTCTGACAAAGACGTCTACTTCCCATTTAAAAACAAAAACAAAACACTCAAACGGACAAAAAAGAAAACAACCAAAATAAAATTCAGAAACCCTTCAGCAACTGTATTTGGTAGCCATGTGGTGTACTCGGTATTGCCCTTTCTGCCTCGCTGTATAGTCTATATTCATATGGGTTCCTACAAATGACATTACACCAGCAGGCACGGTGGCACATGTCTTTAATCCCAGCTCTTGGGAGGAAGAGGCAGTCATATGTCTGTGAGTTCCAGGCTACCCTGCTCTACATCCTGAGTTCCAGGGCTACATAGTGAGACACTGTCTCAAAAAAAAAAACAAACAAATTAATAGATAGACAATGCCTATATGAATATTTTCATTCTATCCTTGGAATTTTAGCTTTTTCTTTGTCAAAATCCTTTAACCTCGCCCTCAGGAACTTAAAAGCATAGTTTTATTATTTCAAAACCTCTTCTATAGTATAGCAAATGAGATTGTGTTTTGTTTTTGATCATTGTGTGGATGTCAAAGGCAAAACAAAACTTTGAAGTTGATCAGATTTTCTAGAATTTGTTTGATTAAAAATAAACCCCACAAACATTAAACTGCAAACAAACCTTTGCAAACTCAGCTCTATTTAAAAATATTTTACTGTGAAGTTTTTAACATTTATTGAAATTGTGAAATTCATGTGAGGTTGAAGCAACAAAAAATTAACTTTTAATTAATTAAACAGAAAGGATTCTATTACTCTCAAAGAATTGGCTACCTTTACTCTTATGTAAAACCTTTTTATTGCTTCATCGTGTACTAGCTTTCTCTCTTTGCAAATTCCATTCACAGTTGAGTCTTGGTGTCCTAAATACTTTACTCTGTACCTTGCTTTTAGGAAAGACTTTGATGTTGATTCATGGAAACCAATAAGTTTCCTTTTAAGCCTCTGAAGCACTCAGTGGAATCTGAATGTCTGAGATGTGCTGGCTGGTGTCCTGGGCACCAGAGGGGATGGTTTTGAGTATTCCATGTTATATAGAGATTTACAAGCACACAATTTCAGAACAGTTTCTCGATATAAGTGGACATGCTGGAAATCCCTCCTGGGGATTTGACTTGTCATAATAAAGGTGGAATCTGGCCTGAAGTAGGAGTCCGTGATGGAGAAGTGAGCCAGGGACTCCCTGCAAACGAGCAACACATGAAAGCTTAGTGTACAGAAGAGTAACAAGGATTGTGAACCAACCTAGTCAGACTGAAGACATCACTTGATTAGTGTAGAAGTAGAAAGAGATCTAATGATCTCACTGTAAAAAAATGCCAAGTTATACCTCAAAAAGAATAGGAGAGAGTTGATTCTTGAGCTAAACTTGAGAGAACATGGTCTGGGAACACAGATTTAGGTCACTCCAAATACCATACTCCAGTGTTGCTAACAGTTTTATGAAGTTTTTTTGTTTTTTGTTTTTATAGTAACAGAACAAAAGAAGTCCTAAATAAAAATATTTTGAACACATTGGTAGAAACATCAAGTAGGTGGGTTTCAGAAAGGCAGGGAAATCTCTATTGTAGGTCTCAGTTGTTACCTGGTGCCATTTTGGTTGGATGCCAGGGTTCTGTTTGTGCATTACAAAGGTTGTACCTAATAATTACAGTGATGTTGTCACCTTAACGAGCTATTTATTGGCTGGAGGACTTGTAACACCCAGCTCTCCATAAATCGCAGACACAGGCTACTGAAGTACACTGTTTTAAAAGCTTAGGCTGTGTGACCTAAGACTTCATCTCTTTGAAGCTTTACGTTTGCTCCTTGTCTTGGGTTTCTAATGCTGTGATTAAACACCATGACCAAAACAATTTGGGGATGAAAGGGTTTATATAACTTTACAACTCTCTTGTTACTCTACCACTGAAGAAAGTCAGGGCGGGAATTGAAAGCAGGAACCCAGAGGTAGAAACTGAAGCAGAGGCCACGGAGGACTGCTGCTTACTAGATTGTTCCCCCACTTCTTGCTCGGCTAGCTTTCTTACAGCACCCAGCATGGGTAGTACTTCCCACAGTGGGCTGTGCCTACCCTTACCAATCATCAGTCATGAAAACATACCATAGGCTTGCCATAGGCCAGTCTTGTGGGGGCAATGTTTTTCAACTGAGGTTCCACTCAGCTCACTCTCTCTGCTTTATGTGTACAGTCAAGGATCTCTCACTCAGGAAACACTCCTTCACACAGTCGAGATGAGTCTTCCCATGTAATCAAGATAAGATCCCCTCCCCCAGCCATGCCCAGAGGTCCATCCTCTAGGTGATTTCAGACTCTGGCAGATTGACAGTTGATGCTAACCACCACACTTCCCCAAAGCCACACATTGAAAATAGTTTCCTTGGGTTCTAAAATATAAGTTCATAATGTGAAGAACTTGCAGTATACATGATGGTTGCTAGTCAAAGATTTTAATAGTTACTGGTGTTAACTTTACAAAGTTTTGCTGGAATGGCACACTGGATTTATAAATACCATGAAATCTGGGAATACACTGTTCCCTGTCTGCCTTCTTCATCTGACTGTGGGGTTATTCAAATTCAAGGCATTGTTGGTCTAAAAAGGCACACGTCCTGGAGGAGATATTTGGACGCTTATTGACAGTCACTGGACTCTCAGATTTTTTACTGGCAAGTGACTATATGATGTTAGTTGAATTTCCTACATTCCAACTTGTTTCTTGAATTATGAAAAAGATTATACCTACCTAATTTATAATAATGTAAGTCTCAAATGAAATCATGTTTTCAGCACAAACTCGTGATCACTAGATGTGGACTGTGAATCCATTTTTAAGAGGTAATTTGCTAGGTGAATTGTAAGATAACTATATGATTATGCTGCTTAAAAAGTGATATTAAGATTAAACCCATGCAAAAAATACCCAAGTTTTTTCTACTTACTAGTATTTTAAGTATTATTTGACATCACACAAAGCAGATATTTAAGTCCTCTGAAAATCAATTTGAATTTAATTTTTTCCATCACCATGAGGCATTCCTGAGATTCATTTAAATGAGAGATGGTGGGGAAAGTCTTTTGAGTGGGCAATGTGTGGTGTTCGTTATTAGAGATGTTGATATAACAGGGCCCTACAGCACTGGTCTTTGAATTTTATCCCTTTTCAATTATTTTCAATGTGCGTACTAAATATAGTTTTCACATAGCTCATTAAATTTTATGGATCTCTTAATAAGTATTTCCAATTAATTATACATAAATAATAGTAGAAACTGAACCAAGGTTTAGCTGGGAGAAAGGCTAAGAACTTTAAACTGTGTCATGGTCATTCCAAATAATCCCTAGTTTATAATCCCTTATACACTCACGCAGACACACAGACACACACAGACATACACACAACATCTCCACCCCTAGCACACGTGTCTTAGTGAACTTAAACAGTACTCATTTGTTGAATAACCCAGGTAAGCCAACTGTAAGAATAGAAGTGTGTTAACTTTGTTAGGTCACATAAAAGTGGAATCACTGTTTCATTCTTAGTTTACATAAAGGAGGTCTTTGTAGTTTCTTCACAATGAAAATTTAAAATGATGTGAATGTGTAGGTTCCTTTCAATGAGGGTGATTTTTATAAGCTATAAACACAATTAAATGTAGACAAACAACAATCTCTTGGGCAGGCACATTGCTTCCATCTTTACTGTCTCACCACCATTGTTCCTCATGTCAGCCTTTAAAAATTATCCTCTCTACAATTATAAGCATACTGCAGATGAGGAGCTGCTGGCAGGGTACATGGGTGCCTCATTTTATTGATCGAATGAACTAAGATGCAAAGACCAAGCTCCTCAGAAGCAGCAGCTTCTGAACAAGTCCCTCCATGTGATAGTTCTGGGCATCTTAACCAGAGGGATGTGCTTCATCAGATTCATATCAATCCCCATGTGACCACTGTAAATATCCCAAGACTGTAAAAGCACTTCCAACTCCACCTTACTTCTCCATTTCATTACTTATTATTAATCTTAGTTTGACTCTGACAGAGGGATTTCCTTTGCATATATCACAAAACAGACTTGTTGATTGTGCACCATCTGCAGACATAAAGCCTTCTTCTGTCTCTGTTACTAGACTGCATGCTGGCAGCATGGGCGATGGCAGCATTTTAGTTGAATAGAACTGAGTTCATGAAGCAGAAGCATCCTGGTGTATATCTGACATCACTGATAGCGAGCAGAGGCTTGACCCATTCCCTCCCATCCTTCTCCCCTCTTCCCTATTCTTCTGCTGTGTGCAGTATTTTAACTAAGTGAAGTTTCTTGTATGTGTTTCAGCTTATAGTCAAGAAAACATCAATCACTATGCCAACAATAATGAAAGTTTGGTTATAATTTATTGCACACGAGGCACACAAGTAGACTACCTCAGTATTGTTACTGTAGAGTTAATTTTTCTGAATACTTCCACAAGGCATAATATTTGCCATTGACATTTTGAACACTGAAAAAAAAATACGTACAAGTGTGTGCTATTTTTCATTTTCTGAAACAAAAACATAGCAATGGGCTCACAGGGAAAGAATCAATATGTCTGAATTAACTCATGATTTTTTTATTTCAATATCATTTTGAAGAGTCTTCTGATTTATATGGCTCATGAAAATGATACCCAGAATCATCAATGGAGAGTTTAGCTTGTCTATCAGCTTAAACTGTCCTCCTATCATGGACCTAAGCATTGAGGAATGGACTTATCAGCCATGTGTGGAGGTTCCTCTTAATCGTTGAACTTGCTGTATCATTAGATTGGTATACGTGGTGATTTTATCATATCTTGGGAGTGAATAAGGAAACAAGTACAATGATTATATATACCTTTTAAATGTTTACATTAGTTATCAAAATGGTTTTGCTTCCTACCCCTACCATTGTATGAAGCCTCTCACTTTGAAAGTCACAGACTACGGACTGGTAAGTCCATCAGCTCTCTTGTCTCCACGATCATTCATTTTTCTAGCTGAGCACATGAACATTGATTTCATAGTGTTCTTTCCCAACCTGAACTATTTCCAGCCTGTGAAGTTTATTATTTTATTCAATACATTAGTACATCCATTCACTGGCAAAACAGCTTTTTTTTTTTTTCCTTTTGGTCCTTTTGCTTCCTAAACAAATACACATTCCCAAGAAGACATTCATAACTTTGACATCGTTTCCAGTAGCACATTTTTGCTTTAACAATCAGTTTTCATTTGTGTGATGCTGTTCTGTGTTTGTTTCTTTCCTTGTGTTTTTGTGTCTCGAAGGAAATTTTGATTGTGAATTACAAAATAGGTAAGGGATCGAGTCCATTCCCGAGTCTTCACCCTTAGTCATGAAATATTTGTAGTTGTTATAATTCAATGTAGCCTCTGCCCAAGGGCTGTCCATCTTGTTTTCTTACCTTTCTGTGTTAGTGATCAGCTCTCAGCTGAGCCCCCAAGTCTTTCTTGGGATTTCACGTGGACAGTGCTCCCCATCCTCTGGAAACACTGTCCCAATAAACACATTTCCATTTGAGACACCGGAGGTACTGACTTTTTTAGTTAACAAGTTGCTGAAAAATTAAAGTGAGTTGGCCATTTACAGCAGTTGAGAGTATTCATGAAGAGCTTTTAATTAGTATTTATTAAAAGAAACCCTTGGTGCTGTTTTATGGATATGTTAATGGATTTGCCATGAGCCATGTGATTATGCCTTGGGAGCAAAGCCAGTCAACATTTATAAGACTCGCAGAGTTCATTGCTATTCACAACACAAGGTAGTTGGTAAGGAAGTTTCAACCTTTGAGTTATTTGTAAAATGTTGCCAGCCCATGTTGCTGCTTCTAACAGAGAGAAACCTGAGATTTAAGATTTACCTGTTCGTTTCTGACAAAGCAAAAGTACATCTATCTGCCAAGCGCATGATCCTAGGAGCTTCAGATAGAAGCGTGGTGACTGGGACTTGGTTCTGTTCTGGGTTCAGAAAGCTACTAGCTGGATATGCAAGTGTTGGAAGAGGGGGGCGAGAGGGAGGGCATCAGGGGACAGTCACATTCATCCTCTGCCATTCCCACAGGAGAGAAGGTACTGCAGGATGATGAGTTCACCTGTGACCTCTTCCGATTCCTGCAGCTGCTTTGTGAGGGGCACAACTCAGGTGGGTGATGTGCGACCCTGGTTGACTAAAGGAAGGAAGAAATGCTTGGAGCTCTGACAGCAAAAACCCAAGACTTCCAACTGGGGTTCAGCTTCTGAGTTGGTGGGGCATTTGTGAGCATTGTTTTGTAGGTGCTGAGCACTGAGCCATGGCAGTTGGTAGGTGCTGCTGATGTCTTCAGAGTCTTTGCATAGCTTTTTCATACCTCCTTCCCTTCTTCCTTTCTTCTCTTCCTCCCTCCCCAGTCCCTTGTTCTTTTTTCCCCTCCCTTTCCCCCTTCTCTCTCCCTTTTCTCCCTCTCCTTCCTCTCTCTCTCCCATTCTTACTCACTCCCTTCCCCCACTCCCTGCACTTCTCCTGCCTTTCTCCTTTCTAATTCTTGAGACAAAGTCTCACTGTGTAGCCTGTCTGTCCCCAAACTGGCTGTATACACCAGCTCCTCCAGCCCTAACTCCCAAGTGCTGAGATTACAGGTGTGCACCTTGTACCTGGCTTTGCTTGATGCATCCCATTATTATAATGTTAGTGAAACCAAGGATATAAAATTGATATTGTAATAATAATAATAATAATAATATCTTCACAGTAATGTGGATGGCTGTCTCTTATGTACTGGTTGTATTGACCTTGGGAATACGCTTGCTTATGTTGCTTGGTGTATTTTTATTCCGGATTACCCAGATCTTGGTCAGCTTGTAGGTCTAAAAAAGCAGGAATGACCTCACTGTTGCCTTGTTTTTTCAAACATTTTGTGTAGTCCTTGAGAATATAAGATGCCTGAATAAAGAATTTTGCCTCCTCAACGATGGAGACTTCCTCAGACCCTTACATGTCTGGAGCTGTAGAATGTGGCATAAGATGATGCTTAATGTCTTAATCCAGAGTTGAGTGCTGATGTTCTACAAAGCTTCTGTTTTGGAAGATGGTCGCTCACCTTGATTTTCGTTTATGTGGCTGGAACTCAAACCCGGGGTCTTACACATGTGAGGCAGACTCTCTACCACTAGTTAACTGGTAGTTTATTGATTTCATGCTCAAATAATTAGACAAAATGCTACCTTTGGCCACACTAATGTCATTGTTAGGGGGCATCACTGACTTGTAGGGTCACCTTATTTTATACTTCTGAGGAGGGTCTTAATTAAAAATTTCGGTCTTATGTAGATTTTCAGAATTACCTGAGAACTCAGACTGGCAACAATACAACTGTTAATATCATCATCTCTACAGTGGACTACCTCCTTCGAGTGCAGGTAAGTGGTCACACCCACCAGCCACAAGTGACAGTGGGGTCAGCTGGCCAACTGCAAAAGTGCTATTAAGTGATTTTGAATGTGTGTAGATTTATGGCTAGATAAGGTGTGGACTTTATCTTTGATTACAACCTTCCTACAATTCTTCGGGAAAACTGGCAGTACCTTGGCCTCTGATCCTGGCTCCTAACATGAGCATTATTTTCTGTCTGTGAATATGTTTGTTGCCACTTCTCACTTTGAGATTCATTTTGTGAAGCACTTTGACACCTGGTTCCTGCTTCTTCTGTTGAGACATAACTGGGGAGAGTATTTGAGACATTCCTAAAAGTAGGAAAGAAAGTCTATCCCACTGCCACCTTGCACCTAACTTTGATGTACCAAACTTAGTTTTAAAATTGCCTTAATATTTTCACTGATTTAAATTTTACCTTAAAACCTTGTTGCTTAAAAATTCCCAGACACTGTAATTATGTTTAACCTGTTCATCAGGTTTTAGAGCCAAAGGCTGTACAAGGGCAGCAGTTCAATAAAGGTTTTATTTCTCTCAACTTCCTGTAAGAGAGCCAGGCCAGTAATAAACAAACACATAGAAGCTCAAATTTCCAACCTTTTCCTTACTTAAAAAAAAAAAAAAAAATTCTCCCTGGTACCAGGATTCTAACCCAAAGCCTTGAACTCACACTGTATCCCAGGAAGCCCTTAAATGTATGATTTTTGTCTTAGGCTGCTCCTAACCCCAACAGCTGGGATTATAACATGACATTACTATGCTAGGCCTATTTTCCTCTGAAAATAAAGAAGTATGGTCATTTAAATTTCTTTCCTTCTCCTTTCTTCTCTTCTTTTCTCTGCTTCTCTACTCTTGTCCTTCTCTCTTCCCCTCCTCTACTCTTTTCTTCATCTTTATCTCTTCTTTTGCTTCCCCCATTCTTTCCTTCCTTACTCCTACTGCCCCTCCCTCTCTTCTTTCCTCCCTCCCTCTCTCTCACTCTCTCTTCTATTCCTTTATTCCTTCCTTCTTCTCCTTGATGGGAAAAAAGTCTTTTATAAAGCAAACATAGCAAAAGGCACTTTGGAATACGTATTTGTAAGTTATTAATGGCTATGTTGCAAAACTCCAATATAGTTCATATGTTCAACAAAATTCTATTACCCATTTAGTCAATGAAGACCTCGCCAAGGTTTGAGTTGATGTGGAATATATCAGTGAATGTCAGTCTCACAAGACTTGGTTTTCAGATCTTAGTGATCATGAGCAGGCCAGCCACTGTACTTAGCTATAAAAGCTAGGAACACCATGTAATCATCTTTCTGAAATACTCTTGGGTTCTCTAGAGAAAAAGGAGGGCAGATGTCTGTAACCCCCAAAACATTGTTCCATGGCATGTCTACTTGCCAGGCTTACATTATAAACATCTAATTTCACTCAGTGGACAGATACATTAGTCTTCCTGAATTATTCCATTTGTCAAATTCAAGGTCACCAGAAAGTAATTCTCAAAGCTAAGCTCTCGGATGTTATTTGGATGGGGGTGTTGCTGGGGTGGTGGGAGTTTTCACGCTGTGCCCCTGGGGAGACTCTGATGACAGGGCTTGGCTTCTCAGGTTTCCTTTGCCACTGTAACTAAGTTCTCTGTCTGTGCTGGCATCCATGGCTGGCGGTGTCAGTGATAACTGGCTAATGCCCTTCCACAGCACGGTCTCTGTTTTCCAGGAGTCCATTAGTGATTTCTACTGGTACTATTCTGGGAAAGACATCATAGATGAACAGGGCCAGCGCAACTTTTCCAAAGCCATCCAAGTGGCGAAGCAGGTGTTCAACACTCTCACGGAGTACATCCAGGTGAGCACCCAAACACTTCCTCTATTTAAAGAAAGAAAAAAGACTGTTTTAAAGAGATTCTTCAGAACTGGGCCTATTGGCACAGACTTGTCATTCCAGCTGCTAATCAGGATATGAGGTAGAAAAGTATCTAATTCAATCCTGCCTGGTCTGCAGAGTGAGTTCTGGGATAACTGGGGCAACTTAGTAAGGGCCAGTTTCAAAATAAACAGTTAAAAAAAAAGCAAAGGATATATCTCAGTAGTAAAACATGTGCTTAGTATGTGTGAGGTTCTAGGTTCAATTCCCAGCACTTATAGATAGGTAGGGATGATAGATAAATAGATAGATAGATAGATAGATAGATAGATAGATAGATAGATAGATAGATAGATAATTGATACATGGATAGATAGATAGAATTTAACCAGTTACTATTGAATCACATAGAAAATGTATTATACCTAAAATATACTCCACATTCCCATTGACTTTAAAATATTTTTATGTATATATATTTTATTTTTTGATTCATGTATTTATTTTTTAATGTGTGTGGAGGGGGTGCCTAGGGAAGCCAGAAGAAGGTACCAGATTCCCTGGAGCTGCAGTTATAGGCAATTGTGAGCTGCTATGTGGGTGCTGGGAACTGAACCTGGGCCCTCTGGAACAGCAGCAAGCGTTCTTAGCCTCTTATCTATCTCCCCAGCCTTCCTGTTCATTCTCTGTATTTTCTTTCCCAAAAGTATGAGGCTGAGGCATGGACTTATACACAGAGAAACCGTGGTCATTAGACAGACCTAGCTATGACTTTCTCTCTACAGGAGTGGTTTGAGGAATGTGGCATTCCTAGTGGTGACTGTTGAGCACTCAGTAAATGCAAAGGAAAAGAAAGAAAAAAGAAACTAGGTTTTTAACATTGTATTTTACTCCGTGACAGTGAGGCTGAAGTATCATAGGAATAATTAAAAAGTAGCATTTAAGAACCCGTATTCAGTTTGGCTAGCAGCTCCCAGAAGCAAACAGCCTAAGGGTGAGCAGGTTCTATATTGTACACTATATTCCTTTGAGCTTTAAAGGGTGTAAATAGATGAAATTGAATAATGTCATTTCCCATCTTAATTAATGTTACTTCTCAATCCTGGAAGCAAGCAGCACTTCATTTCCTAAAATAGAAGAAGTCCATCAGTGAACTGGCAGAAAATGCTGAAGAAGCTGATCTCAGGCTGGTCATTCAGAGCTGCTCTTCCTGTCTGCAGGGCCAGGAACAGAAAACTGTTTACTAACAGTAGCTGACTGATCAACATCAGGATCAAAAGAATGACCAGCCTTAGGTTTGATTTTTGTGTCAGGATCATGTCAAAGAGGCTCTTTCATTGTCTTCCCAACTGGACCAGGTCTAGGAACTATCCACTGTACCATCTCCTTGGCCCCATATTAAAATTCAGGAGTTTATTTTAGCAACCACTGAATTGTATTTGTGAGAATTACTTGTGAGTTCAATATGATACCTATTCATAAATCAGGCTCAGTCAGCCTGCAAGTGAGTCTATGCTCATCAAGGGTCAGGGTGGGAGGACTTTTATCCTGTGTTTCTGGAAGTAATAATATTTTAAATAATACATCTAACATTTATATTAACTTTAAATATTATATATTATATTTATTATAAATATATTTGTAAATATATATAAATATTATATCTAAGGAACTACTTTTTATGTATATGTAATATATGATTGGGTGAATAATAAGGGGCAATAACAAGGCAATCTCAGGAAGAATACTAGCTGCCAAGGTCACCTTATTCCCCATTGTGTCTCTTTTATTTTATGTCTCTCTCTTTTTAGATAAGGAGCTGGCAATAAGATATGTTATTAAACATATTAAACATTAAAGAGAGAGTTAAATGTCTTCTCTCCCTCAAGTTTATTTGGGCAAATAGATGATCCCAAATGACCATTGTCCCTCTGTTCATGCTGCAGGGTCCTTGTACTGGAAACCAGCAGAGCTTGGCACACAGTAGGCTGTGGGATGCGGTTGTGGGGTTCCTTCATGTATTTGCCCACATGCAGATGAAGCTGTCTCAGGTAAGTCAGTGGCCTTTAACTGAGTAGGTACAAAATGAACTGTAACCAGCAGCAACTATGCTTGCTTCCTTATGGTTTGATATTATCTCTTTACATCATTTCCCTGTGGATCTTTTACTCTATGCCAAATATGTCTTTAATTTTAATTTCTTTATTTTTAATACATTCACTTTATTGTAAGAATTCACAAATGAAATATCACACAGCTAGTTAAGGTAGATGATTTTTTGAAAAGACATTGTGTATGTGTGTGTGTGAGTGCATGTGATTGCAGGTAACCATAAAGTCCAGAAGAGAGCATTGGCTCCCCTACAGCTAGAGATTTGGATGGTCATGAGCCACCTGATGTGGGTGCTAGGAACTAAACCAGGCTCTAGGCAAGAGCAGCAAATGTTCTTAACCACTGAGCCATTTCTCTATCCCACACATCAAGTATTTTAATAAAAATACTTTATGCCCCTGATGGAGAGGGCACCCACTGACCAAAGAAACCATTCTATCAGAGTTCAATTTTGGTGAACCAGAGTGTTGATTTGAGTAACCTATTGAAGGATGGGTGACTCGAAAGCAACTACGTCATCAGAAATCTCATTGGATTACTTACTTATGGACAGCTATACCACTAAAGGCTCCCACCTGTGACATGGAAATCTCCTAAAAACAGCACAACTGAAGAGTCCCCACGAACTTATAGCAGATACATTACTGCTGAGGATCACACCACCAAAACTAAAACCAAAAGCACTTCATGCAAGCCAAGCATAGAGGGAGAACAAAGGACATGAAGGATGAGGGGACAGCAGATACTGTCACTGCACAGCCTATGGCTCCTTCTCTGGTCTTTGTTCATTGTAGGGTCACACATAAGCAAAGATGGCATTCGCCCACTACCAGAAAAGTAACTTTCTGAAAGTCAAAGAAAAGATGATGATTGTAAAAATAAACACGGAACATGTTTTGATGTTAATTCACGAACACTGGTAGAAACATCAGCTTCTTGCTTCCCTGATACAACGAATGCTCCATTTCAAGCTAAAGATGCATGAATAGAAAAACCTAATATCATCCCTGGAATAATGGGCCTGTTTGGTGCAGGGTCTCTTGATGGTATCTAATGGTCTGACATACCTGTTGGTAATGGGTGTTCACCACATTGTAGACAAAAGAATGCAAGAGTTAGAGTCAGAGGTGAGGTGACTCAGGGGTGACGGCACTCACTGCCAAGCCTGGAGGCCAAGTTTGATCTCTAGAAACCACATTGTGGGAGGAGAGAGCCACTCCCAGTCAATTGTCCTATGGCCTCCACATGCTTGCAATGACATACGAGTATGCACACATGCACATGCACACACATGTACATACTCTCTCAAAATAAATAAATATGTGTAAAAAAAGTGTAAGAAGAAGTCAGAGAGAGGGTAAAATATAGTCTTTTCAAGTGAAAACTGTATCTAATGTGCAGAAACAGCCAAATCTTGCCTAGCATTAGCATGTTCCCCTGGACTTGGATCCTTCCACACACCTGTTGGGCATATGCCCTTGCAGGCACTTCAGGAAACACACATCAAAGTGAGCAGTAAAGATTCTTTACTTTATCAGAGTATCTATTTTCAGTAGCTGTGTGTTCATATTTGACATCCTATAGTTCTACAATGCCTTAATGGGTTTAGTATTGGGAACCAGGAAGTTTTCTGTGAGGACGGATATGATCTCACCACATGTTCTTCTTATATCAAATATAATATATTAATGTTTCCAGGATTCCAGTCAGATTGAGCTCTTAAAAGAACTAATGGATCTCCAGAAAGACATGGTGGTCATGCTGCTGTCCATGCTAGAAGGTAGGACTCTAAATATGATCTTTCATATTTATTCTTTTATTCTTTTCCCACAAATTTTTGCTTATATTTGGCATCACCACGTAGCAAGATGTAATACCAAGAAGCAATACCCAGCAGCTTTGATACATTCCTGGGTGACTTTGTTTCTTTTCTTGTTGCTATGATAAAATTTCCTGATAAAAGCAACTTAATGGAGAAATGGTTGTTTCTATGGCATATTCTCTCCTGGTGGAGAAATTAAGGTGGAAGGAGCTGGAAGCAGCTGGTTATGTTCCATCCACAACCAGAGAGCAGAGAACAATGAACGCATGCATGATAATGCTCAGTTCCTTTCCCCAGTTTAGACACACCAGGATTCCCTCCCCAGAGAATGGTCCTCCCCACAAGTATGATATGTATTCTAACATCAGTTAATGTAAGTAAGATAGTTCCTCACAGGGATTCCTGGAAACCCACCCCAGGTTCTTTACCGCATGTGTCTGCTTCCCAAACAGTTGTTACAGCCCTCTTGCCAGGCACAACAGCAGTCTGTCTGTTTGGGGATTCATAGAACTCCCTGTCTTAGGAATACAGCCTTCTGTGGGACTTCTATTTAGAAAATAACTCTGGTTTCTGAGGCTTGTCAGTAATCTCTTTTCTGTCTCCAAACACTGAGCCATGGGGAGATATAGCACGATGGTTTCCATTTCATAAATCAGTGATGAAGGCAGGGAGAAAGGGAAGGGTGAGGGAGGGAGAGAGGGAGAGGGGAGAGAGAGAGAGAGAGAGAGAGAGAGAGAGAGAGAGAGGAGAAGGAAAGGAAGGAGAGAGAACTCAGGTTGGCATTCATAGCAGTAAGTGCCCTTATCTGATGAGCCATCACAGGCACTAGAAATATTATTTTACACCCCTAATTACTTTGTGATTAAGGCTTTTCCAGTGTCTGCATAATCACATTTTGAGATGTTAGGTTAGAAATAATTATCCATCTGTTCCCTAGGCCTCATATATTGGGAGGAAATTTAAGTCAATGACTTTGGTTCATGGTTAATTCCAAGTCTCTATGATTATTTTTTCTATATTTACTATCTTTGTCAAAAATGTTCACTTTTAAACAACTACAAATGCTTTTCCACCAGGTAACGTTGTGAATGGAACAATAGGCAAACAGATGGTGGACATGCTTGTGGAGTCATCCAACAATGTGGAGATGATTCTCAAGTTCTTTGACATGTTTTTGAAACTAAAGGACTTGACATCCTCTGACACATTTAAGGAATATGATCCTGATGGCAAAGGGGTCATTTCCAAGAGAGATTTCCACAAAGCCATGGAGAGCCACAAGCACTACACCCAGTCAGAGACAGAGTTTCTGCTGTCCTGTGCAGAGACTGATGAAAATGAGACACTGGACTATGAAGAGTTTGTCAAAAGGTTCCATGAGCCTGCAAAGGACATTGGCTTCAATGTCGCTGTTCTGTTGACCAACCTCTCAGAGCACATGCCCAATGACACGAGGCTGCAGACCTTCTTGGAGTTAGCAGAGAGTGTCCTCAACTACTTCCAACCTTTCCTAGGTCGCATTGAGATCATGGGCAGTGCCAAGCGCATTGAGAGGGTTTATTTTGAGATCAGCGAATCTAGCCGAACCCAGTGGGAGAAGCCACAGGTCAAGGAGTCCAAAAGGCAGTTCATATTCGATGTAGTCAATGAGGGTGGGGAGAAGGAGAAGATGGAGCTCTTTGTGAACTTCTGTGAGGACACCATCTTTGAGATGCAGCTGGCAGCACAGATCTCGGAGTCTGACCTGAATGAGAGGTCGGCAAATAAAGAAGAGAATGAGAATGAGAGGCCTGAAGAGCAGGCCCCACGTGTGGGCTTCTTCTCCCTCCTCACGGTCCAGTCGGCCCTGTTTGCTCTCAGGTACAATGTCCTAACCCTTGTTAGGATGCTCAGCCTGAAGAGCCTGAAAAAGCAAATGAAGAGAATGAAGAAGATGACAGTGAAGGACATGGTCACAGCATTCTTCTCATCCTACTGGAGTGTGTTTGTGACCCTCTTGCACTTCATGGCCAGTGTCTGTAGGGGATTTTTTCGAATTGTTTCCAGCCTGCTGCTGGGGGGGAGCCTGGTGGAAGGTGCTAAGAAAATCAAAGTAGCAGAACTGCTAGCCAACATGCCAGACCCCACTCAGGATGAGGTGCGAGGAGATGAAGAAGAGGGAGAGAGGAAGCCCTTGGAGTCAGCTCTACCCTCTGAAGATCTGGCAGACTTAAAGGAGCTGACAGAGGAGAGTGACCTTCTTTCAGATATATTTGGCTTGGATCTGAAGAGGGAAGGAGGGCAGTATAAGCTAATCCCTCACAATCCAAATGCCGGCCTCAGTGACCTCATGACCAACCCCATCCCTGTCCCTGAGGTGCAAGAAAAGTTTCAGGTACTTTACTTTAATGCACTATTATCAATGCCATTAATATCTCTCTCTCTCTCTCTCTCTCTCTCCCCCCTCTCTCTCTGTCCCTCTCTCTATCTCCTTTCTCTTATCCTCTCAGCATCCTTCCCTCCTTCTCCCCTCTCTCCTTCCTCTTTCTCCTCCCACCTTGTATACACAAGTGCTCTGGCTCTTTCACACCCTTATGTTCTCTCTCGCTTTATTGCTCACTCTTGCTCTCATCTTGAATTTCTGGAAAAAGTGGCCCTTGGAAGGCAAAACTAGACCTGCAAGGAATCAGTATGAACTGTTATGAGAAACTGTTAAGATGTACTCTTCATGATGCCAATGTCATGTGATGATGATGGTCAGTTGTACCGTCTTTCCATCCTCTAATGTTTGTGCCTATTTTTCAAGTGTCTGAGAACACTGAGTGGACAAGATATTCAAAGCTAAAAGGTGTGTCAGTTGGTGGAGTTCTGTATGCTGATATAATGCAAACACCAGTAGTTAGATGGTGGTAATAATAAGGTAAGACCTGAAGTGCCCTTGAAAGATAAAGAAGATGTGATCCAGTGGATAAGATAAAGGTGTTGTTTCTGAAATGAGAAAAACCAGTCAAAAGGAACCCAGAGAGTTCTTAATGTTCTGCTGTTGGAGAGGAGGGTGTGCAGAAAAAGTGGGAGATCAGAGGAGAAGAGGAGACATGTTCATGGAACTTCTACCTCAGCGTGAAGGTCTCCCGTATGGGTTATGATCAATCAGCAGGTTGCTTCCCAGATGGACTCAGTGGTGACAGAGAGTTGAGAAGCTCACTGTCACTAAAGTGCTTGCTTTGTGTCCTGGTTACTTTTTTGTCCATTTGACACAAGCTAGAGTCATTTGAGAAAAGAAACTCTCAAAGAGGACAAACAAGTCCTTCATAAGCCTGGCCTGTAGGTAAGTATGTCAGGCATTTCCTAGATTAATGATTGATGTGGGAGGGTTCAGCCTACAGGCAGCAGTGCCCCACATCTGAGCAAATAGTCCTGGCTTGTACAAGAATGCAGGCTGAGAAAACCATGGAAATGAAGCCAGGAAGCAGTGTTCCACCAAGGCTTCTGTTTCAGTTCCTGCCTCCAGGTTCCTAACCCTGACTGCCCTCAGTGATGGACTGTAAGCTATGAGGTAAAAACAAACCCTTTCCTCCCAAAGATACTTTTGTTTGTGGTGTTTTATTACAACAAGAGAAATCTAAGTATGACACTTTGCAAGCATGGGGCCTGGAGTTCAATCCAAGGAACCCACATTTTTAAGACAAAAAGCCGAGTGAAGTAATGTGGACTCATAATCTCAGCTCAGGGGAGGAAAAGACAGGCAGGTCCCTGGAGTTCACTAGCTATCCAGTCTATCCTGACTGAAGAATCTCAGACTAATGATGCCCTGTCTCCAAACAAACAAGGTGCAAGTCCTCTGAAGAATGGTGGCTTAGGTTGTCCTCTGATCTCCATATGCATGGCCACACATACACGTACCCACACATGCCGGCACAGGTGCACCCATATATACACACCCACAATAACAATAAAATAATCCTGTTTCTCTGTTCCCTATTGACATGTTCAAGGAGCAGAAGGCAAAAGAAGAAAAGGAAGAGAAAGAAGAAAGCAAGTCTGAGCCTGAGAAAGCTGAGTATGTGCCACCACCATGCTTTCCTCCATACCGGGGACCTCTTGACGTGGCCCCTGCTCTTTGGGATAAGAGAGACTCTTACCCTGAAAAGGTGTCACATGACCCAGTCTCACATCTGTGTGAAAGCCAGGACCTCTTTCCATGCAGGGCCATCTGGATTACCCTCACCCAGGATCTTCCTCATCTTTCTACGGGCATTTCCTGGGTGTGGTTCTCCCTTATCAGAAGAGATCCTGGTGTCTCTCTAAAAGGACTGATGGATAAAACTTATGTGTGAATGCTTGTCCTTTTAAAGGTAGGAAGAAACCAATGTGGCAAATTCAGCTTAGTGGGTTCCAGAGTGCCCTCTCTCTGAGCAGTGCCTTTGGCCACATGCATAGAATCTCTTAGAGATTGTTAAAAAAAATTCAAGCTAAGCAGATAGGTTAGCCAGTAAAGTGCTTGCTGCATAAGCATGAGGACCCGGGTTCAATCCCCAGACCCCACATAAATTCCTTGGTGTGAGGTGCAGATTTGTAATCCCAGGACTCAGGAGGTGAAGACAGGCAGATCCCTGGGGCTCCCTGGGCACCCAAGTTAGCCTAATCAGAGAGCTCTAGGCCTGTAAGAGACTTTGTCTGAAAAATATTTGGTGGATAGCAACTGGAGAATGACACCTGAGGCCTACATGAGAACATAAATGCAACACACACGTATCCATCCACTCACAAACGCACAGTACAGATTCCTGGGCCCTATCCCACCTGTGCTTGCACACACACACACACACACACACACACACACACACACACACACACACCCCTACTGTCTCTTCATGAACACACCTGGTATTGCAGAGCCCCATTATAAATGCAGAGGTAGGTAATGAAGAACATAGTATTAAGCAGGGGAAATATCCAACTCCCTCTCCACAGTGGCTTTACATCAGCAATAGAAAACTCTTATCTTGCCCCAAATATGTGTAGTCTCATATGTTCAGTAGAAAAAGCAAAGAAAAAAATGGGACTCTTAGGTTCCTGTCTCATTATCATTTTCACAGAACTTTACCACGTTCCTCCGATTATTTACTATTTCATTAGCCTGTTTTCATTGTCCTAGATCTTGGATCTGTTGTAAATAGGGCCAGATAAATGACATTAGAGTAGAAAAAGTGGCACCCGTGACAGGGTACAGTAGGCGTGCAGTTCTTACATGCTGTGAAGTATAGTGAGGCCTGGTGTGAGCTGAATGTAGCATCTTCGCTCTCACAGGAAGGATCAGTCCTTTACATTTAAAGCATTTTTTTTTAAATGTAAATTGCTAGTCCTGGGACTGCAGAGATGGTTTAGCAGGTAATTGTGCTTGCTGCCAAGTCTGTGCCCTGAGTTTGATCCCCAGGACCCACATGGTAGGAGAAGATAACTAAGTCCCTCAGCTTGCCCTCTGACTCCCACACATGTGCAAGTACACATACAACATGAATAAATAACTCTAATTCTAGTTCTTATTAGAAACTTCTAGTTCTAATTTTGTTAGTATAACTTACTATATTGATATCAAAGTTAATATATTTTCCTTAATAAAATTAAATGAATGTGATTATTTGTACCAGTGTATTAGCGTATCAGCGTCCTTTATATGTGAGAAGAACCAAATGTACAGGACTTTGATTTTTAAGTCTCAGTGTCTAGAGACTGTTAAGATTTGAATTATAGGCCATCAAGATGGCTCAGCAGGTAAAGGAACTTGCCACCAAGCCTGAGGACTTGAGTTTGAGCCACATGGTGGAAGGTGAGAGCTAACTCCTACAAGTTTTCCTCTGATCTTCACCAGTGCACTATGGCATGCCCCCCACAAACAACATGCCCCCATCACATAACGGCATGCCCCCCACAAATGGCATGCTTCCCCACACATACACACAAGGGGCATGCCCTAACGTAAACACAGAAATAAAACAGTCACCTCTCAGCCTTTGGGCTAAGAGCAAGTCTAATAAAATATAAAAATAGAATTATGATATAATAACCAAAATTCAAAAGTAAGGTATGTTGCCTGGCCTGGCTGTGTAATCTGATCATTGTAGCTACTTGAGGGCTGAGGCAGGAAGATTGCAAGTTCAAGGATGAAGGCTTGGGTTATACAGAGAAAGTTCAAGGCCAGCCTAGGCAACTTAGTGAGACTCTGTCTCAAATGGTGAAAAAGAAGGCTGGGGATGTACCTTCATGGCAGATTGCTTGCCTGGCATACATGAGGCCTTAGCTTTGGTCCACAATACTATATTTAGAAAAAGAAAGTAAGGTGTGTTGAAAGGGGGGGGCAGGCAACAAATGTCTTTGTGTTGTACCATATTGCAACAAATGCTGTATTATACAAGTAAAGAGAATCTGCTAAAATGTGGGCACAAAAAGTTTTCCAGCCTGAAAAATGTCCTTTTGATCCAAGTCCATAGAATTATTCATCTGCAGGAAAGGCAGGAAATCCTTTCCCTCAATCTAAAATTCAGAATGCTATGATTCATTGGGGTAGAATGTAGTTTGGGAGCTACCGGGGATAGGTCAGTTCATGAAGTGCTTGCTACATGAGTACAGGACCCTGAGTTCATTCCCAAACCTTACATAAAAGGCTGGCTGTCATGGCCTGCTCTTGTAATTCCAGCACTGGGGAGGTAGAAACTGTCAAATCCACAGGACTTGTTGACCAGTCAGCCAAACCTGATAGTAAACTAATCCAAGACTATCTCAGGACACAAGGTGGATAGTATCTGAGGAAGAAGGATGCCCAACATTGTCTTATGGCTTCCACATGTATATGCACATATATCCTCATGCTTGCACACGAACATACATGTACATAGATAACAGAACTTAAGTCTCCAAACGGCTTTTGTGATTTAGTCACTCACTTGGTATTTTGTTTGATTCTTCACCTTCTATGTAGTTTATGTTCCCTTTATTTCCACAGAGGGGAAGATGGAGAAAAAGAAGAAAAAGCCAAAGATGATAAGGGCAAACAGAAGTTGAGGCAGCTTCACACACATCGATATGGGGAACCGGAGGTGCTTGAGTCAGCATTCTGGAAGAAAATCATAGCTTATCAACAGAAGCTGCTGGTGAGACTCTTGGCAACGTCTCTTGGTACTGACTGACTGTTCCTGGCTGTGTGGAGCAGCTGGTCCCAGAGAACCCTTCTACCACCCACATCTGAGAGTACTCAAGTGCCTCATATAAGAATGGTGGAATGTTTGCATGTAAACAGCACACGTCCTTCCATTTATTTTGACCTATCTAGATTGCTTACCACCTCTAATGCAAAGTGAATATTATGGAAATGTTTGTTATAGTGTATTATTTAGGGACTAATGGCAAGAGAAAAAAGTTTATATCCATTTAGGACAACATTTTTTTTCAAGTATTTTCTCTTTGAAATTGGTTTGACTTATGAAGGCGGAGCCTTCAGAACCAGAAGACTAAGCAGATATTGTATCTACTCATTTTAGTGTATTTGGATTTTTGAAACAATTTATTTTATGTGTACATGTGCATGTTTGCATGCATGGATGTTTACCATGTGTATGCAGTGCCCGAGGGGGCCAGAAGAAGGCATCTGATACCCTGGAAGTGGAGTTACAGACAGTTGTGAGTTACCATGTGGGTCTTTGGAAACAAACCTAGATTCTCTTCAAGAGCAGCCAGTAGTCTTAATTGCTGAGCCATCTCTACAGCCCAGTGTGTGTTTGTATGTGGTTGTTTCTTTTTTTTTGTTGTTGTTGTTCTTTGTTTGTTTTTTTTTTTAGGGAAAATGTCTTTTTTAGAGCTACTGCTTCTACACAGTTCACACTGCCTGACACCCCATGACCTCTGCACATCTTCTCATGGTCTGACACCCCCAAGACCTCTACATATATTCACACTGACTTGATGTCCGCTGACTGAATAATAGATGCCACAGTATCTCCAGAGTATTCCCACAGATAGATTTTCCCACTTTAGAACCCATCAGGTATATTTTCAAGTCCCTGTAATAGATGACTATAAACCAGGCACAGCCTCCTGAGTCTACGGATTTTGTAGTTCAGCCCAGAAACAAATGAGTCTATTGTCTCACCTTTTACTAAAAGGACATATGTATAGACTTCTATAAGTAAACATAAATATATCTTATAAGTGTAAACTTAGTGAGTCCTTTTGCAGTGATGTTCAGAATTATTCTTTAGAGACACGTAAAAGAAAATAAAGAAATAGAGAAAAAGACGATAGTTCTTCATAGGGTTTTATGGAAGTATTTCCCAAATCTCGTGTTTTCTCTATATTGTTTGCTACAGAGTCCTTTGAACATAAGGGTTTCTGAGATAACTCTGTATAATTGTTAATTTGATATGCACTAGTGGTTGTCATGGCAGCAGGCATCTCTCTTTGTAGATGCTCTGGAGGTTGGGTAGGCTCTGCAGTATCCTCGAGCAGCCCTGTGGGTCCTGAAGAGCCTGTCTCTACAGTTGCATAAAGAAAGCAAGTGAGGCTGTCCTTTCATCTCTGCCTGGGGTTCCCAAGTTCCCTGTCTCTGTGTAACTGTTCCACATTCCTCCTTCTCTTTGTAGCTTTGGCATCTGCTTGCCTGGTTGCACACGGAAGACTAGTCATGGCCATGGTGTCCCCCACAGTGCCCTGTCCTCATGTCTTTGAGACAGTCACCATCCAACAGGCACAGTTAGATAACTCAGTCTCTGTGGCATACTTTATTGCTTTTTAGGAGAGACAGTATAACTGGTCCAGTTTGAGTGTGTTATCAGTCTCAGTGTAACTAGGTGTGCCACTAAGACAGGATCCATTGTAGGGCAGAGACTCCAACAGAGGGGGTTATGTCCACAGAGAAGTTAGTGAGGGGCACTGCTGCTATGGCTAAGCTTTGTCATGCTAAGGCTCACTTCATGATATAACGAACAGTTGCCTCTCCCCTTACATCTTCTTCTGGGTTGCTTTGGTTTCTTCCGACTCAACATACCAATATCAACCAACTAGCTGTGCATCTTTGATCCCTTTCTCTCTGACCTCCAATATACAAACACAAATCTCGGTGCACCCTTCAGAGTGCCTGGAGGGTCCACCCAGTTTCCTCCACATCCACAGCTACCGTGGATGGTAACCCACTGCCAACATCACCTCTTTTCGCAGCCATGATTACTAACCTGTCCCTCTTGATTTCAGTGTTTCCACAGAGGAATTTCTAAGTCATTACCTAATTGGATCCTGTCCTCTTTAGTTCTCCAACAGCATCTTACCCCATCTAGAATAAAATATCAATTATAACAGTGGCAGCATATAAAGTATATATAATTACTAGTAGCATATTAAAATGAATAACAGATTTCCTCATTTATTTCTCATAGCAAATATAGGAGGCTGATTCTGTTATTATGCTCACATTACAGAAGAGACAAGATATGCTGTAGGAAGGATTATTTCATTCATCCACATTCTCAATCCAGGAAATGCTGGGACAGACTTCACATCCCTACAGTGTAGTCCTAGAGGTCATAAATGGGTTTAGAGATCATTGAATCAGTTTACTGCAACAGACAACTCAGATCTTCATCAGAAGCCTTCAGAACTCAGCCCCTGCTCACCCAACAGAGCCCACTTCTCCTTCTACTTGCTTCTCTCTAGGGCTCAAGCTCATTCACACACACACACACACACACACACACACACACACACACAC
>CAJQZJ010034182.1:7869268-7918989 GCA_907164525.1 Lophiomys imhausi | reverse complement strand
CACACACACACACACACACACACACACACACACACACACACACACACTAAGAAAGTAGGGAAGGAGAGGAAGACAGAGTAACTCCTTCCCGACTTCTGCAGTTGCTGCTGTGTTCTCTAGGGAGAAGCATAAGCCTGTTCCCTGCAGAGCTTCCATACAGGCCAGTACAGGCCAACTTCAGCTCTGAGAAAAACCACACAGCAGGTGGGCTTACTTAGCCTGCAAGATCTGTGTCCTGAGTCATTTTAACACTTCTCTTTAATGCTTTCCTTATCTTAACCTATTTTGTGCACTCGGAGAGACCTGTCTTATTTCTTTAAACCAATTCTGTCTGGGTTCCCTCTGTCTGCCCTCATGTTTCCTTCTCCCTGTGTCTTCTCCTCTCCTGCTGTCCCACTTGGTCTCCTGGGTACATCATCCTTTTCCTCCTTCCTGCTATTAATGATCTCATCTGCCTTTCTTTCCTCCATTTACCCACTCTTTCCATTCTGGCTATCCTTTAGTACCATTACATGGGAATACTTGAACTTAAGGGTGGGAGAAGCTCATCACAGTGTTGGATCTGCTGAGATTGATGCTAAGCTGAAAGCATGTCCAACCACCAAGCTTTCATTCATCTTTCTTTTGTGTCTTTGTTTCCATGTGTGTCTATATGGATATGTGTGTATCATGCTTGTGTGCATTTGGGTACACAAGTATGTGTGGGAGGATGTGTGCACACATGTATGGATGGGTGCAGAACCCGATGTCAGCCTTGGCTATTGTTTCTCAGGAACTGTCTATCTTATTTTGAGACATAGTCTTCCCCCGGGTCCTGAAACTCACCAGTTAGGCTCAGCTGGCTGGCCAACAAGCCTCATGGATCTACTTGTCTCTTCCTTCCCAGTGTTGACTTGATTGCATTACAGGCACATGCTACCATATTTGACTTTTCACATGGTCCTTCACCTTCACCGACTGAGCCATCTCTCCACGTTCTTAATCTGTACAATGGGATGCTAATATTAATACAAAACTGGTACATCACAGCAGTCACATGAGATTAAGGACAAAACTTACATACTATGACAGCCACAAGTAAACTGACAAAATTCCCGGTAAAAGAATGAAGGTCCCTTTCCTCCTGCCTCCCACTCTCTCTTACTCCTATACTGCAGAAGTCTTTCATGAGCCTTCCTTCCTAGATGGAGAAATCTCATTCCTCAGAAACGAGTTATTCAAAGTGTTGTAGATTTACCTAGAACTTCCCAGGAGATGGACTGTAAACTAGATGGTTAAGTTTTCTTCAAAATCTAACAAATATACAGTAAGGGAAAAAAAAGATATTCTTGTACACATGCATTGGTGGTGCTACTTAATAGTAAGACTAATACTGTACTTCTCCCTTAACCACAGGTAATGGATAAATATGGAGAGTTTTATGGTCGAGACAGAATCAGTGAGTTACTGGGCATGGATAAGGCTGCACTGGATTTCAGTGATGCAAGAGAGAAGAAGAAGCCCAAGAAAGACAGCTCCTTGTCTGCTGTGTGAGTGACACTCTTCTGCCCTACAGCCAGGGTGGGGACAAGGGGCACATGTATGACCTGTGTTGAAACACCATGACCAAAAAGCAGGCTGTGAAGGAAAGTGTTTATTTGGCGTACACTTCCACACCATACCTCATCATCAAAGGAAGTCAGGACAGGGAGCCAAACAAGGCAGGAAGCAGAAGATGATGCAGAAGCAATGGAGTGTTGCTGCTTGTTGGCTTGCTTCTCATGACTTGCTCAGCCTGCACTCTTATACAACTCAGGACTGTCATTCCAGAGATAGCACCACCCACCATGGGCTGGGCCCTCCCAGATCAATCATTAATTAAGAAAGTTCTCTACAGCCAGCTCTAATGGAGGCATTTTCTCAATGCCTTTCAGATGACTCTAGCTTGTGTCAAGTTGATATAAAACTAGCCAGGACATAGGTGTTTGAAGCTTGGCATTAAGGCACATTTTCCTGTTAACTTATTATTGTCATTGTTGTTATTATTATTATTTTCTTCTTGAGACAGGGTCTTGCCATGTAACCCAGGCTGACCTGAAACTCATTATATAATATCTCAGGAAGGCCTGAAACTGACTGATAGCTCCTTAGGCCTCCAACTCACCATCTTCCTGCTCTGGCCTTAGGACAACTGGGATTTCAGGTGTGATCCACCAGATGTGACTCCTGTTGGTGTTTGATGTTTGAAGATTCTTCCCTTGTTATTTACACACACAGAGAGAAGAGCAACAGGAACATCCACTATTCTTAGTTGAAATCACCTTTTCTAAATTCAGGTTCTCTTTAAAGTCAAACACAAACGAAGGCACAAAACAGAAGTGCATTTTTTTTTTTTTTTTTTTGCAGAATCTTTGTTTTGGAGGGAAGTTAAATTCCATACATTGGAAAGAGAAACTGTAATTCCTTTATTAAAAAGTACCTAAAGTTCCTATCTTTGTGTTATATTTTTTTTAAACAGTGAAGCCTTAGTGTGCTAAAACACTGTGTTACACTCTTACTTTAAATTTCATTTCAAAATGAAGTACTGTCTAAATGGCACTCCTGTGAAATAATGCAGTTAACTATGATAAACGATTGGATCGAGTTCACTTGAGACTGAAGCAGTTTCCTTCCAGCTCTCTCTCAGGCACCTGTCCCACAATATGGAGGGTCAGTATACGCGTGTGCCCTGTCTACTTAGCAGATGTGGCCAGCTGGATTTCTGCAATCAAGTCAAGCACACTCACTTTTCCTCAATGACATTTTACTACCCAGGCATGCCATTATTTCAGAAGAAGCAGTGTGGTCACTTTTTCTTGAGAACTCAGCTTTGCTTGGTTTTAGTTTTTGCTTGTTTGCACTGCAGCAACAGGTATCAAACCCAGGTTTAAACTTGTGAGGCAAGAGCTCCCTCACTGAGCTATATCCCCAGCCCAGTTTGCCTTATCTGTGTTTTTGTGGTCTCAATCTGTAATAGATGAGATAATTGCTTTGAAAGCATATGTATGCTTTTGTAGAGAAGTATTTTGTCTTAGAGAAATATTACATCTGGTATTAGAAAGTTACTTTGATCAATTATCTCATTATCACAGGTTTTCTACATCTTTAAAAATAATATGAATTTGGAGCCTATGAAATGGCTCGGGGGATAAAGGTGTTTGCCATCCATCCTGACAATCTGAGTTAGATCTCTAGACCCACATGGTAGAAGAGGAGAACTGACTTCTGAACATTGTCCTCCTAACCACATACATACTATGCTGTGTGTGTTGTGTGTGTTGCATGTCTATAATCCCTGAGTTTAGAATGTGGGAACAGGAGGATCAGAAGTTCAAAGCCAATCTGGGCTACACAAGTTCCAGACCAGCCTGAGTAATATGGGACCTTGTGTCAAGGACATAGAGAACCTCAGGAGCCAAGGCCTTCATGTTAGTCATTGGAAACAAGAAATGGGGTGTGAATCCCCTCCCCTCTCCCTTCCACCATGAACATTTGCAGGTCACTTATTACTGACAGAGAATTATATAATTTTACTGCATTACACATTTTTCTTAGTTATATTTGTAACAAAGACAACAGAAGCATTTAAAAAATAGAAGGAAAGCTTTGGATTGTTTCTTCAATGAACAGTTTTAAATTTGGTAATGGGCTAGTGAGATGGTTCAGCAGATAAAGGTATTTACTGCTAACTTGATAACCTGAATTTCATCCCCAGACTCCACAATGGGAGGATAGAATTTACTCCTCAAGTTGTTCTCTGACCTCCACACACATGCTGTTACACATACTTACACACATAAGTATAACAATTTTTTAACTGACAAAATCTTTCATTGTTTTATATAATAAATATTTTCAAGATTGCCTGCCGGTAAAGGGCCAGAAAAACTGTTATTATCACATCTAAATGTGGATAATGAAATCTGAATGAAGATCCAGTAAGGAATATATAAGGTTGGCAAACAGATTTCCATGTTGTACATCTTTACTTAAACGTTTAGAAGATTGAGACTTAAAAGCTTAGCAGGCTTCTGTGTGCTTGCCACCTTCATGTGTTCACCCAGATTCTAAATAATCCACATGGTATTTACTTACCAATAAACTATTATCATCACTAGACCCGTTTATAAACAGTTTATCAACATTTACAATATTTATCTGCCCATGCAGCTTGGTAAGTGCACATTTAAATAAGTGTGGTTCACTTCCTTCCTGTGGTGAGAGAGGCTGAGTATTTCCACATTTTTGGTTTTTGGGGGCAGGGTGGGGAAGACAAGCTTATATCTCAGAATTCTCAAGCAACATCTCATCCACCCACTGCCACCTCTTTCTCTCTCTCTAATTTATAGAATTGTCTTGAATCAAGGCCTGTTTCCAGGGGAGCCTGAGCCATGATTAGCTGTCCTAGTCAGCCAGGGCCACCCCTGGGGGTGGAGTCAGCTCCATCCAGTGTGGGTACTACCTGACTTGTTTATAGACAGAGTATTGGGAACTTCAAAAAGTAACACTGCTTAATGATAGTGGCAGTCAGGCCACCACTCTGGTGTATGGTTGATGGAAAATAACTGTAAAAGAAAAATTTTAAGTAAGAAGTTACAATGTAAAATTCAGGCTTCCTGAATTTTGAAACCTTTATTTTGCTTTAGATCATTTCTATGGAAAATAATGCTACTCTCATACAGATCGTCAAATCACTTGTGTTTTCCCACTCCTTTCATACTTACAAAAAATTAATGGTGAAGCCTATTGAAAATATTGATGATCTGTTATGGAAGGGACTTGTGTTAATAAAAATAATTATAGCCCAAAGACAAAATTTTGCCTTGAGAAGGAAAAAAATACAGCTAAGTCTGTCAGTGCACAGCCTCAGCATTTGGGAATTTGAAGCAAGAAGGTTAGCTGAGCCTAAGTGTTTAAGAGGTGTTTAGGCAGAAAAGCAATACCCTGCTTCAGAAAAGAAAAAGACAAGAGACCAGGAAATCCTGAGCTAAGGTGAGGGGACCTTCATCCTTCCAGGGAAAATAAAACAAAGAATAGAAAACAGCAGCAGCAACAACCTCCCACCTTGTCAGCTTTCCCTAGCAAAACTACTCATTCTCACAGCTCAGATTTCGGATTGGCCTATTTAAAGACAATAATTTCTAAAAAGTAATTAGACTGAAATCTTATGTGTGGAGAAATCCCATTTGAGAACTGCACTCTATCATACTACACTGTATCTGTCCGTCTCCTCACCCACTAGTTAACCTGGAGATGGGATGTAGAAAGGCTGATGAAGTTATGTCTAACCCCAAATCAGTAGCAAGTTCTGAATAAGAAGAAGGAGGAGGAGGAGGAGGCGGAGGAGGAGGAGGAGGAGGAAGAAGGAAGAAGAAGAAAGAAGAAGAAGAGGAAGAAGAGGAAGAGGAAGAAGAGGAAGAAGAGGAGGAAGAAGAGGAAGAAGAGGAAGAAGAGGAAGAAGAAGAGGAAGAAGAGGAAGAAGAAGAGGAAGAAGAACAAGAAAGAAGAAGAAGAAGAAGAAGAAGAAGAAGAAGAAGAAGAAGAAGAAGAAGGCTTTTTATAACATGAACATTCTTCAAATTTCAAAGCTCATGAGTGTTTGTGCTTAGATTTATTTGTTCAATCATAGATTGACCGAGAGACATTTAATTTGTAGGGTAGTTCCTAGGGCAGGGGAGGTCACAGATCAGTGACAGAGACAGGTTCACTGGCAGGTGGAGCGTTAGCCAGAAGTGATTATAGGAGGAGTGTCTGGAGTCCCTTGCAAAGCAGGGGAAGCTAAATCCTGCCTGAAGGGAAATGGAAAGAGATCTGCGGGGGGGGGGGGGGGGGGGGGGGGGGGGGGGGGGGGGGGGGTGTGCTTGTGGGCGCCTGTGTGATTGTTGACAAAGGAAGCAGGGCTGGGACTGCAGCTCAGTGGGAAGCATTCACTCAGCAAGTGCAAAGTCCTGGGTACATGCCCAGCACTGCGAAGAAAACAAGAAAGAAACAGTGTTCTTGTTTATAAAATGTAGTTGTAAAGTAACTGTATGTGTTTATGCAAGTTTTTATTTGAATCAGAAGCCCTTCTACTAAAATGGGGGAAAGAATGGAGAACAGGGCTGGGGAGGGGACCAGATCCTATCTCAAGCATCCACATTGAGCCAGGCTGGGATGAGCGTGTCTGTAATCCCAGTGCTGGGAGGCATGTGGATTCTGGGGGCTTGGGCCTGCCTGTCTAACCAAAATGATGAGGTTCACTAAAACACTCTGTCTCGGAGTAAGATAGAGAGAAATAGAGGAAAACAACCAGTCAACCTCTGGCATCCATACCAACATGCATGAAGAATACACACCCCCACATACATGTGGGCACATACATATACCAAACACATACACCATACACACATAAATAAACAATATACACAATAATAATGATGGTGATGACAAATTTAAATTACTAAAGAAGGCAGTGTCATTTTGTTTTTTTTTTTTCCCATGATCCTTCCAGAGGTCATCACAGAGCACTAGGCTGTGTCTCCACAGCAGGTCTTTACTTTCACCTGAGAGCAGGCAGCCTCCAGAGTCCTGACATCCTGAGCTCTGTCCTCCTGAGCAGGTGTCCAGCTTTTCCCACAATAGATGCAGGCATAAAGACTCTCACAAACCCATATCTTCTATTAATGTGAATATCCACACTTTACTCTGTCATTCCAGATTGAATTCTATTGATGTGAAGTACCAGATGTGGAAACTTGGAGTTGTGTTCACGGACAATGTAAGTCTCCTTCATTCTTGTTACCTGAGTCTGTGGAGCTCTTGCAGATAGAGAGGGGTTATTTGAGGAAGTTACTCAGATACCAATGCAGTTAATAAACATGGTGTCTGAGAGAGACCCAAACACAGACACTTGAATAAAAATTTGAAAATTTATATGGATTTCTATTTACATTTCAGTGGGACCATGGTAGACTTCAAAGGTTTGTAGGTGCTCAAAACATCTAAGTAAAAATTTAAAAAATTATTTGTACTAGGAAGGAGATGAGTGGGAGGAGGAAGAGGAAAGTTGGTATTAAAGAAGTAGGTGGGCAGATGTAGAAAAAAACAGAGAGGAGAAGAGAAAAGGAGCCAAAAACTGGTAGAATCCTGGGTTGCCTGTAGACAGGGGTTCCCAAGCAGAGGCAGTCTTGTCCCTGGGTGACATTCAATGGCATTTTTTTCTGATCATGGCTGGATATTCTTTGAAGTCTAGGGGATCCTGAAGTCAGAGTGCAGCCTCAATAGCAAAGAAGTATCTGGTATGGAAAATGGGGTCCAGAGGGAGGCAACAGAGACCAAGTCTTAGATAGTCCCTGCCTCCGATATTAGGGGATCCACTTGAGAACCAAGCAGCCCATCAGCTTCATATGTGTAGTGGCCCTAGGACCAGTCCATGCAGGTTCTTTGGTTGGTGGTTCTGGACCCCATTTTCCTAGCGGAACTGCCCTGTTCCAGTGGAAGAAGAGACACTTATTCCTGATGCAATTTGATGTGCCAGAGTTGACTGGTACTGGGCGGGGGTTTGGTGGGGGTTGGGGTGGCGGTTTGGGGGAAGTTGGTGGGAGGGTGAGACTGGGAAGAGAGGAGGGAGGGGGGAATACAATTGGAATGTATAAAAAACAAACAAACAGAAAAAGTATCTGGTACAAAATAGCAAGCACCATGCTCGAGCCGAGACCCTGCTGTCAGGATATAGGATGATCATTTCTGTTATTTGTAAAAGGATGAATAAGAAGAGTTGGTGTATAGGAAAACAATTACATTGAGCCACTCACAACAACCAAGTAAATGTAAAAGTACAAAGAATGAATCCAGCTAATTAGAACTAAGAATTACAGTCTAGACAGAAGAGGCAAGTGCAGTGATTAGCATGGAGTGAGATGGCAGTGGGTCTTCCTGTATGCTCTGGTGTCTGACTTACCTTCCTCCTGTTTGCTTCTTACAGTCCTTCCTCTATCTGGCTTGGTATATGACCATGTCTGTTCTTGGACACTATAACAACTTTTTTTTTGCTGCCCACCTCCTTGACATTGCAATGGGATTCAAGACCCTGAGAACCATCCTGTCCTCAGTTACCCACAATGGCAAACAGGTACAACGTCACATTTCCCTTAGAGAAACTAAAAGTGGCAAGAAATGAGCCTGTAAAAGTAAATCCAGCCCTTAAGTGACAATATGTGGCTTTAGAGATAGTCTATTGTCCTTTCTCTTATAAACTGTGATTAGTTTAGGCATTGTCTTGATGGATTAGCTGTGTGATCTTGGATAAGTGAATTAATCTTTGTCAACATCAAATCCTTTTTTGGTAGAAAACAACTAATAGCAATGCCTTGTCAGATTTTATGAGGACTGAGAACAAATGCAGCCAACTCAGAACCATCTATATTGAGCACTGAGGAAATTGGTTCCTGTTTTGCTTCATGAGACAATATTTACTCCACCTGATACTACGCTGTGCCAAAAACTGTTGCAGAATCCAGATGCATTACTTGCATTGGTAACAAGAGGAGTTACAGTTAAATTTATTATGGTATCTTCTCTTCTTCTTAAATTGAACAAAATCTTAAGGATATTTTATACTTGACAAGGGCATGCTGACTTAGGGGACAGCTGGTCTAGGTGCAGAGGACCCTCTGACATTCTGATGGAACTCAGCTGTCTATGCTGGATCTCTCCATTACTGTGACAAGCACACATTTACCCATTCATCTCCTGTTTCAAGAGTCCGATTGGTGGTAACAATTCTGTGCTAATTATCTGGATTAATATCCCTTCTAGCCCAGTCTATTTTATAATCAGTGTCCTTCAACCACAGCTACTCTTACCACCATTACCATAATCCCTTGTTTTCTAAAGTCCAGCAAGAAACTACTCTTACACATGTCACCTAAGGGTTTGAATAAAGCTGTGATGCTCATGACAACTCAAAGGCACACAGAGAAAGAGAGGGAGAGCCTCTGTGTTCTCTGCTCATTTGCCAGTCAGTGGATTATAACAGAGCTCCTAGCACAGTTAATAACTAGAGAGATAGCACAGCAGGCCGGAGCACTTCCTGCTCTTGCAGAGGATCCTAGTTTAGTTCCCAGCACCCATGCTGTGTGGCTCACAGATGCCTGTAACTCTAGTCCCACATTCTTTTCTGGATATTTCAGGTACTACAACACCTGGTGCATATACATACAAGTAGGCACATGCACATACACATAAATAAAAATTTGACTTACAATACAGGAGAGTATGTTATACAGTATTAGGTAGTTGATAGTAGTAAAGTGGATATTAAAGCTGCTTTCTAATATGTACAAATTTGATTTGAGTATGAAACAAAATCAGAATTTATCTATGCTTGAGTTTTGTTGTGTGCTTATTAGTCAATTAAGTAGTCAAGCTTAGCATAAAATGCTTTGACAGATTGATAAACTAAAGAACATGTGCAAATAAACTTTATTTGTGGGCTAAGAAGGTGGGAAGCAATGAGACTATGGATCGCTATAGCCAGGTGTGTCTGTAGAGTACTTCCCTCCCACACACCTGTCAGTTATACCAGTCTATACATCCTGCATTCCTAATACATGCTATATGTCTCCTTGCTTTCAGCTTGTGTTAACTGTTGGCTTATTAGCCGTTGTTGTTTACCTGTACACTGTCGTGGCATTCAACTTCTTCCGAAAATTCTACAACAAAAGTGAAGATGGTGATACGCCAGACATGAAGTGTGATGACATGTTGACAGTAAGCTTCTGAACTGGCAGTAAAAACTGCTCCGTACCTTCCATCCAAGTCACTGTACATTTCCTTATCTCCAAGGCAGGAGAGGAGGTACCAGGCACAGTGAAAGGTTGAGTGGCTCTTCAAAACACATCCATTTTCATTTTTAGCTGAGCATAAAGGACCATTTCTGTTTATTTCCCACCCATATTTATTCTACTTAGTTATTAGTAGACTTGCTGAGAGATGTAGTTAGAATTGGGGGAATGCAAACATGTTGGCCTGTTGCTCATACATTCCAGGACAGCAGGTGGACTGTTCTTCTAGAGAGTGTTCTGAAGCTTTTCGTCTCTGCTGCCTTACTGACTTGACCTGATGTTACTCAAATCCAAAACAAAACAAAACAAAACAAAAAAATATATCTGAACAGAACCGATACTTTTGCCTTTATCTTGTCTTTTGGTCTTAGACAAAGTTAACAGATGTTCTGTTTTCTTTCACGTTGTTTGTCACCGTTTTGCAGCTTGCCTCTCTGATGATGGTTGTGCTTCTGAGATAAAATATCCTGGCAAAAAGCAACTGAGGGTACAAAGGGTTTATTCTGACTTATGGTTATTGGGGGATAGAATCCATCACAACAGGGAAATCATGCAGTAGGCCGAGAAGTCAGGAAGGGAGGAGCGGGAGGCTGACTGGTCACATTTCATTCACAGTCAAGAAACAGAACATCAAGTAAAGCTAGGCAATATGCTCTTACAACCCTTCCCCCACTGACATATTTTTTCCAGCAAGGCTCTGCTTTCTGAAGTTTCCATAACTGCTCCAAAACAGCGCCACCATCTGGAGAGTAGGTGTTCAAACACATGAGCCTATGGGGAACATTTCATATGCAAATCACAAAAATTATTATCCTTGAATACTTAGGTTTGGGAGGGGAAAATTAAGACAAGGTAACTGTTGCTGCCTGGGAAGATCAAGGTCTTTCTGTGAGCCCTTCACTAGAACACCTACATGGCTAGGACTGTGTGTGAGTTTTAAGGGATCTGATAGGATGATTCTGAAATATCTCTAGAAAAAGAAATGTAGTGGAAGAGTAACATGAAGAAGATACTGATACTTTAGTGAATTATAAGTTAGGTATTTTTCTTCCTACTTTGGAATAGAAAAGAGTAACTTAAAGTATACATAAAAAAACTCAAAGAGGGCTGGAGAGATGGCTCAGAGGTTGAGAGCACTGGCTGCTCTTCCTGAGGTTCTGAGTTCAATTCCCAGCAACCACATGGTGGCTCATAACCATCTATAATGAGATCTGATGCCCTCTTCTGGCCTGCAGGTATGCATGCAGACAGAACATTGTATACATAATAAATAATATCTTAAAAAAAACTCAAAGAAATTAACTATGTTAACATTGCTTTTTACAATCATAAAATGCAAAAATATTCAATAAATTATATTGACACCATGTACAACCCCCTTGAGGAGAAATGGTAAAAATGAATGCCAGTCTTTCCCTTGAAGTCAGAACAATTAGGGCAGGTTCAAGTCCTAAAATAATAACAAATTTTAATGGAGTAAAGAACTTTCTAAATATAATATAAAACATAGAAACTTGTAAAGGCCAAAACTTATTATTTTTGAGAATAACAACTATAAATCAAGTCTCATAGACAAATGATAAACTGACCAAGATGGATTCAGTATGATAAGGAAGAGACAGTTTCCTTCATTGGCACAACTCTCATCAAACCTTTAGAAGGACATAAGCAAGGGCCGGTAATATGATCAGTGGAGAAGGCAGGTGCCTCAGAGCCTATAGCCAGTCTGAGTTCAGTCCTTCTGGGCCTGCATGGCAGAAGGAGAGATGCGTGAAAGGTGTACCCTTACCTCCACACTCATGCCATGGCAACCCCACCACACAAACAAATGAAATGTAATTTAAGTATTTTAAAAACATTTTAATAAGATAACAGACCAAGGGTCATTTAGAAGCTGGACAATGCATGGTAATGTTAATTCATTCAGCTCATAAGTCTAAAACGATGCCCAACTATTTCTGTAAAGAAAGAAACTTGGGCCAGAATAACAGAAAACCACATATTGTTAAAAATATTAAAGCTTGCTATAATTCCAGTATGTGGGTTGATGGGGAAATTTGCCCATTCCTCTACGAGAGATTTGAATTTATTCAACTTTAAAGAGATTTGTCAATATGTGTAAGAGTCTTTTTGTTATCAGTTAAATGCTCTTATCATGGGGCCTGTGTGACTCTTGTCAACCGTAGTCACAGCACCTAAGATGACCCAGTAGCACTTACTATCTAGACGTATCTCCATTGTTTTCCTTAATTTTCTTAGGAATACCACAGCCTTGCCTACTTGGGCTTATCTAACAGTATGGCATGTGAATCCAGAAGGCAGAGAAATTTGTCTTAATTTCACTTTTGCCTTGCCATGGCCAAAATGCTTGAGATCAACTTTAAGACATGAATTGTGTATCACGGCCCGTGGTTTCAGAGGCGTTAGACAGTGATGGTGATGGAGGTGTGGTAGAGCAGATCAGGTTGCATCTTGGTGGCTAGGGAGCAGAGAGCAGTGGATTCTGAAGATAGCCTGGAGAACCTGGCACCAGGACCTACTTTCTCCATCAAGGCCCCAGCTCTTATTGCCACCATATCCCAGTACTGTTTCGATCCATCCAAGGACTCATCCTTTCTATCCTTCTGTCAGAACCCTTATGACCTACTTGTCTTTGGAAGCACCTTCATGCTTACTAATCATAAAGTGCAAAAAAATTTTGTTTCAATAAATCATATTGATGCTATGTACAAGTCCCTGAGGGGAAGATAGTAAGAATGAATGCCCATCTTTCCCTTCAGTTCAGAACAATAAGTTACTAATAGTTCCTACTAATCTCTTAGGTGCTTCTATATCACATCAAGTTGACAACAAATGCTTAAGATCACGGTCTCATTTTAGGATGTGTAAATAGGCTCTTGACTTAGCGAGAACCTGGGCATCTTCAGGAGTCTGAGGGACTCCTGAGAGTCATGAGCAAGACCACAGGTGGCTATGTATAGTGTAGGCTTTTCTGTCTGCACATTGCCATGAGATTTTCATCTTGTCTTTGGCTCTGATGAAGTTGGATGCTCTGTGAGGAAGAGTGTCAGGTTCCAAGAGAAAACTTAATCTTTGCTGCTTAGACAATCTCTGAGGGTGGAGGGAGGGCAGTCATCAGCAGAACCTCAACCTTTGGCTCTGTCACTTCCAGCAGGTGGCACTGCAGCCCAACTTTTAGAACTCCATGATTCACCCAGACATTTCTTCTTCCTTCCCAGATCATGGCATTTTATTCTAAGAATCTAATTAAACCATCCCTGTCTAGATAGGGTTTGAACTGCCTTGTTGAGAATATAGGAGGAGAAAGTGAAAAAAAGTCGATAGCTGGAGGGCAAAAGGATGATGGTAGCTGAGGAGACTGGGCACAGAAGGACAGTTTTGCCTGGAAACATAGGCATCTCCTGGGAAGTTCTGCACACTGGTAGGACCAGTGGATCCTCCACCTCCACCCCTTTCAGATAATAAGAGGCAACTTGGGGAAGTTGGCTGCTCAGGCAATTGTTGGAAATCACCTCAGTTAATTAGCTGTTCTCACACATCTGACCTGACTATCCATCAAGGTCTCTGGCTCCTGCTTCTGGTTCCTTTTCACCCCACTTTCTCTGCCACCCTTCTTTTGACCCTCCTCATACTTCCTCCCTACACCTCCAGCTCTATCTTGGTCTCTTGATCCTTCCCCACAGTTTTTGTCCCTCTTTCTCCCCCTCCCCCCCCCCCAGACTTTCTGAAAGAACTGTACTTTTCTGTCCCTAAAACTTTTTCTTTCACTTCAGCCCTAACTAGGCTAAGTCTATGGAACGAAAAGTGGAGAAAAGTTGTTCTGGTTTTCAGGAAAAGATAATTTGGAGCCAGACACCAATAGGTACTCACACACCTTGCCAGTGTGGCCATTATGAAGTCTGTCTGGAAAGCTAAGGCTAGAAAAGCTCCCTGAACTCCCAAAGACAGCCTATTAGCTCATTGGCCAGGACAGGACAGCTGAAGGCACCATTGTCACTCCCGTGGCCTCAGCTCCACATCCAGAGAAGAGCATGGATTTCACTTTCTTCTTGTTAAAAATAAGCAATGTGTGTGGTATAAAGAATTTAGATAGAAGGACTGGAGAGATGGCTCAGTGGTTAAGAGCACTGGCTTCTCTTCCAGAGGACCCAGGTTCAATTCCCAACACTCACATGGCAGCTCACTACTGTCTACAACTCTAGTCCCAGGAGTCTCACACCTTCACACCAATGCACATAAAAATTACAAGTAAATAAATTAAAAAATAGTTTAGCCAGAAAACAAAGGTATACAGTGAAAATAAATTATCATTTATTCTAAAAGGCACTGGTGGGCAATTTTAGCCAAGTTTTAAGGAATCAATTTAGTGTCCCAAAGGAGGTGTTAGTTTTTGTTTGTTTTATTCAAGTGACGTCTCCAAATTTTCACATCTAGACAGACTCAGTAGCTAGCACTAACAGTCGTGACATCTGAGCCTCCAGAAAACAGGGTGTACAGATAGGCTTCAGGGTACTTCAGCCTTAAACCAGCTCTCACTAGGGGACTCTCTTTGGCTCCCTGCCACAAAGAACCTTTTCTAGGCTCCAGAATAGTGCTGGTGGGTCCAGGTGGGTTTTGACGGCAGTAGGGGTTCAAGGCAGATGTGATGATGGTTTTGGCTTATTGTATGTCAGACCGAGAAAGTACCTTTATGAGCATGATGTTTCAGATTGGTTGACAACCTGACAGGATCACGTGGGGCTGGGACTGTGGCCATGTGAGCCAAGTGCAGAACCACAGCCAAGCTTTTCCTCTTCACTGGGAAGGGAGCAACTAACCAGGCTGGAATGGGTAAGGAACACGAGTTGAGTAAATTAGGATGTGTAGAACAGGCTACCAAGGTCTAACTTTGGAAGGCCTGTAGACCTTTGTCCCCGAAGGATGTGGTTTGGATGGGGAAGGGTACAGAGAATGTACAGCAAAGACCTGCAGTTGGGGATGGTTTATAGAGGGGTGGGGGTGGGGAGGAGGCAAGGTGTGAACTTGGAAATAAGAACTTAAAGATGAGTGTGGCCCAGAGTACAGGTGTGAAGTGGGGAGTTGAGGTTAGTTATCTTGAATGAAGAAAAAAATGTAGATGTTGTAAGTCAAAGAATCTCAACCTGGCTTGACTTGTTCCCAAGGGGTACATTTGGCATCCAGAGCCATTTTAAAAATTATTATTATTACTATGGAGAAAAGTGCTATTAGCAGCTAGTCAGTAGAGGTTAATAATTTTTATTTTAGCTTGTTATGCAATGTTTTGTTGACATCCTTGGGAGACCTGCCCTTTTCTGAGGGGAGGTGTGGGTGGGATCTGGGGGAGAGGAGTGGGTTGGGGACAGGGGAAAGAATGGGGGAAGGGGAGGGAGAGGAAACTGGTTAGGATATAATATATGAGAGAAGAACAAAAAACAGAAAAAAAAAGAAAATTCAAGATGAAATAATATATATTTCCTGCTCTATTTTACACAAATGGCAAGTTGCCAAAATCAAGTCATAATTTATTCTGCGTATTTTTTCATTTAATTAATAAATATATTTCATCTTTAATTGTGTATGAAAATTTGAATTTTCCTCAAGTAAGTAAAAATATACTTAAGTAAATTGTAATTGACATGAATAAACATTATTACAAAAAAGAAAGAATTCTTCTAAAATCTAAAATGCACAGGATGGCCCTGATCATAAGGACTCAGTCAGCCCTCGAATGTCTATGATACTGAGGCCAAGCCCTGTTCCAAAGACACTCCAGCAGAACCTCCTTTTGTTGCATAATGTCTCTGTAGCTGTAGTAGTTGTTGGCTACTTTTTGTTTTAATGAGTGAGCTTCTCATTCCTCTCTATTTCTCCACACCATCTTTCTTCACTATCCTAGACATTAAGTAAGAAAGCTTTCTGCATCCCATTCATTTAAATCTAAGTGACGGAGAAGTCACCAAGTCAGCCTTGATCTAGCTCAGTTTCTAAGATTCCATCTTTTATTCCACTAGGCTTTTAAGTTCTTGTTCCATGTCTGTGCCATTGTGGAAGCAACCAGACAGTATAGTTTTATATAGCTCAGAGCCCTGTAATGATTGTAATTCTGTGTCCTCTCATGTGCTTCAGGGCCAAGGTGTTAATGAAACACTTCCCTTTCTCTCCCAAGTGACACAGAAACAGAAAGTCCAAGCAGAGTGAACAGCGTGGAGTTTTCATTAGGAGATAGTGGTGTGTGAGAACCACACAGTCAAATCACAGGAAGGAGGATTGGAACAGGATGATGACATGGAGCACAGAGATCCCCTCATTTAGAGTGAGGATCAGACACTAGAGAGAAAGCCTCATGTTGGTGGAGTGTCAAGGGTGTCGACCCTCAGAAGCGTCTCTGTTTCTGTCTTCTAGTGTTACATGTTCCACATGTATGTGGGTGTCCGCGCTGGAGGGGGCATTGGTGATGAAATTGAAGACCCAGCCGGAGATGAGTATGAGATCTACCGCATAATCTTTGACATCACATTCTTTTTCTTTGTGATTGTCATCCTTTTGGCTATCATACAAGGTAAGCCACATTCAGCTGTGACTCCTGGGTATCTTGGCCTTGAGCCATCTGCTGCTGAAGCCAACATGCGAGATAGACTAACAACAGTTTTACATGTTTATTGCTATGGGCAAATGGAACCTTTTCTTCTAGTATTTCCTTCCTTGTGAAATCTCTAGAGGAAAAACAAAGTACTGTTTTGACACAGCAAGCCTCACATCTTTTATCAGAAAGGGTTCATTCTTGAGCCAAATTTGAGAAATCATGGCCTGGGAACACAGACATAAGTTACCCCAAATTCTGTGTTCTGATATGGAAAAAAGTTTTATAAAGCTTTATAGTTTTACAGAAGGAAAAAAGGAGTCATAAATCAAGGCAAGTTAAAAGACATCAGAGATCTCTGAGGTGGTTGAAGAATAGACAGCTAGAGTCTCGTAGTTAAATTTTGAGTTGTTTAGGAATCAAGAGGGAGTTCTAGATCTAAGAAGATGGTTATAATAGTGATGCAAGTTAGTATGAAAGCTAAGTCAGTTATAGAACTTTAAATTCATGGAGATGGTTAGATGGTAGAATGTTAAAGTCAGGAGCCAAATATGTATGAACTGGACATTGGGAAGGTATACTGGGCCATTTAACTCTCATAAATGTGGCATATTTATTTCTGTTGTTTTGTATAGTATTTACTGTTATTAGAGAAGGAACCATTTGTTGGACTGAAAGGGGAAGCTGTTGGGGGGAAGAGGGTGGAAGGGTGGGATAGGAAGGGGGAATAGGGAAGGGTTTGTGACTGAGATGTAACTTGAAGAGAAAAAATAAAGTATTTAATAAAAAAAAGACATCAGAGAAATGATTACAGCAAGATGGCAAAAGCTTTTCCATAGGCCTTTGATAGACTAACCTTTTCTATAGGCTGTCTGATGACATTCTTAGCTATTGGGTTGGTGGAAGATAGGGGTCTGCTAAATTAATAGATTCTAAAAGGTTTTTAATCCATCAATCACAGGATGTTAGTTTCTACACAAAAGCAGTCAAGAAAAGGGCTACTCAGGGGTCTAAAGCTAGCCCAAGATAAGGTAATTAGCTGTGTGTGTGTGTGTGTGTGTGTGTGTGTGTGTATGTGTATATGTGCGCGTGTGCACATGCATGTGGAGGACAGAGGTTGGGTAAATTTCAAGAGTCATCTACTTTGTTTTTTGGAGGGGACAGAGTTTTTACTATAACCTGGAGCTCTCCAATTAGACTAGGCTGGCTGGTCAGTGTGTCACAGGGATCTGTCTCCACTCTTCTGGGATTACTCCAAGTGTTGGAATTACAAGATCACTCCACCATCTCTGCCTTTTTACCTTGTAGGTAACAAACTCGGGTCCTCATGTTTTCATGGCATGCATTTTGCTGACTGAGCATCTTCTTAGCCAATTTGATCTCTATTTATGAATAGAAAGTATTCTACAGGGCTTGACTCTTAGTCCTGCCACATTACCAGCTTTGAAAGTTTGGAGGAGGGGTGAACTATTCACCCTGAGGCAATAGTCCAGGTTATTTAAATCTCTAAACCCTACAGTTGTGGAGAGGTTTCAAACAAGGGCATCAGTTCAAGTCCCCACTATACTTGGTACTTTATTAGTTCAGCATGCACAACCAATTCACTTTCATTGGTGACTACCTACTATTCATCAGTTATGTCTAGTAACTCACGTTACCCTTCACTGACATCATGAGGACAACTTCAGCACTTAACAATTTACACGGGAACTAACTAAGCTCTGGCCAGTCTCAGTAACTTGGCCAAAGTGTGCGGCTGCCCAGGCTTGGGTTGAAATCCATTGCCATTGCCGGATTGGCTACCAATCTTCCGCGGCAACACACAGCAATGTCAACCACAATTGTTTTCGTTTCCTCTGACTAGTTCATAATGATATCTTCTTCACACCAAAAGTCACTCGTGTTTTGTTTTTTGTTTTCTATTTAGCACATTTATCCCAGATCATGTTAAATGTCTGTAAACATGACATTATCCTTCACATTCTACAGGTGTAACACGATACTGGTAAAGTACACAGATAAGTATAAAGGATTCATAATCCATCTGCAGTGCTTTATGGAAGGAAACAATATTGCTGTTTTTAGAAGGAAAAGTTTGGGTTGGAGAGATGACTCAGCAGTTGAGAGCACTTGCTGGACTTATAGAAGATTGAAATTGAGTTCTCAGTGCCAAGTTGGGCAGCTCACAACTGTTTGTAACTACAGCTCCGCGGGATCTAGCACCCTCTTCTGGGCTCTGTGGGTACTTGCACACATGTGCATGTATATATTCATAGACATACACACATCTACATAAGTCAACGAAATCATTTTTTAAGAAGAAAAAAAAGTCAAAACATTTGGAAGAAGTAGTTAGAAAGTTACAGAACAGAAAGGAACCAAAACCCCAATAATTTCACTTATCAAAAATTCATTAACATTTGATAAAATTATAGAGTTTATGAGGTTGATACATATTTCATAGTCCATACAATTATGTTTTATTTCGATATCTTTTGTGGGCTTTTTGTATTTTACCACCATAAATATCAGCTACTCCTTTTGGCCTGCAGTAAGTAATAATATAGCTTATATATGTGCCAAGTTAATTAGCATTGTTTTTTCTAGCCTGTCACTTCATTTTAAAATGCTTTTTCAGTGAGCATTAGGCCCAGTCACAGAGTGTCACTTTCCTAGTAGGAAGCCGCCAGTCTGACCTAGTCTTCTGCAATGTTTAGAGTGTCTTCCCGTGTGATTGCGTATTCTCACATTCCAGAGAAGGAATATCCGAGGGGCTATGAGTTGAATGATTGTTCATAGTTGATGGGGATCACACAATTTCTCTTTCAATACTAGGTTTGATCATAGATGCTTTCGGAGAACTCAGAGACCAACAGGAGCAAGTCAAGGAAGATATGGAGGTGAGGCATCTGTGGTTTGGCTGGGGGGTGCTGTTAGTGAGGCCTGGATTCCCCAGTGGTTGCTGAATTCACCCAAAGCTGTACATAGTCACTGTAATTCTAACCTCCTGGCATGGAGGAAGGCTCTGCTTTACTTTAGCTCACAGCACAGACCTTCAATCCTAAGCATAGGCATCTGGCACTGTGCATAAAGACATTCAGAGGAGTGTGATGCAAATTAGCCTATTCCTAGACACACCCATTGGTTGACTTAATACCTGGACCAGCACCTGACTGTGGAAGGACTTTTCCAAATCACGCATGAAACATCTCACACACAACCACATTTGTGCCTCTTGTTTTGCTAGTGGACTTTGTTTGGATAGCTGGCATGTTTTCAGTTTCAGTTGAGGATACAGTTAGTCCTGCTTAGCTAATTACCCAGTGTCATGAACAGATCAATCACCAACTCTAGATGGGTGCATGTAGGCTGCAGAAAAAGATGAAAAGATATTTCTGGTTAGCCATCAATGTCCCAACCTCCTGCTGGAACCCATGTAGGAAAAGCCCAAATTATAGTTATAATAGTTAAATTTGTACTTGGGGGCCATACCACAATCCACACAAGGTGATATTTGACATATATTGAGGAAGTTATACATTGGGCTTTCTTCCAACAATGTTCTATGTAGCATTTTCTGGGGAGATGTGAGCAAATGTCTATTTCTCCCAGAGAGGATACTATGTCTGGCTGAAAAGTGACTCTACCCAATTCTAAGTCAGATCATTGAATGCACTTAGATTATTTACAAGAGCATGGGTGATGGGTTGCTTATAGGATGGCAGGTAAAGAGGTTACTTTTGGCAGCATGGATGAGGGATTTTTTTTAGAGCAGCATGGTTGAGTGGTTGCTCATAAGTGCATGAGTGACTTACAGCAGTTGCATACTGAAAGACCCACCTAGATTGGAGGATGACTCAGGACAGCCACATCCCTAGAGCTCCCATGCCACCTGACAGCTGTACCAGAGAGTCTCCTGCTCACCTAACTAAGGGAGGGTCCTATTGACCCTGTGAGTCTCTCCGCTTCCTGAGCCTGGTAAGTTGCCTGTGCCCTGTAAGTTCCTGGTAGGCGTCCTGAGCTTCCTGAGGTGTATGAACAACTCCAGGAGTGATTGGCAATATTTAGAGGTAACAACTACACACCCTAGTGGACGGTGTTTCAATTCTCTGCCCTCCTGTGCCTTCTCTGACATCCTGTTCTCTCCCTTTGTTTTCTAGACCAAGTGCTTCGTCTGTGGGATAGGCAATGATTACTTTGATACAGTCCCACATGGCTTTGAAACCCATACGTTACAGGAGCACAACCTGGCCAACTATTTGTGAGTAACCCTCCTTGGCTCCCCCTCCCCCAGGAGCCAGTTCTCTACCATCCCAATAAACTCCAGAAACAGGGCAGTGGCTGGACTCCAGGAGAGAAAGGCTGATCCTCTCACCCTTGGAGTAGGCTGATTTAAATAATTAAGCTATCTATATTCATGTGAGTGATACTGAAGGATCTAGAATAGGGGTAGGGTGGTGTAGAGCCTTGCAAAGAGACCTGGCCATGATCCTGTTTCAAGCAGGAATCCTCTTGATGCAAGCCCGAAATATGTGGATCCTTCCTCATCCCTATTTTCTCATCTCCATCCTTTTTTGAAGACCTATAGGTCTCTCTGGGTACTACAGAAGATTCAGTTAAAAACTGTTTATGATAATAGTTACATGATAATTGTTTTTTGTTTTGTTTTGCACTGGGTTTTACAGATATGTATGTATGTTTGTATATGTATATGTATATAGGTATATATAGTTTTATATGTATGCATGCATGTATGTAAAATGAAAATATGACCTTTCCTTGGGACTAACCCAAACTGCAGTTTATCAAAATATTCTTAGTTTTGGATACAATTTTAGTATCAGATGGACAAGTTATATCAAGTAACATGGTTGGGAAGAAAGTGGTTGAACTATACTCAATTTTCCTGATAAATATAGAATTTATGAAGTTAGTGTTCAATTAAAATTCATCAGTGTTGATTTGAGACTGATCAAAAACAATGTACCCCCAAGGGTCAGGCATGGTTGTACATGCCTTTAATCCCAGGACTGGGGAGGCAGACATGGATAGATCTCTATCTACATAGTGAGTTCCAAGCCAGCCAGGACCATTATTGGCTACATAATGAGATTCCTGTGTTTTAAAAAAAAAAAAATTAACTCAGTTATAAAATTGTGTGCAAAATTAGACAGGCTATCTCAGAGAACATCTTTATTTCTTTCTGACATGTAATTTTCAATTGAATTTGTGGTGTCTTTTTCTATTTCCATAATCCAGTGCAACCAGGATACACTATGTAAATGTCTTTCCTGTTTACTCTTGTATTTTCACCTAGTCCATTCCTAACCAGTTTCTCTCTCTCTGTAGGTTTTTTTTGATGTATCTTATAAACAAGGATGAAACAGAACACACAGGACAGGTGGGTGAAGGGTGGTTATACACTGTCTTTAGCATGAAGCCGTAGGAAGAGAGGTGGTAGATAATACAGCAAAATGTAGATGTCCAACACTAAGGGGAAGGATTACTTTCAGGGGCTAGAGAGATGGCTTAGCAGTTTAGAGTGCTTGCTGCCTTCTGGAAGACTGAGGGTCAGTGCCCAGCACCCACATGGTAGCTCACAACCACCTGTGACCCCAGCTCCAGGGGATCTAATGCCCTTTTCTGGCCTCCATGAACACTGAACCCATGGGCACAGAACCACACAGACATACATATTTGTTTAAAAAGACACATGGCTTTTAGATATTAATTATGCTACCTTGAGATAACATTCCTTTATGTGAGATGGGTACCAAAGAGATTGCCTGTTTGAAACAGTAAAATTCTAATTTCACATTTAAAACCTAGCTTTTAACAAAAAAAAAAAAAAAAAAAAAAAATTGGGTTTACTTGTGAATCCTATCTCTTTCCTTCTGTAAAAATTGTGTTTATTATGTAGTCTATACTTTTGAATGAACTTCCACTTGCAATATATTATAATTGGGAAAAAACCACTCATGTCTATCTTCCAGGAAAATATGAAATTCTTCTGGGTTACTCACCACACATGGATAATAGTTTGAATTTGGATAATATTAATAATGATAAATAAAAACAGTAGAGACATAAATATGTTTTTATAATTATTATATTATGGTCAAGCTAAAGACATTATGTTTATTTGAAGATTGTTACTGAACAGAATTTAAGTGGAGCTATCTGAATGCAATTGGACTTCTATATTTTTATGTGATATATCAACAAAATTGTACATTTTCTTCTAGTCTGTCCTGTGTTATCACATAGACTTTGGAGATCTGTTTAACACATTGATTTCCTCTGATTTACAGGAATCTTATGTCTGGAAGATGTACCAAGAGAGGTGTTGGGAGTTTTTCCCAGCAGGAGACTGTTTCCGGAAACAGTATGAAGACCAGTTAAATTAACGTCATACCTTGATTGTCTCTGAAAACCAAAATCAACCTCTCTCTCTCTCTCTCTCTCTCTCTCTCTCTCTCTCTCTCTTTGTGTGTGTGTGTTCCCTTGGAAATACCTGCTCATATTTTCCACTAGCCAGCATCCTGTGCTGAGAACACTGATGCTCAGTCTCAGAGGACCTGACTGTTCTCCCCCCACACCACATGTATCTTCATTGAGAAATAAAGACCGAAGAACAATCCAAGTCCACACTCAGACTAAACAGGAATTCTGGAAAGAAATTCATCATGAACTCTCTACCATACTACCCATGGACAGCTTCCCTTGAGGGTCATGGAGTCTCCACAAGCTGCCATACCTGTGCAGCCAAGCATGGCAGCCACACTCACCCAGGCTCTTTATTTCTCCATCCCAGAAGGAAGTGTCTGAGGGTCATAGAGCACTGTAGCACTTAACAGGTTACCATGGACACCAGTTGCAAAGGGAAATAGTGCCTTACTGTAAGTGGGTTGAGCTATGCAGAAGATAATGTGCATGACAAACACCTTTATTTTCTTGATGTCAACCTGTTTTTCTTAGCTAGATTGGTTTTGTGATTTTGGTTTTATATATTTTTTTCCTTTCTTTGGTGGGAGAGGGTAAGAAAAGCTATCTGTACCCTTTCCAAAAGATGGGTGGTGTGTCTCAGGACAGAAGGAGGCTCTTCTCATTCAGCTATGTCACATTTACCCTCCCCACTTTGGAAAACCCTCTGATGCAAAGTGGCAACTTATGAAATCTTTGTATGAAAACAAAAAGACTGCAAAAACAATACAGTGTTCAAAAGAAATAATTTATTGCATGTTTATTATGCAAGTTTAAGTGAACAAAGAAAGCCTTCAGGAACCAGTCGATCAACACAGGAGGCTTCCATGATAATAACATCCATAGTGACAAAGTGCTGTGGGCTTATTCATATATCTGGGGTCAATGTCATCCACCAACTGTTGGAACTGTCATTGACATGACAGTAGTCTTGGACTTTCCACTTTATTTTGGCCACCTGTGATCCTGTGTTGGCTAAGGACACCTTGCCGGACCATCTTTTGATATCCAAGCTGAAGCAATATCCACTCAGAGATTTCATTGGTTGTGTCATGAGACATGGGTGACCATGTACATCAATCCATTTTATGTTTTTCTTTTCCTTTTCTTTTTTGTTTTCACTTCGAGTCCTTTTAAGTGTAATGCTATTCTTTACAATTAAAAAGACAGGTTCAGAATGGAAGCGAGGTCATTCTGTGAACATTGGAAATCTTTTATTACAAGTCTGCTTGTTAATTTTAGAATTGTAAAATGGCTCTAATTAAACTATTTAACTAAAATTCTTGTCCTCCTTTTATCTTTCCCCATTTCATTTTTACCAGGAACTCGTAGAACCCCAAGCTTTCAATTGAGTTGTGTGTAGGACAAACCCAGACACAACCGAGACCTTTTACAATCAGACACACATATCTGTATTTGTGACTGTGGAGAGGTGGGTCCACCAGCACTCAACCCACACTTGTCCTTTCCATCTTATGGGATAATCCAATGACAGAACTAACTCTCTTTCCACTTTTAAATTTTTTCATACACTTTTCCCCTTAAAGACCTCTTCCTTGGTCAGGGAAGTGAATTTTTCTATAATAATTACAATCCTCTTTATATCCTAATATGAAAGAGATGGAACACAAACACAAAGTAGTTAACCATACAGACACAAGTTAAACCTTTGTGCCATGGACCATCAGGGCTATCAGTTACATGTCGCCTGTTCTATCATGACTTATCACACTGTCTGAGTCACAGAACCTGGCTTTTGTGTACGTCTTTCTGTGGCACTTTTATTTGGGGGATGGGATAAATCTTGCTACATTGTTGAAATTGCTTCCAAGCCATCTCAGAAATTGGATTTTATACCCTAAAGAGTCTGAATCAAATAGATCAGGTCATCTACTTAACACATCAAAAAACATGTAGTCCCTGCCATGAACACTGTAGAGGAGGGCTCACTAGAGAATAAATAGCTCATTATTCAAGAAATAAATTATGTGGCTAGATTTCGGTCTTCTATTTATAGTGTTCACATTGGAGTCGACACAAAACAACAGTACAGGTAAGAGACAAAGGAAATAAAGTCATACATTGTCAAGGTCTTGTGCACTTTCCTGACTGACAGCTCTTGGGAGGAGGTAGAGATACTAAGGAAAAAGACATTGGAATTGAGGAAGTGAGGCTTCGGTGAGCCAGTGGACTTTGCACACACATCAGTTTTGGAAGAAAAGTAAAAATGCAGCCACTAGTGCAAGTCATGCCTTTCCCTGCCTCATCAGTGACCAACAACGAAGCAGGACATGGCTCCAAGACAATCAAAGAGAAGAGAGTAAAACCAAGTATGGTAGTGCATGCATGCAATTTCAACTTCAAGATGGAAGCCCTGGGGTGGAAGTTAAAGAGATCTGATGCGGTAGTATTAAGCATTCTAAATGTTAATTGGTTCTGTTTGCTGTCTGTTACTTATATTGACTCTGATTGGTTAAATAAAATGCTGAGGCCTGAGATTGGGCAAAGACAGAGAAAGGTGGGACTTCCTGAGATTAGAACAGGAAGCCTGTGCTTTAGACAGAGGATTAATGCATTCCAGCCAGGAGCAGGAAGGAGGCACACACCATGGCCTAGGAAAAAGAACCTCATTCCACATGGCCAGGAACATTGGCATATCATGGAGAATGGCAGTCCAAGGGGACATATGTATATAGGGGATCATATTTGGGTAATAGAATTATGAGCTAGTTTAGATGGGCTAAGATTGCACAACTCAGGCCAAGGCTTGTTTAAATCCATGTGGTCTCTGTGTGTATTTATTTATAATGGCAAATTAAAGATTTACAGCTCCCAAACCAATTAATGATAATATAAATACTGGTTAAACAATTTAACTATTTATTTTTACAAATGGCGCCCAATGCAATGTAATTTAATTGCTGTGGCTCTACCTCTGCTGGCTGGATCCATGTCCAAAAGGTTCCATAGACTCTCCAAATTGAATGACCAGACCAGCTGTGGACCTTCAAACACAAGCCTTTGGGGGACAGTTTAAATTCAAAGCATGACAGTTATCCTCTCAGAAATATTTTATCCTACTCATTCAGACATTAACAGGAATATTATCATGGTCACCCTGGGGCCCCTACACAAACTTTGACATATACAGAGATCATTAATATTTTCATCAAATCTCATCTATTTTTTTTCTTCCTTTTTTATCTATGATCCATGGAATAAGTTCAGATTAGTTATTTTATATGAAGCTTCCCAGATGCCCTTTGATCACAGAGTCTACACGGCACTCCTTAGATGTATGTCTGACATTTTTTTCAAGGACAGGGTGCAGCTTGTTTTGGTTCCCAGCCAGTGTTCCTAACCACAGAGCCATCTTGTTAGCCCCAAATGTAGCTTTCTTGTGAGCCTCTCACCCTGTATCAGCCAGGATGGTGTGAAACATTGCAGGCTCCTCATGACCTTATAGACTTTAATGGGAAAGCAGAGAGTTAGGAAAGTTTTGGATAAGTATCAGAGATGCTCACTGGCACTCTGACTGACACTCTGCTTTTGTGACAAGGAGATCCCCAGGGAAATCAGTATAACTGGTTTCAGTGTGTACAGTTGAACACACTCTTTATGAATGAAGACACAAGGTCTATTTTAATCTTGTACTATAAATGATAGCCATCAGATAGTTTGCTTTGTGTTAAGCCCATTTCTGTAGTGAACACTTGGTTTTTCATAACTATCCATCAGTTATTTCACTGTTATGGTTATAACATTCATGATTAGTATGGTTTTAGTTTATATTTCCTTAAAATTTTGGATGATATTACTAAAGAAGATTTCAGAAGGTCAAATAATTTGTTAAGATCAGGTCACAGAGGTGTTTCGATATCAAAGGATTTCTTGCTATGTCAGGGAGGAAAAATGCCCCCTCCAGTGCTATGTCCAGTATTTGGAAGCCCACAAATTAAACTGAGAAGTTAGAAGAACAGATAGACTTACATTTTGGCTATGACTTTATTTACTGTCATATAGCTTAATTTGCCCATTCCACAAGCTGTGATAGACATTAGTTGCTAATGCAATCAGATAAGAAAAATAAATAATATAATAAAATTGATATAAACATTGGAATTAAAGAAAAATGAAAAATGTATAGATAAGACTACGTGTCTTATAAAATAAGATGTCAAGACTAAACACAAGAGTCGGCAGAGCGGCACAAAAATAAATAGTTTCCTTTGCATGGGTGATATTAAAAACTACAAAGTTCCTAAAGAATAAACAAAGTAGAAAAAACTTACATTATGTTTATTCTGTTATTTATGGTTTTCAAGTAGAAAAACTTATATGGAAACCATAAGGTTTTTACTAGGCAATTCTTTTTCTCTTATGAACCTGGGAGTTCACAGAACAATGTAATCACTGATGCTTCAGAGATATAATCTCAGATGCCCATGAGTTTTCTGAAAGGATTTAAATTTTAGTATTTTCTTTCATAATCAACCAAAATTGTCCATGTTGACTGGTTTTTCTCACATGAAATAAGAAGGGAGTTACTTCTAGGGGCTTGGGCAGGTCAAGGAGGTGAGGAGAACTAGAGAGACAGAATGAACAAGAAAAAAACATACTTTGTGGCTGGACATCACTGAAGCACTTAGAACAGTTTCGTCAAAATGAAAGCAGGAAAGAGATGAGTCAGGAAGGGACAGCAAGGAGATTTACAGCATAAGAGGTGAGCCATTGTTGTTGACTTTGAAGATGGAAGAAGAGAACCACGAGACGGCATATCCAGATCTCTGGAATTTGTGAATGATCTTGGCTGACAGCCAGAAAGGATGCAGAAACCTCTGACTTATAGCTCATGGGATCCAATCTGCCTGTGACCTGAATGAACAGGAAATGGATTCACCCCGAGCCTCAAGAAGGGAATTAACTGTGCCTACACCATCCAACTCTTTAGATGATGTAATGTCCCGCCCCTCCTTAACTATGTAATAATGGATGTTGCTTCATGATGCCATATTTGTGTTGCTCTATAACTTCTAGCAACAGAAAGCTAAAATGAAGATAATAAGCTAACAGTACAGTGTGTGAGATGAAATACACATGAGCAAAGATAATGGAAGTTTAGATTGCATAGATACACTTAAAAATATGGAGAGGAAAAAAAGCTACTCAAAACACACAGGGAAAATAAAATGTCAAGAAATGGGGGATTTCTTGTAAACATGAACAAAGCATAAGAAAATCATCTCATAGATGCAGAAAACACTATATATAATGCTCTTGTGATTGAAACAAACATAGAAGTGAAGAAATTTCTCAGCCTTGAAACAGCATCCACATAAACCCCAAACTATGAAAATACTCTATGCTGAAGAATACACAATCTCCAGCAGCAGTGGAGAGAAAACAATCATCAGAACTGTCCACTGTAGCCTTTTGTACTTTACAGACAACAACCTGGCCAGGGAAATGATATAAGATAAATGAAGACATCCAAACTCTAAAGTAAAACTGTAGAGTAGACAGAGCCAATGGATATGTGTTTAGGCTACATACATTTACATTTTTGCCTATATAGCCATGTATCTATATTTTCTTAATGAGTTTTTCCTGACCCCCTCCAACCCCAGTCAGAATCTGCAGAGCCCAGTCTCATTTTTCTCCTTGTCTGTAACTCCATTCTTAATTGGGAACTTTTTACTTTGGACAGATTTACTCATTGGTTTCACACGCCTTATTGTACCCTAGAGCCTGTGACCACATTGTTCTCTACTTGAACACCTCCAAGCCTCCCCAGGCTGTAACTTTCCTGAGTTCCTGTGCCTCATTCAGCCACACAGAGACAGTCATTTCTGCCAACACCACATTCTAGCCTGGTAACTATTGCCTCCCAGGGGCTTCCCACACCTTCTTTCTCATGATCCTGTGAAGAAGCCCTTCTCAGTGTTCTTGAATCTCTGTGACCATATATGGGCACTCCCACTGAGATCTATGCAACTGGACACTCACATGATGGTTTCCAGGCTTCTTTAAGAATGGAGAAAGGAAGGGAGAAATGAAGGGGAAGTGGTACTTTGGTTTCCTGACTATCCCTTAAATTTTTGCTATGTTGATTAATATTGTTTAATCTTGATTGTCAACTTGATGAGATTGGTGTCAGCTGATAGCCGTACTTCAGTGCAGATCCTTGTGAGCATTTCCAGGAACTAATTGGAGAGGAAAGGCACTCCCCATGAGTAGGTTTTACCTACTGATGAGTGGGTCACACATGGCCTTGGTGTAGCCTGACTAACCTCACTATGCTTCTTACTGGTGAGTTTAGCTAGCCTTCATTGACACTGGACTACAGCTTGTTCTGTCTTCTAAGGGGGACTAAAGATTAGCCACTCTCCAGATACCCTCTAGGCCTTCAGTACTAGATTGCTCCTGATGAGGCCTCACTCTTCCTTTGAACAGTAGTTACCAGTTTTCTCAGGCCCTATCACATAAGCCATTCTACTAAGTCCTCCTCTTTGTGTGTGTGTGTGTGTGTGTGTGTGTGTGTGTATCTTACCAGTTCTGTTCTACAGAACCCAGTCTAATACATCAACTGGCAAAGGATTTTTTTTTTAGTTAATTTGCATGTGTTTGAATTTGTGATGAAATTTTAATGTGTCTTACCAACACATTTTCTGATTGACGATATTTTAGCTGTCTTGCAAAGGCACTGCCAATTAGATTGGTCCTGGCTTTACCTGCTTTCCTGGGTGAGTTGATGCCTCAGGTCTTGGGGCTTTGCACTCCCAACCATAGAACTCTCCATGGTGCTGAAAGCCTTTTCCTGCTTTACAAACCTAATTGAAACTGCTGGAGGAGGCATAACCAGCTCCTGAATGAAGAAGCTGTGCAGAGAGAAAATATGAACTGGTCTTTCCCTGGCTGTGAATTTTAGGCGCATATGTCCCTGGGAATCAGTGAGCCCTGACCAGTTGCAGGATAGCCATGCTGGTCTGATGCTGTCTCCTCAGAATGGTACATTCTGCTACCAGTATCCAATATTTAGAGGCAGTTTGACTGCTTAGTTGATCAAGACACACAAGTAAATACAGAACAGGATATTTCCTGGTAATGAATGATACAGCAGGCATTGTCTGAGTTATATAATTCTGTCCTTGGCTTTTCCTAGTCCTCAATCTGATTATTTTCTGAAGATGCCCCATTCTTGCTTCCTGCAAGTTCATTTTCTCTTTATTCCACCTTCCCTCTCTTTGTTATTGTTAATAACACTGAAGATGACTATAATTTTTGATTTTAATTTATTTATAAAGTTGGGATTTTGTGACTGCTCCACTGATGTACACTCCCTCAATGTATTAGCTTACTCTTAAAAGTCTAGTTTTTGTTTTGAAAGACAAAGGAAGGCCCAGATGAGGGTTTCTCTATTTATGGGTTTTTCAGATTATTCTGGCAGATATCCCAGTTAGTTATTCATCAATACTGAAAAAAAGTCATGGACCTGTAATCTCAGCACATGAGAAGCCAAGGAAGGAAGATCCCATTTTCAAGACCACCCTGGGCTACATACAACTGGTGAGACCAGGTTAGCACACACATACATATACACATGGGGCATAAGATGGGGAGAAGAAGAGCAACAGGAGAGGGAGACAGAGACAATGAGACAAACAGGCTCAGGCTTAGGGAAAGAACTGGCTTGCCCTGTTAGCTGTGGGCATTAAAACCCACATGTTTCTACCTATTTCATAGGCCTATTTCTGATAAGAAGTAGAGAATACATTGAAAATGTTTATGATTAGGCATTCCATCAGTGGTGCTGGATTCTTTATTTCATGCATTCATTTGACATCTTTTTCTGCCAGACAGTAGGCTAGGTGTGTTCAACATAGAGGCGAATGAAACAGAATGGAAAATGTCTAATCCATTTTGAGCCCAGCTTTCTTCTCTGTTAGGTGAAGATGGACACATCTCAACTCAGTGTGTCATCAGGAAAATTAAAGTACCCAACATTTGCTATGAACTTGAATAACATCTAGTTTACATTTACAGTGTGTGTGTGTGCACATGCATGCGTGTGTGTGTGTGTGTGTGTGTGTGTGTGTGTGCGTGTGTGTGATGGTGCAAACCTGGAGACCAGAAGACTTGTGTGATTTGGTTTTATCTTATACCATGTGGGGTCTGAGGATCAAACTCAGGTCATCAAGCCTGGGAGCAAACTCCTTGACCTGCCATCTTGTTATGCTCTATCTAGACCCTAGTCTTTTTAGTACATGTGTAAATAGTTTCCTGACTATGGGAAAGCAAATGCCTTTACCTTTCATGGTACTTTTTGTTGTTTAGGTAGTTGAAATATTGCCAGTTCTAATTATGCTCAGGGTATAATTACACTACTAAAGTCTCTACAACATACCATTCTATAATAAATTATGACTGGAAATGATACTTCCTTATGGCACAGGAGATCAGGTTAGGATGCTCACCAATTTCTTGGTAACTTCAAAAGTTTTTCTTGTGTTCCTTTCCTGTGATTCCTTGTCTGTGTCATTGGAACATGGCTCCTACCCAATGTACCCAAATCAATTCTATATTACTTGGCTGCCTTTAAAATACTTTTATGAGAAATTTGAGAAGGAAGTTGGTCACATTTGTAAACATGTTGGCAGCTTGACTTTCTGTGGGCACTTCTGGTGTCTCCTCCATCCCCTCCTAGTTTTTGAGTTGCTGTCAACTGCAACCTGAACTTTCTGTCATCTTCAACTCCCTCACAGCAAAGGTTAAACTTCTGAGTCATGATTGGATCAGGGGAGTAAAATCATAGCATTCTTTTCCTGTCCTTCATAATTTTTATTGAGTTACAGCCAAATATATCCATTGCTTGCTGTCAAATCTCCAATTCATAAAGATGTGCCTGTGGTACAACCTTCTCAACCTTATATTGCTCACAGCTCCTAAAATAAAATCTTTCCAGAAACCTCTTTCTCAATGTCCTGACCTTGTCTAATCTCGATCAGCACCATATGTTTGTCATTCTTTATGTCTGGTCTGAAGATGGCTGGTGCTGCAAATGTTCCTTGCTGACTTTTGTTCTACTTCCAACATTGCATTATCAGCCTGCTCCCCCCTGGGGCTCTGCCAGAGGAGATCTCAGTGGATCCAGCTCCTGTCTTTTTACTTCTCACCTTCTGCCAACATCTCATGGAGTCAACTGGGATGTCAACTTTTCCCAGATCTCAATCTTTCTGTTCTCCAGAAATTACAATATACTTAAGAGAATCTCAGAGGTAGAGAGGTGGCACATTGGCTAATAATGCTTGCTCTTTTAAAGGACCAGAGTTCAGTTCCAAGGAACCCGCTCTGACCCACATCCACTTCTGGCTCTATCTCCAGGGAATCTAATGCCCTCTTCTAGTCTCTGAGGGCCCTGTACACAGATGCACATACTCATACACAGACACACACTTAAACACATAATTAAACATTTAAAAACCTTGAAAGTTTTTATGCATTCTAAGGTGAGTCTGTGGAAGTTGATATTCTCCAGTTTGTTTATTTTAATATTTTACAAGCTTCCAAATATGCATACCACATGCATGTTGAATGGCCTCTTGGATGTGTGCTGGTGGAGTTTTCCTCAGAGTAGTGTACAGCAGCCTTTCACTAACTTAGAAGATAAGGTCATTTTTACAGATTTTCATATAAGCTTTGTTCTGTTAGATACCTGGGTAGAAGTGGTTTCATTCAGAGTCAAGGTCTTGATTTATGAAGATTTTATGAAGATATTTGTCTGTCTTATAATTTAATGTATTGCTGTTCAGGTACATGGGATGCTACATGGAACAAACATGCTGGCACATCAAAATGCAGAACATGAGATGATTTTTTCCCACTGAGAAAGATATAAAGAGGCTCTATTTAAAACCATTAGGGCAACTTCAGAGGCTTCCAAGGAAGGAAATGATTTACCATTCAGTTTTGTAGGGTGTGTTCCTTCACCACCTCTGTAAATGTAATCATTCCAACTGTAAATGACCCGATTTGCTACTGAAAGTGGGATAGCATCAGTTCAGGACATTTCAGGCACTGACTTGCTTCCATGGAGACAGTAATCTGTGTTATTAAGCAAGACATCCATCCTTTAACTGGTCTTTCACAGACTTCCCCATCTTCTCAATTCAGAATGACTCCTCATTGCATTCTATCACATTTCAAACAAAAACAAAAACAAAAGCAAAAAAGCCCAAAAAACAAACAAAACAACAACAACAACAAACCCCAGAAAGCAGACTCAAATTGGTTTGGAGAATTCTATAGTGTTCCATGAGATGACTGACAATATCCAGAGCACCACTGAATGGTTTTGGGGATGACTTTTGGTATTCTTTCTCAGATCAGTTGGAAATGAGTGTGAGGTATGAGAGGGCTTAACGTGGGTTGTACCATGCTGCACTACATGGATAGATGGCACCAGTGCATCAGCCTTATCCTGATCTTTGTGTGTCAATATATAGAGCTACCTCATGATGCCTTGCACCTCTGTTTTCCACCCAAGCTTTGCTCATGTGGCTGTGTGGTGAGGTCAGATGTTACTTTTCTGGGTCTCATACACTTTTCATCTAGATCAGAGGCCAATAGTTAAATGTTTTCTCAAATCCCTCCAGGAGAACAGTGAGAAGTCTTTGAACAAAGGCACCAGGGTACACATTTCCATTAAGACTGCGAAGGTCTAGAATCCAACGTACAACATGGGAACTCCAAGTTTTGCATAAATTAAATGCAACAGAGCATTGCCAAGATGAGCTCTAGTCTATAACCTGAGGAGGCAGTGGTTGTGGAAAGAAAACTGAAGTAAGGTAAAGTGGGAGCTTAATGGTGACAAGTCAGCTTTTGCCATTCGCATAAGGTCTAAGCTGGCCTCTGTGATTCATGGATTCTCAGTTGCCATGACTGACTAGGATTCAGCAATTCATTATAAAAACATATTGCTGAGCTGGAGAGGTGGCTCAGCAGTTAAGAGCACTGGCTGCTCTCCCAGAGGTCCTGAGTTCAATTCCCAGCACCCACATGGTGACTCACATTCATCTATAATATGATCTGATGCCCTCTTCTGGCATGCAGGTGTACATGCAGATAGAGCACTCATAAATAAATAAATATTAAAAACAAACAAACAAAACCAGATTCCTAAATTGGTTTAGAGCAACTTTACATACTGAACTAAGTTATAGTCTGTTATGTAGTGACTGAAAGTCCAAATACATCCTTGCTTTTAGTTTTGTGTAGCATGACTGTATGGGGTGAGGAGATAGCAAGTACAAAAACCTGCATTAGAGTCCTTGAACCCAACTGACAAAACAGGGCAGTGTGCCACACATATAATTCTAGCACCAGGGAGGCAGAGACAGGCAGATCCCTGGAGCTCACTGGCCAGCCAACCTACATTAATTAGTTAACTCTAGGTCATGGAGAGACCTGTCTCAAAAAACAAAAGTGATTAAAACCTAGGTTGTTCCTTGGCCTCCACAGGAGTGCATCCATACATGCATATGCACCTGCGCACACACACTCACACACACACTCACACTCACTCACAAAATAGTATGACTATAGATACTAAACTATATTGTATACTTTATATCTACTGATATTAGATCCCATGTATCTTCACATCAAGAATAAAAATTTGATTAACTGCTTGTGACATGGATGTTCTATGTTCTAATTGCTTCTTTTCCATCATTTCATAGTCTTTCATACACAAACCCATGATGCCATACTTCTTAAACACACACATACACACACACACACACACACACACACACACTTTAGGTGGAGGTGTCATACCTCAACAAAGGTGAAAGGTATGAAAGGGACAGATTTCTAAATGTCCAGAGGATAAACGCCTGACCACTGAAGTTGCTGCTGCCTCAGCAATGTGCCCTGAGTTTCTTTTCCTTCTCCTCTGTTTCTGTCCCTCTGCTCCTCCCTCCTGCCTGTCAGTTACATCCCTACCCACATCATGCAGACTACCTGTGGGGAAGCCTTGGTCTCAGACTCTGGTTTCAGTGTTTTAAGCAACTCAGACATTGTTCTGTTAGAACAAATGCATAGCTTGGAACTGTCTTTCTGCCAACTTCGACTTGTGGAAAGAGAAGAAGAAGGGGTGAGTTGGGTTCCTGAGACCACATGTCTACCTTGATATGGTCACAAAACAAAAGGTGCACAAGGGAAACACCTTCCCTGATTAAAAAAAAAAAAAAAAAAAAGATACACTAGTCATTAGGGTAAAAATCTTAGGAGGTGGCAGGAAATGACTTTAGCAAATGCATAATGATTGAGCAAAATAATATAATTAGGTAGAATCTACTAAACTTTCTCTCTCTCTGTGTATGTGTGTAGAGGATGCAAAGATTGCCATTTGTCATGACTGTGAGATCAAAGATCACTTGCAGTGTAATTAAATCCCTAGTGCTAGTAGTACTCAAAGAAATTTATTTAATTTTAATCTTTGACTCAATTTTTGTGAAAATCCCTGGGCAAGTTAGCTGTGAGTGATGTAGCTCTGTATTTGGAAACCCAGATGGTATGGGGTGGATGCTCAGCCTAAAGAACATGTTTGTACCCTGGGGCCTTTCCTGCCCTGGCAAGTGAGATGTGAGAGGAAGGAAGTAGGTCTGGCAGCAGGCTCTCTGCTGGCTGCTTTAAAGGCCTTCACCATTTAACCTCACAGTGACATTTGGCCACAGAAATGGCTTGGGGCATCCCTGATGTAGCGGTAATGTGTGACTCATGGCAACGATATAGAAGTTGATATTCTGACACAGTTTGCTATTGTAAAATAGAGCTTACTGCATTTATCAACCAAGGTCAGGAAGAAATGACTGATTAAAGATTGAACACAATGACAGGTACCACCTGTGGTTTCCCTCATGCATGGCCTCTAGGTCCGGACAAGGGTGTGGCAGGAAAAGGAAGACTGTCAGGGATGTAGACTAAGCAAAAAGGGGGAAGGGGGGCTTAAGGAACAGAAATGGAGGTTGCAAACATGAGCACACTATTTTAGTTACACACATGAACATGTCATATCAAAGCCCCTAACTGAATGGTTAAAAAAATGTAAAGAGTTAGCTGAATGGGATCTGTTATGTGTGGAGATCAATGTTAATTGCAAAAAGAGCAATAGTGTCATTAGTGCACTGTGTGCTGTGTGCCAGGCACTACACATATACTTCTCTTTCCTTGTGTTTTGTGTGTTTGTATGTGGTTTATGTTTATAAGTACACATATGTGTATGCCTACATGTGCACATGCAGAGGCCAGAAGAGGATGTCAAGTGTCTTCTTTCACTCTCTGCCTTATTCCTAGAGTCAGGAGTTCTCTCTGAACCTTTTGATGTGGTTTTATTTTCATTTTTGTTTTGGGAGGTTGTTGGTTGGTTGATTGCTTTGAGTTTTTCCTCATCTGATTGAGACTGATAAAGCCTCAGAGGTTCTCCTGTCTCCACCCCTGCCCCCTACACAACACACACCTGAGCACTAGGTTATGGCCCTGCCTAACTTTTTATGTGGATACTGGGGATCTGAACTCAGGACTTCATGCTTATGGAACAAGCATCTTCTTTCCAGACACTATGTATTTCTTAGTGTCTTCATCTCAATAACAGTCTTGTCTTCATTTTACAGATGAGGGCTTGGATGTAGGAGGAAAGGAAGGAGAAGGAGAGGAAGGAGGAGAGGAAAGAGGAGAAGGAGAAGGAGGAGAGGAAAGAGGAGAAGGAGGAGGAGAAGGAAGAAGGAAGAATAAGACTTAGAAGAAGACTTAGAAGAAGAAGAAGGAGGAGGAGGAGGAGGAGGAAGAGGAAGAGGAAGAGGAAGAAGAAGAAGAAGAAGCAGCAGCAGCAGCTAATTAACCAGCTCTCTGGAGTGCAGGACATCCTTCTTCACTCTGGTGAGAAATTGACAAAAGGAAACCATAGGTGATGTGATTGAACCCATGTGAGGAGGTGGGAGGTGACTGAGTGTGAAGGTGAGGAGCCAGGTGTGACTGAGTGTGGAAGGTATCTTGCGGTAGTGACATCTGAGAGATTCTTGAAAAATAAGAGGAGCTTTGAAACAGGACAAGCTAGGTGTACAAGAGTCATCTAACCCTCAGCAGCTTTGTTCCCCATTGCCTCTTACTGGAATGAATGTGATGCTCTCCAACAGAGGGGACATTAAAAACCTGTCTAAATGAAAATATAGCCTATTGGTAATGGGAGGAAATGGGCTTTCAGCCAACGTCAAATATGGGAGGGGGATCTTAAATTCATATCCTCAAGGAAAAGGAGCCAGTCTGACAAATCAACACTGCATGAACACTCTGGAAATTTTAGGGAAGTACAAGAAGGGACAGTTGAGAGGTTTGGGGGAAGAGACTGCCAGAAAAGGGTGAACTGATGGGATGCAGGGGATGTTTTAAGGAAGTGAAATTGTCTTCATTAAACCCTAATGTAAGACTTCAGTTAACAATAATTTATGAGTATTGATTAATCTATCATTATGTATATTTGACTAATGAAAAATGTTACTATGTGGGAAGGAGGGAGAATATCTGAGATCTATGCTCTCTGGTTGACTTTCATTCTTTTCCATTACTATTATAAAATACCCTGAAAAGAACAGATGAAGGAAGAAGGGGTTTATTCATATCACAATTCCAGGTTATAGTGAATCACAGCATGGAAGTCACAGTGTCAGGAACTTGAAGCCACCCATCATACCTACAGTCAAGAGCAGAGAGAGAGAGAGAGAGAGAGAGAGAGAGAGAGAGAGAGAGAGACAGAGAGAGACAGAGAGAGACAGAGAGAGAGACAGAGAGAGACAGAGAGAGAGAGACAGAGAGAGAGAGACAGAGAGAGAGACACAGAGAGAGAGAGACAGAGAGAGAGACAGAGAGAGACAGAGAGAGAGAGACAGAGAGAGAGAGACAGAGAGAGAGAGACAGAGAGAGAGACAGAGAGAGAGACAGAGAGAGAGAGAGAGAGAGAGAGACTGAGACTGACTCACCGGCTAGTGCTCAGATAGTTTTTCATCAGGGACTCCAAGCCCAAGGAATGGTACTACCCAAAATGGGCTGGGTCTTTCCACATCATTTAATTACCACAGTGAAGATAAACCACCAAACACATGCTCACAGGCTGACCTGATATTAAAAATCCCTCCTTGAGACATTTCCTAGGTGTCAAGTTGAGAATTCAAACTAACCAGCACAGTACTTACTTTTTCTGTTTACCTAAAACCACAGTAAACTCTATTAGAGGATAGATAGGAGAGAGAGAAAAAGAAGGAGGGGAAGAAGGAGAGGGAGAGAAAAAAAGAGAGAAGAAAATAGTTTTAAAATAGTATAATAATACAAACAGAGTTATTGAAAGAGGACTTTATATTGTCATTGTCCTTTAAAAATCCAGCAATAACCTTGGAGTGTATGAATCAGATATCCAGCCACCAGTAATTTACAATGTTGTATAAACTAAATTATTAGTTAATTATCTTAATTGTCATAAGTTGGCTTTAAGATGTGGAGGAAATAGACTCCTTTGGCTGTAAGTGAAGGAAACATGAGTCAGAGCCATTCAAACAAAGGGAAATGGCACGTTATATAACACAGAACTCAATGGTACACAGAGCAGACATGTTGTGAGTCTTGCTTCTTCTTCTCTCCCTGCCTCTTTCCCCCTCCTCCCCATTCTTCTCCTAGCCCCTGCTGCCTTCCAGTTCTCCTCCTCCCTTTAGTGCTCTTTTTTGTCTTTGACCCTCCCTTTCTCTCTCTCTCCCTCCCTCCCTCCCTGATTCAAAACCTCTGTCCTCAGATTCAGTGCAATCCTCAAGTTCTCCAGACTCATTGCAGTGAAGACCTGCAGGTCAAGGCTATCACGGTCATGAGCATTTCCACATTTCCTCCCAAAGCATCTTCTTACCCTGTACATCCCACAAAAAAGCAACCCTGGCCTCCTGGCAGAGGCTCTAAATGATCACCCCAATTGGTCTACATTCAGGAGAATTGGATAATTTCTTCTCCAGCTCTACATGTTCATATGCACGTGGTAGGAGGGAAGGACAGGGGTAGCAGAGGGAGAAATTTAAAGGAGGGTCTCTTTAAGGAAAGGAATGGGTAACAGATCTAAACTAAACCAAATCAAACTCATAGGTATAAGAACAGACTTGGAAGTAGAGCCAGAGGTGGTTCATGCCCACAGTTCAGAGGTAGAGGCAGGAAGATCCTGATTTCTAAGCCAGACTGCCCTACAGGAGACCCATAATAAACAAAAGGAAAAGAAATGGAATTAAGCCAGGCCTCTCTGGCTTGCAAACCATGAAAAATGTGCTGGTCTCTATGCTGCAAGCTTATCAATCTATTAACTGAACATTTCTGATTGCTCAGGGAAACATGAGGCTGGAGAGTTAGTAAGGGGGCAGGAATCACAGGAAAGAAGTCTTAGACAAAGGAGTAGTAGCAGAGTGAAAGTTTAACTCTGTGAGCTTCAGGGAGATTAGTTTAATTAGTTAATTATCTTAGTGAGGCCATTTGACTGTGTGTACCTCAGGTCATAGTTTGATGGGATGAGCCTGACATATTTGCTTACTGTTGCTATTTGGGTAGGATTGGCTACTATGCTTGTGGTGTACGTATCATTTTGCTTCAAGTCTCCTTGATGAGATCTACTCCAAGACAGGAGACAGTGAAACGTGTACGTGAACAGGTACTGATCTTACAGCTGTAATTCTATTCATGCATTTTTGTGAAGGGAATACATTCAGCAGCAACAACAAAACCTTCATTTGCTGTCATAAATATTCTAAAGGAAAGAAGAGAATGACTACTCCATTGGCAGCTGGGAAATGCATTGCTTTTGTTAACTTCCTTGGTCTTGGTCTTTTTGAGTTGGTTTCCAGTCTGTAAAAGGCTAAATCATTGTTACTTCATTAGATGCCTTGTGTGTGCAAACATGGGCACAGATGCATTTGTGTTTGAGTGAGGGTGAAAGCATCTCCTGGTGCATGTTTGGAGATCAGTGAGCACTGGGTTTCAGTCCTGCTTTCCAGTTTGTTGAACCAGGAGCTCTTTTCTGTTTGCTGCAGAGTTTACCGGGCTCTTGACCCTGTGAAATTACAAGGATTCTCCTGTCTTCCTGCAGTACTGGGGTTTTCAGGTACACACAACAGCTCACATTAGCACTGGAGATCTTAGTCCTGATACCCACATTTGTGTAGCAACTGCTTTGCCCACTGTCTCTCTTTCCTACCATGTGAACAAGTCAAAAAACCATTTGATCCCTAACAGGAATTCCCTAGAAGAGAACTGAAGCTCACTAGGAGAATATAATTCTTTGTTTTATTAAAGCACTAACATTTTATAGGGGGAAAAATGAAAGTTGATGTGCTTAACCTAGAAGTATTGACTACTCAGCAAATGAATTTCCATGTGTAATGTAGAACAACCCAAAGTCTGATTTTAAGTAGGATTGTACTTGAATAATTGAGTCAGGCTGCTATTTTGTGATGTCTGTAACCATGTGTGTGTAAATGTCATTCCTTCCCTCCTTTCTCATTTAGTCATTATTCAAGCCTGTGGTACTCAATAAGTCAAGAGGATCCTTGAGGCCCTTAGACTAGGGTTGGGAAATGGCATGGCCTTAAGAAGACCACTTATGCTGGGCATGGTGGCTCATACCTTTAATCCCAGCACTTGGGAGGCAGAGGCAGGAGGATCTCTGTGAGTTCGAGGCCAGCCTGGTCTACAAAGTGAGTCCAGGACAGCCAGCAGAGATACACAGAGAAACCCTGTCTCAAAAAACCAAAAAAAAAAAAAAAAAAAAAAAAGAAGAAGATCACTTATGATCTTGCTTGTTGGGGAAAAGGGAGGCATGCTTAAGTTTTAGATAAAGACTGAAGCAAATTAGTTCATATAACTTTGACTGCAGACTCTGCCATGAACTGGATCATTGGATGAGCCCATGGCTGTGGCATCCCTTCACTGTGAAACAAAACAAAACAAAACAAAAAATCTCTGAGTAATTCTGTCTGTATCTAGAACTGTCATAGAAGACAAAAGGAAGACATGACCCATGGCAAGCTGAGGAAAAAGATCTGTAGTAAGGACCTACTGTTACCTAAGCTGACTGAGCATTTGTGTATCCATGATGGCTAAGTCCTGCTCAGAGAAGCACAAGAAGCTAAGGATACAGGGATAAATAGGAAGCATATTATTCTTTATCCTAATGGGAGTTCAATTTGTCCAGGAGTCCTTTGACACTACATGTGATCTCTTTCTTTCACTCTTCCCTGTTTTCTGGTGGAACAGGAGTCAATCCATGTAGTCACTGCCTAGTTATTTAAAATGGGACAATGAGGAAAAGATTCATTTGTCTCCTGGGAACTTTGTCAGAATGAAGGGTTTGGCGCTTATCTCTTTGTACCAGATCCTGTTTTAGGTAAACTGAAGACGGTCTGCTTTTCAAATCCTGTGTGTTCCTTAGTAATTTAGTTTATTGTTCCTTTGTTTCAAAGAGTGAGGAAACTTATGTAAATGAGGCTTTCTCATGGAAAGCAGATTTAACTGGTTACTGAAGAGCATAATCTATTTCCTCCACAGACAACTTGAACCAGGCTTGTTTTATCTTTGGTTGAGCCGAGTGTAACTTTGCCTGCAGGCTCTCCTCTAGGAACTGAACCACTGTAAGGGGCACACTTCTCCAGGCATCCCCTCACCACCAAGCAAAGCTCTGAGCCTCACCTGTTCTGTCTACAGCCATCTTAGCAGATAGAAGAAAGATGACAGATCCAGTCCCAGTTCATTGTCAATGTGATGTCAACATTGGTCACAAAGCATAACTGAGATCATTGTCCTTTTGTGCTCTGCATTTCCAGGAGTATACTCTGGTACACCTTTTCATCCGGCCTGAGCTGGGGAAGCCCCTTCTGTGTTCTCTTGTATCTCACATAGTAGAAATTTTCATAATGTGTTTTAATTAATTTTATGGTCTCAAAGTAATAATGCTTAGTATTTTTATAGGTAAGATTGTGGACCGTTTATTCCTTCTCTGTCTTTGCGTGTGTGTATTTTATAAGTATTAATTTGTAATGTACAATTTCAGAGAATACTTTTTAAAGGCTAGCATGCTAATCAAAGGTAAGCCAGGAGGTAAAGGTTATTAGAAGAAATAACTGAAGGACTTTTCCCCAGGAAATACAGAACCTCAGACTGACTGGCCCCAAAGCAAGGGAACTGAGTCATTGCGGAGGTGACTCAGGGTTTCACAGTCATCTCACACTAGTGACTCCAGTAGATTTCTTAAAAATACCCTCTGTGTGGTAAATGCCAAACAGTTGACTTGTGGAATTCAAACGTGACCTTGATATAGAGCTGCCTCCTTGGCTTTTCGCACAGAGGGTCTTGTTTATAGACACCTTCCCATCATCTCTCCAAAGCCTTCTGGGTAACAGCAAGTTCCAGGCTCAATATGCCTGTGGGCATAAACTGAAAGAGAGAAAGAGAGAGAGAGAGAGAGAGAGAGAGAGAGAGAGAGAGAGAGAGCGCACATGTAGTGTTGTTACCAAGAGGAGCCTGAAGACAAATGCAGAGCCTGAAGCAGGCACATGAAGGTTCTTTTCCAAACTAAGAAATGACATACCAGTGGCTGCCTGGACAGTTCCCATTTTCTCTCCATACATTACAGCATCAATCTTCAGTCATTTGGCCCCGTTTCTCTGACAGACATTGATTGTAGAGCAGAGGTTATGAAGGACTTGCCTACCCTGTCTTGGCAGAGCTAGGCTGTCGACTTACCTGCTTCCAGGTTTTGTCCTTTTTGGACAGCATTCTGTCTACAGGTGGAGCAAGGGGCTTTTCCTACCAAGAGATAGGCTTGCGACTAATTCAATCATCTCCCACTGGAGATTCTTCGATTCTCATCTTCTACTTGGAGGAGAATAGGGGGTGCTGTCAGGAGTTGATATGTCTTGATATAAAAAAATCTAAAGTTACGAAAACATCTTTGAATGCCATATTCTGCAGATCTCTTGAGGTTTTTGAAGAAGCCCTATCTATCTCTTATATTAGGGTAAGCAGATGTTGCTTGTCTCGTAGCAGCTTTATTTCTGATTAGCTTAGAAAGTAACTATAATAGGCTGTCATAGTACCTAACAGAATAACCGGCTTGCATAACCATTAGTTTGCATTTCTTAATTATCCTAGACAATTTATGACAATTAGTAGTAAAAGGCCGAAACATCCCATTGCATTTTTTTTCTTTACCTCCTGTACTTCCTATAAAATCAGACATATTTATCCCTTTCAGGTCTCTGAGGTGGTTGAAGAACAGATAGCTAGAGTCTCATAATTAAATTTTGAGTTGCTTAGGAGTCAAGAGAGTGTTATAGATCTAAGAAGATACTTTTAAAATTGTGTTGCAAGTTAGTATGAATGTTGAGTCAGATATAGAACTTTAAACTCATGGAGATGGTTAGATAGTAGAATGTTAAAGTCAGGTACCAAATACATATGGACTGGACATTGGGAATGTACGCTAAGCCATATAACCCTCATAACTGTGGCCTAATTACCTCTGTTGTTTTGTATTGTATTGTATTATTATAAGAGAAAGAGCCATTTGTTGGACTGAAAGGGGAAACTGTAGGGGGAGATAAGATATACCTTAAATTTAAAAGAAAAAAAAAAGGGAAGAGGATGGGGGGTTGAGGGTGGGAGAGTGGGACTGGAGGGGGAATAGGAGGGGACTGCGATTGAGATGTAACTTGAAGAAATAAAAAATAAAAAAAAAGGTTCTTTTCCCAGGTCTCAGCTCTGTGAACTTAAGGGAGCTGAATAAAAGCATCCCAACTATTCCTACTCTATTCCATGACAATCAAATCAAAGTCCTCTTGCAGAAGTAGCTTCCTTGATGTCAACAGTACTTTCCTAGGTCCTGTGAGAAGACACAAAGGGAGAATGCATTCAAGGCTTTGAAAGGTTTACTCAGTATCTTCAGCCAAGGTGACCTTGCTCTGGTGAGCCATGGGAATTCTGGACATGAGACATAATCCAAAGGCATGTAGAGCATCAGATTTCAAACCCTGGACAAGTGGCTGAGGTGCCCATTTGACATAGCAAAGCAGACATTGGTTGCCAGGTTCTCCCTGCATCTCTTGGTCTACCTATTACAGGGCCCCCCTGACTGGCAAACTCAGCCCCTTACTTCAAACTCTCCAGCCCAGTGGCTGGGCTGATCTTCCCTATATAACCCAACCTGTTCTCTTTTTCTACTTTGGGCTTCCTGGCTGCCGCACTTGGTCCCTGTCTCTCTCCTCTCCCTTCCCCTCCCCACTCTCCTCACAAGGCACCACTCTGTCTGGTCCTGTCCACTCTGAACTCCGCCAGATGTCCCTGCCTCTAACTGTGCTCTTGCCTTTATCTGCAATAAACTTTCTCTGCATAGGGGCAACCTACCTAGGGGCAGTCATGTTTCCTTTTCCTTTTTTCTTTTTTTCATTTGGAGAAAGACAGCCATAACAGGAAAGGTAGGCAGAATTGCTCTTATATAAGCTCAGGAGCCTACACGTATGAGGTGGATGCACAAAATGCTATTGTTCACTGTTTCTTTGAGGGGGGACTGGCAGTAGGGAGGGAGAGTTCTTACTCCTGTGTACTCTCATTGCTCATGCAGCTTGGTGTTTCTTATGGTTTGGGTGTGAGCTGCCCCTCATATGCTTCAGTGTTTAAACACTTGGTCCCAGCTGGTGGTGCTGATTTAGGAGGTTGTAGAACTTTTAAGTCTATGATCTACATGGCTGAAATGAGAACAGTGGGCAGGAAGGGGATTGAAGGTGATAATCTACTTCTGGTTCTGACCAGAGTTCTTTCTGCTTCCTGATCCATCAAGATGTAAGAATTGGTAGCCGTAAGCTCCCCCTGCAGTGTCCTAAGCAGTTGGACTCTGCCTTCTCTGCAATGATGGGACAATCTTCCCTGAAGCTGAGTCGAAATAAATCCTTCCTCCATTAAGTGTGTTTGAGGCAGGTATTGATGCATTTGTGTGGAAATGTGTAGAGACCAGAGGTCAACCTTGTGTGTTGTTTAGGGGCCATCTACCTTGTTGTTTAAGGCAGAGGTCAACATTGTGTGTTGTTCTTTAGGGGCCATCTACCTTGTTGTTTAAGGCAGAGGTCAACCTTGTGTGTTGTTCTTTAGGGGCCGTCTACCTTGATTTTTAAGGCAGAGGTCAACCTTTGTGTTGTTCTTTAGGGACCGTCTATCTTGTTCTTTAAGGCAGAATCTCCCATTGTCTAGAGCTTGACTAGTAGACCAGGCTGGTTGGCCAGGTAAGTCCCAGGAATCTACCTGTGTCTAGCTCTTCAACCATGGGATAACAAACACTATCCACTGGTTCTGAGGATCCATTCAGGTCATTGTGATTGTATGGGAATTATTTTACTGACCTTTAAGTGTTTATTGACAAGTATAGTGTAGTAGCAACAGAACTAAAGAACTAGTGAGATGGTTTAGTGGTTAAAATTATTTGCCACCAAGTGATGACCCGATACTGATCCTTGGGACCCACATGGTGGAAGGAGAACTCACTCCTGCAAGTAGTCCTCTGATTTCCACACATGCACCATAGATATGAACATATGCTCACATGAACATATACAAATATACAGAAAATAAATTAAAGTGTAGTTAAATGTTTTAAAATATAAATAACTCATATTGTGTTTAGATGAATGATAGGCCTTTTATTGTTTTTATACATTTTATATTTGAGATAGCATGTGAATGTTAATTTGCAATATCAAATTAAATACATGAAGATGTACTGATAAGCATATGGAAAACATTTAAGTCTCATGCATTACTAGTCAGCATGTAAAATGACAGAGCCATTTTTGAAAACAGTTATGAAATGACAAACACAAGATTATACATGATCTAGAATTTCTACTCATGCACAAACAGAAGAAATGAAAGATATATTCATATGAAACTTGTGCAAAGTGTTCACAACCAATTCTCAAGAGATCTAGCTCAAACATCAGTCTATTGATAAGTGCAAATACAGCTGTAACATTAGAATGTTATTTAGCTACAAAAAAAGGAATAAAGAACTGAAGTCTGTTACCATGTAAGGGAACTTGAAAATAATATGTTAAATAAATGTATGCATTCATAAAGAACTATGTGTAGTATGGTTACATTATAAGAAATGTCTAGGGCTGGAGCACACAAATCTCTAGAGACAGAATAGAGGTGTCTAATGACTTCTATGCAGTGCAGACTTTCTTTGGATCAAGATTCTAGTCTAGCTTAGTGAACCCATGAGCTGATTGGGGTTTCCCACAGAAGCATGGGACACTCCAGGCTGAAGTTCTCTTTTTGTGGAAAGTTCTCTTTTTTAGGCCCTGTTCCATAGAAGAGCCACTTCCTTCTCCTAAGCAATAAAACAGCAAGGAAAAGCATAGCTCCAATCACCCCTCCTCTCCTCCTCACCATATCCCAGCCCGCATCTCTGGAGGAGGCCTCCTACCCCATCAGAGGCCAGAGCAGCTCCCTGAAAACCAGATAAGCCATGCTCCATACTTCCCGTGCCTACCCAGCATAATCTCAACCTCCCTCTCCTTGTCACCATATCCCTGCCCAATACCTCCACCCAGAAGCCTCCTACTCCACCAGAAGCCAGGCTGGCTTCCTGAACCCCAGAGACCATACCAGCTCCAGGAAAACCAGGCAGAATCCTCCAATCCCACCAGAAGCCAGGCCAGCATTCTGAACCCCAGAGGACCCCAGGCCATATCAGAGGCCACACATATCACCAGAACTCAAGCTCCCAATTTGGGCAATAACCTCTTGCTGGGCCAGAGGCTATCCAGGCCATCAGAAGTCCAGTCCTCAACTCAGGAGGAGACCCTCCCCTCAACCAGAGGTCACTCCAGCTAGAAGACCAGAAAGAAAACACCCATCCAACAAAGACAAACCCAGAAATTGGCACCAAGAGCTATAATCTAAATCCAGATGCCTAAAAAGCCAGTGTAAAAACATAATCAGCAACAGAAGGAAAAGTCTGTTTTCCCTAGTTGTCCTGTTGCTTTGTTTTCATTGTGCCACAGTGTATCATAGAGGAAGTATATGGTAGAGAGGGCTTATTCACCTCATGGCCATAAGGAAACAGAGAGGAAGAAGAGGTTTGTCCTAACATGTATGTCATGAGCATGCACCCAATTACCTAACTTTCTCCCCCTAGATCCCAACCTCTTATTCTCTTATTACTTTCCATTCATATCATAAAACTCATCCTTTAACATACAGGCTTTTGCTCTAGCCCACAGTAGGCATGAAATAGTAATCCAAATACAGTCTTTTATTTCTGTATTTAAGTTAAAAGGGAATACTCCATAGGTGCAACTCTTTTAATCCAGTATCACCAGAGTCTAGTCTTTTTTTTACTCCTCCTATAAAGTTCCCTCCAGGCATTGCTCTGTTCCCTTCATCTCCAAACCATATTACTTGAAACCAGAAACTTCAACCAGGACGTTTTCCTGTCACATTATCAGGTATTCTGGGTGTGGCAGGTACACATTTACTTATGGCAATATCTACAGCCCCTGTTAGATCAGCAAGGGCAGAAAAGCAGTACTTCTCAGTAAAGGCAGGAGGAGAAGGTTCTGGTAAGAGGCAGAGCATACAACATTCCAAGCTTGATGTTCTTTATGTATTTTGGGTATAAGACCTTATATTAGCCAGGTGTGTCCATTCACACCTTTCATTCCAGTACATAATAAACTGAGGCAGTAAGACTATCATGAATTTAAGGGCCAGTTTGGACAACATAGTGAGTTCAAGGACCAGCACTACAAAACAAGATGGGGGCAGGCTTAATGAGATAATGGTTTCAAGAAAAATTTTCTCATTGTATAGCTCTCTATCATTGGATTATTGTAGAATTTATCAGCTTGTGGGTCTTAGTTTGGTTTCTGTAGCTATGATAAATACAATGACCATAAGCAACTTGGGAGGGGAAGGGGTTCACTTCATCTTACAGCTCTGAGGTCACAGTCCATCACCAAAGGCAGGCAAGGCAGATACTCAAAGTGGAAACCTTGGAGTCAGGAGCTGATGCAGGGGCCATGGAGAGATGCTGCTTACTAGTCTGCTCCTCGTGGCTTGCTCAGCCTACTTACTAATTCAACCCAAGACCATCTGCCCAGGATGAAACCACCTACAGTGGGCTGGATCCTACAGATTTTTCCTATAGGGCAGTCTGATGGATACATACATTTTCTCAATTCAGAGTCCCTCTTATAAGATGACCCAAGCCTGTGTCAAAATTAACAAAAGCCTAAAAACACAGGGTCCCAGATGAAGTTTCAGTGATTCAACCTATACATTCTGGCCAGGAACTGTTCAGCTCAGTGGTGCATTATGAACACACTTCCATGTATAAGCATCCCCTTTCTCTGATCAACATTCTTAAGGATTCCAGGTTAGGATACTAACAACAACATACCTCCAGAAATACATTCTATGAGATATTACTTCTGAAACACCATGGGAAGGGAGACTCCTGGCACAGTGTATTCCAAATGATTTCCTCCTCCTTCAGAGGCCCATAGGACATCAATAGCTCTCTAGAAAAAGCTTGGAAAGTTTCCTATGGAGCCTTTAGCATCAGGATGGTTTTCTCTAGGTATATGTCTCATTTTGGCCTTACTTCCCCTAAAAGGGAAATAAGATAATCCTGGGCTGTATAAGCAAGCAGGGCTGAGCAAGTTGTGAGAAACAGATTAGTGAGCAGCATTCCTCCAGGGTCTCTGCATCAGCTCCTGTTTCCAAGATTTCTGCCTTGAGTATCTGCCTTGCCTCCCTTCATGGATACTGTGTGATCTCAGAGTTGTGAGTTGAAATTATAAGTTGTAAGATTGCAAAGGGCAAGCTTATCCTCAGTAAATGCCTACATATGAAGGCTGAACTGGACCAACCTCCCTTTCTGTTGGAAGCCTGAATTTCTTCTTTGCTTGGTAAATGCTACAGAATGTTGTTTTGCTTATGTGGTAGGCTGAGAATACATGGCCATGCCTATCTATTTTTCCTAGAGTCAGTGCAACTAGATTGCCCTTTGGGATTCCCCCCTCTCCCTTTACTTGTATTCTGTATCTTCTGTTTCTAGCCAGCTTTCTGATGTCTTACTCCCATGCAACATGCAGGGAATGTCACATAACACAGCATGTCTGAGTTGACAAACTACAGCACTGTGTTGTCAGCTCTGAGAGGTTGTTGGGCATTCGAACTTGGCTGTTTCAAGGACAAAAGTTAAATGTTGAACTTTAACTTTTTCCTGGAGTTTTGTGCACTGTATTCAACAAATTTGGAGTTTAAAGTAGTTTAAGTCTTAGTTCATTTATCCCAGTTAGCCTTAAGTAAATTCTTTTTCTGAGTTAGATTTGTGAGCCCTTGTTGTCCTGGACTCACTTTGTAGACTAGGCTGGACTTGAAATCACAGATCTGCCTGTCTCTGTCTCCCAAGAAAGTGCTGGGATTAAAGGCATGTGTCCCCCAAGCCCGGCCATTAGTTTCAAACTGCCATGTAAGTGATGGAATTTGGACTGGGTCCCTTGGAAGAACAGTATGTGCTCTTAACTTCTAGCCCTCTTTCCAGCCCATGAAATTTTTTTATAGCTTGTTAATATTCTTATCTATAATTCTACTAGTAAAGGTATACCTCTATCTATCTATCTATCTATCTATCTATCTATCTATCTATCTATCTATCTATCTAT